>ML685896.1:14563-119466 GCA_007922175.1 Pelusios castaneus
GGCCACCCGATCCCCCATGGTTCCGCGATCCCGGTTAACCGAATGTACGGTTAATTGAGGACCGGATAATCCAGGTTTCACTGTACTTGTTACTGCAAAGAAATTGTGAGGAGTCATATAAAGTAATTTTTTCTTTGGTCTCTGCTCAGTGTGATCTGAGCTAGGAAGTGAGAATATGCAGTCTGTGTGCTTCTTTTAATATTGTAACTTTTTTTCTGCTTCTGGTATTCTGCCCTTGGACAGCCTCCCTATCCTCTTAGAGAGATGGCCCATGCAACAGTCTTCTGAACGCCCACCTAAACACATGGCTGCTTTCTCAATTTTATTCAGAGGAAATGGTATTAAAAACAATCCAACAGGTTTTATTTAAATCATGATTCTTTTTTTAAAATATGTAAATACAATTTTCTTTTTAAAAATTAATTTGAAATAATGACTGAATTAACTCCTGAATTTTGTATGTTTGAACATTTAAATTAAATTAAAGAAAAGAATACTCCAGTAGTACCTATTGGCTGCCAGAGTTTTAAAAGTCAAGCTACTGAACTGGTGGAAGTTATTGGCTAAGCACCTTAGGACCAGTTTGTTGAAGCATTAAATCAACTTTTGATGCTAGTAACTCTTCTGTAGGTGCAGAAAGAATATTTTCTTCTAGTTTGTTCAGATAGCTCAGTTGATCGATTATGTTCGTTCAAAGTTATGAAACCAATTGGGAGTTGAAAGAGCAGGAAGCCTCATTTTCTGCTTTCTGATACATTAATAAAAATGAAGTGTGAGAGGATGAGATCTACTGATTCTAAAATCTTGAAAGATGTGGTGACCAGAAACAATCAGTTCAATTCGCTAACTATAGATACTTCCTTTATTTATCAAACCATATTTTGCATTTAAAAGTGATAAAACTTAACTTCAAAAAAATTAAAATATTGTTTTTGTGCATTTTTAGTTGCTCCAATTTATATTCAAATGCAGCTTGCTACAAATTACCAATTTTAGAAAAAGCTGATCATGTAGTAAATAAGAATTTTACATTCAATATTTTCTAGCATAATGAAACAAGTAAAAACTTAAAAATCTGAACAAATGCATGTTAAGCCACATAGTTCTTTAAATGTGTGTAGATATAGTGTAGTCTGCTGGTGAGTAAAAACTGCCATTTTTAGTGTAAAGACTATATTCAGTGGCAAATCAGTGTGTTCTAATGATTATATCAACCTTTCTTTAGTAAAGTAACTAACAATATGAATGCAAAAATCAATTATTTAAATCAAGGTTTCCTGCTTGCTGATTTCCATTATGATTAACATTGGTGATTATATTAGTTGGATTTAAATTAGTATAGCTTGCTAAATTCTGAACATTAATGTGGCTGGCTGTCCCATGATTGAGGAAGATGCGCAATTGCTAATCAGGAGTTTTACATGAGAGTGGCTTTTGAAAATTAAAATCTTCTGACCCCATAAATCTCTGATTTGACCATGTAGAACTCAGCATGGTTGGAAAGTAGCGAGGCAACCGAGTGAAGGAGCTATGAGAGGGGCTCTCAGTTCTTTCTGTTTCCTTTTTACTGAACTTGCTGCTATGCAAATGTGAGTGTAGAAATGGCACTGAACCAGGGAGTATTTGACAGCATTCCCCCCTGATTCTTCATAACTTTTCAGGTGCCAAATGAATTAGTATTTGAGCTTTAGACACTAAACATAGACAGGGCAGTCTACCCTAAGGGAGTAGAATGCCAACTCCTTTCTGTAGTTCCAGGCTAAAATGCAAAGATTATTTTCAGGTGGTTTGTTCTACCATCTTCCAGTGACTTACTGGAAAGTATTTTATTTAACCACAAACTAACAACTGTATATGAGAACTCTAAATCGAAGATGCAGGTCTCTGAGGCTGAAAAACCGCTCTAAATTATTTTCATCATCTCCAAATATCTAAATTGGGAGATAGCTCCTTGTTGTGCAGTACTGTGTACTTTATGGTAACCAATAATTATTCATCCTAACATTTTTCTCAGCTTCCAAAGGGGTAGCCGTGTTAGTCTATTGTAGAAAGACAACAGAGTCCAGTGGCACTTTTAAAGACTAACAGATTTATTTATCGCATGAGCTTAAACTAAACACAACTGAATGTTGCTCTGAATTTCAGCTGGGCATCCTAGTCAAGTTCTGTGAGGCCTCTGGTGCTCACTCTAACCCAATTCAGCTGAAAGGAGAATAAGAGCCCATCAGTCATAGTGGTATATATTACAATAATGAAATAGAATCATGGCAACTAAATGTGAAACTGGTAATTCTGTGCCACTGTGTCTTTACCCTCAGAGATTGTAAACTCTTTGGGTAGGGATATTCTTAATGTGTGTGCACATTGGGGCCCAGATCCTGACCCAGGGTGGGGGTAGGTGATTTGAGCACTGACACAGTGTAAATAATGGCAAGTGAAGTTAGACTCCTCTTTACAACACTCTTCTTTGGGAGCAGTATATTGCTCACTGTGTATACTTCTGTGGGAAGATTATGACCATAATATGCCATCCCTAGAACAGATACATAACTGTTCAACTAGAAATCACATTTCTACCTCACAAAGCAACCATGTTTTGATGAACATTGTAATTGTCATTAGAAAATGTCTAGTAATAAAGATGTATGGTTTCTTTAACTAGTAGTGAATTAACATTTGCTATTTTAAAAATTCTTCCCAGAAGCTTTTCCAATGAATGCCCCCAGCCCTACACTGTTAGTTGCTGACACAGAGTTGCGTGTAATCCCCTGACTTCCCATTTCTTTGCTCTTCTTTACTGGAAGAGGTTTTAGCATTACCTCAGCATTTGCTATTAGTTGGTTTGTGAACTCATCTCTTTGCAATCATAGTGGGTTATTTTTTTCGCTGTCCTATTCTGGCCTGCATTTCTCATATACTATATCTGATGTTTTTAAAGCAAATGGTTCTTTTGTGTTGTTGTTCTTCCTCTATCTTGTAGCTGTTCTTGCCTGAATGAAAATGAAAGAGGGTTTTAATTTGCCCCAGCAGGGAGATCCCACTGGTCTTTAATGCTTGCGTAAAAAGTAATAGCTGACATTTTAAAGCCAGGGCCATTAGAGCATAGTTGCATTAGCAGACCACACTTGTGTGTGTGGAATAGTGAATTACTTCTGTTCTCCAGGCAGCTATGTTTTTGATGATTAAACAATCACTCAGAAAGATCTTTGGTCTGATTGCCTTCTGAGGTATCCTTTGAGCACAAACATTCTTAGTAACACAACTGTTTAAAAGTAGAAATTATGTGCACTTCTGAAATGTATTGCTGTATTTTGCCTCGAAGCTAGTAGATCTCTGCCAGCTCATTGTATTTAAATACATTTAAAAGAAAGATCCAATAATAACATAGAGCCCTGATTTACTTTGGGAAACTATAGGTCAAAAAGAACAATTTTAATTTTTCTGGTTTTTTTTTTTTTTTTTTTTAAATTTGATAATGATGACTGTGGTTTTTGGAAGCTTGGAAAGGAGAAAACAGCTATCCAGAGCTGGCAGTATCATGACTGCTCTTTAAAAACGAAAATGTTTGAGATGCACATTAACTTTCTGCTCAGTATTTTTCACTAAAATTGAAATGGAGCTGGCAGGCCCTGCACAGAAAGAGTGCTTCAATGTAATTTCAAAGAAACAGAGTCCTGTGGTACTTTTAAAGACTAACAGATTCATTTATCGCCTGAGCTTTTGTGGGATAAAATCCCACTTCGTCAGACGCTTTGAAGTAATTTCAGTTACTACCTTTGTAGGAAGTTGTGCTATGACATTTGTTTGTGAATCACAACAAAGGTGTCTGAGGTGCCTTCAAATTCCAAGGGGGTGCCCGTGTTAGTCTATTGCAGATAAACAACAGAGTCCTGCGGCACTTTTAAAGACTAACAGATTTATTTATCGCGTAAGCTTTCATCTTTTAAAGTGCCACAGGACTCTGTTGAGTGCCTTCAGTGGCAGAACAAGAGAACAGCAAGTTTTCCTTTCTCCAAAAGTGGAGAGATTACCATTGTTACAGACCTATGGAACACCAGGTCATGGCTCTTCGTTACACAGCCACAAATATGCACATAGGGTCAGATGCATGTCACATTAAAGTCAGTAGGATCAGGTGTTTTAGATGTTAATCTGCAGACCCTAAAACGGGTTTATAGTCTGTCTCCTGGAGGGATGACATACCAGGAAAAGAGTCTTCAATGCTTGACTGCATTGTGAGCAACTTGCCAAAAAGATCTTCTGGAGTCAGTTAGGAAGACTTGAAGTGGCTCCATCACTTTTTATTTCACTATTGTCTGCTCCTTTAGTGCTATGTAGACAGCTTGACTTTGTCACTTTCAAAATCAGTCTGAGTTTTCATTAGGACGGGGAGAAAAGCTATTTCTTTCTTGAGTTGTCTGACAGTTAAGTGTCTCCTCTCCCCCTTTTCTCTGTCTGTACTGAGGTACTGTTCTTCCTTGTTACTCATCCTGGCATGCTGTGCTCCCCTTTTTCCATGTTCCCTTTGGCTGCTGGGTATCTGTTGCTGTCCCTCCTGATTTTTGCAGCTGTCTCTTTTGCTATATGCAAGTTCATCATGCTGGCTGTCTCCTTCGCTATGACCTTCTTGTTCGCTTGCACAAAGCAGCTTTGTATTACTACTCACTCTCGCTCTGTGCTGCTGTGTCCATATTTCCATTCCTTGACTCACCTAATGCTTTTTCTTGTATCCGAAGGAAGTCTGACCAGAGCAGCATGCACGCCTTACAGCGTACGTAGAGTAGAACCTCAGTTACAAACTGACCAGTCAACCACACACCTCATTTGCAACTGGAAGTATGCGATCAGGCAGTAGAAAAGAACAAAATAAAAGTGCAAACACAGTCCAGTACTGTACTTTTTCGTAGTTTGCATTTAATAAAGGGAAAGCAGCCTGTAGCTAAGTCTTTGTACTTTGGGAGCTATCAGAGCAGCTCTAGGAGAATTCGGTGAGCACTGCTATTTCTTTGCTTAGTGGCAGAGCACTTGGTATGGTCCAGTTAAGACTTTGTCTCCAGTGCTCTTAGAAATGAGTCCTGGGTTTCAGCAGTTGGAAGACTATATTTTGCCTTTACACCACCGAGATGGAGTCCTTGGATGCAAGGCACCACTTATAATTTTACTTAGGAGTCAAAGATTGTGGGAGGCTTGGCTTTAACTCTAGAGTCAAAGGCGTCATGGTGCATTGCTGTAGGTCATACAAGCTGAGAGGACTATGTGAGCAGAAGCACTTCTGAATTGGCTACTGCTGCATTAGGTCAGTGGCCCCAAGAGTTCATCTTTGTGACCATTTCCTGGTTGGTCGTGCTGCTGTGAGACTTGCACAGAAATTGAGACTGGCTAGTTTTGGCCTAAATGTTTTTCTCCCTTATGATTTCACATTCAGCTCAATGAGTGATTAGGTCAATATCAGTGATGACAAAACACTTCATCTGTGCTCCTCTGTGTAGCATTTCAGTGCCTCTTCCTTGGAAACCCCACTGTCTATTTTTCCTTTATTGTTTTGCAGTTGGTGTTCCCAGTGCTTTTTGCCTGGCAAATGCAAATTCTTGATATGGCTCTAGAATACAATGAATAGAGAGCACCGTTTTACTGAAACCTTCCCTTTTTGACTGTTGAGAGCAAGACCGAAAAGTGACTTACCTCTTCAGAGTGCGAATTGCATCTTCCTCACCTGAATTGCTGTCTAGAGCTTAAATAACGTTTCTTCTATAGAATAATTTGGTTCCCAAATTACTAGGTTAAATTTTAGTCTGATCCAAGGCAGTGAGAAAACACTTAAATGTTTTAAAAACTGAAGGAACATTTTATTAATTGGTAGCGGCATGTGTGCTGTGAGCTGGCATGGGTTTTATACCCTTTAAGCTTCATTAACTTTTGATAATTGCTCGGATTTATAAGCTTTTAGTGTTGCACTCTTTAAGAAATTGGATTATCGTTTTGTTCCACTTCTAATTGTAGTCTTATTTACACTTCATTTGACGTTGACTAGTCTTGTTCATCCTCCCCGCACACTTGATATGGTAACTGAAGGCATAGGGGTGGGGCTAGCTAGCCTTTCAGCATAGTCAGGGCTACTGAGCAGTTCTGTCTTTGGATATGTAAAGGATTATTAATGGAAGTCTTGTTGCTTCTGGCTCCTTAATGATGAATGTTCCTTTCTTTTTTAGTGTGAACCCTGAGCTGCCTACACTTCTGCTGCTGCTCATTATCAATGTGGTTTACTTTGGTGTTTCAGGCTAAAACAGGAGTCAGCTGGGGTGGAAACAACACACTGTCTCTGCAGCGTACTTCACATCATTGGCAGCGTCGGTGCAAGCCTCCTCACGCTGCCTAGCCTGTGTACCTCAGCTTTGCCCTGGAAAGTCCACCTCTAAATATAGAGATATAATAATCATTCCTATCGATCCAACCCTGGTCTTGTTTCCTGAGTCCGCCAACAGGAATATTGACTGAGGTGAAGAGAGAGAGAGAGAGAGAGAGAAATAAAAGTATCGAGAACTCAGCTGATAGAGGCAACTACTTGTATAAGCCCCCAAATAGCTGTGAAATAGTGACTTATGATATCATCCATAGAACTTAAGCTACATTTTTGTCAGTGATGGTTGGCTAGGTAGGCAGTGGGCTACGCCAGTGGTTTTCAAAAAATTTTTCTTGGGACCCAGTTGAAAAAAAGTATTTATGCCCATGACTCAACAATGACATCTTTAAGCAATGCATTCCAGTCTTTCAGCGATGGCAGCAAGGGGTTCCACGGCCCAGTACCGGCGGGTCTGCGACCCAGTACTGGGTCTCAACCTTACGTTTGAAAACCACTGGGCTGTGTTTTGCACACAGTTGGTCTATATGAAAATATGCTTGAATTCTCTTATTCTCCATCTCCACTTACCCCAACGGTTGCATCTATTTATGAACCCAGATAGTATATCCTTTAGGAAAGGGAGTGTCTCTTTACTACATATTCGTATGGTGGGGCCCAGATCCTGATTGAGACCTTTGTGCTACTCTCATATACATATGGAATGCCAGTCTGCCCCCATACAAATCACCTGAGGCATCCAGTGAGCCATCATTATGAAACATGAATACCCTTTTGCAATATATCCCAGTAGAAGGCTACAGTGAAATATATGGCATTGGGGAAAGATTAAAGGTAGCAAGGCAAAGCAAAGACTCTTGGTTTTATTTGTGAGTGTTATTGTATTGTCACAAACTTTTAAAATCTCCTTGTTGCATCAAACTCCTCTTAAGCTTTTTATGTAATCTGTAGGAAGGACAAACCTTTGAGTACGGCTGGGACAACTAGCTAAGATCTTTTAAAAAAATGCTTACATGACTTAGCCGAAGTCCTGTTAGTCTCTTAGGTCACTGAAGCAGGTTTTGAACTCTTACCCTCTGCACGTCCTTCAAGCAGAGCGTGCATGTCGTTCAGTGCCTTGCCAGGGTATTAGAACAATATTGCAATGGCTGCGGAAAGTAAGGTAATGAGGATTGAAATGGTTCCTTATGTAAACCAATGTAATTGACAGACATTTTTCCTGCAGCCCATCTAATGGTGCTAACTATCCAAAAGTCTGTGTAAGGATTTGCCAATAGATGTCATGGAAAAATCAATTAGCCACCCCCTTGAACATTTCATTATACAGCCCATAAAACAAACTGGCGCTGGAGTTCCTAGTCCCTAGTGAGAGACAGCTAGGTCGGTGACCGAATGCATCTGTCAACCTAACCACCACGGCTTAAGGAGGCAGTTCCTCAAGTGATGGAAAAACCCCTTCTGTTGCTGTAGGAAATATCTATGCAGGAGAACCACAATGGCATAGCTACAGTGCTGTAGTGCTACTGAAGGCCTATAGCGTAGAGGCAGCCAGATGTTAAGAGAAGGCCGAACCTGGTATGATAAGTAGATGGTTCACATGGTAGGGAATCTAGCTCATGGTATGGGAACAATGAATTACTGTACTTCAGGTCAATGTTACAGATTAACTCATGAGCCTCTTCTGACTTAACTTGTGGTCGGGGTCAGTGTCCATGTAAATGTCTCTTTTAAATGTCAGCGTCATTCTGGTTCCAGCCCTTCCTTCCTGTGTGAATGTTCACTTGCTGTGCTGAACTAAGGAGAGCTAACCCACCTCCCCACTTGCTGCCTTTCCCCATCTGGTGTGCTCAAGGTGCCATAGATGGCGTGGTGCTTCATGTCAGTGCTAGGGCTCACTGGGCAGCCACTGTGAAAAGAGCTTCCCTTGCCCCTTTCGTTGCGGGGTAGCTCATTATGGGGCTGTCATTCTGAGGGAGGGAATGCTCACTTCATTGGTTATGATTGTTCCCTTGTGATTAGGCCGGGAGGAAGTCTGCCTGGCTGATGTGCTCAGAGCCAGTTTTTCTGTGGCGAAAACCTTAACTATCTGTGTTGAGGAAGGAGAATATGAGGCTGCTGGGAAATGATAGCAAGGGGAAAACTACTTTATTTGCCTCTTTGAAAATGCTCTTAAAAATTTCCGAAGCTCCTGTGCCCTTCTTACTTTCATGCTGAGTGATAACCAGGAGGCGTCCCTGTGCCAACTTAACCCTCATTGCTCCTTGTAAGCACCTAGGGAAGCCCGGCATTTTCTTGGTCTGTAGCACATGGTGATTTCCCCCAGGCATTCCCAGGAGACAGTGATCCTTTTTATATCATGTGCATCTGACACCCAAAGCATTTCTGAGTGAAGTTTCATTGCTGACAAAGAACAAAGTACCAGTTCTCTTATTTAAGGAGAACGTGGTGGTCTGTGGAAGTTCAGGCCAGTGGAAAAACCCTTGGAGTACAAGCATTTAAATGAGAGCCCTTCTGGTCACCAGCAGAAGTTGGTCTGATAAGAGAAGTTACCTCACTCCCTTGTCTTGCTAATTTCCTGGGACCACCACAGGTCTTTTGGCTGATATTTTTCTATGTCCCCTTTGTGACTGCAGTTATTTGTTGTGGTTGGTATTTTTATTAAAGACAGTATATTAAGCTCACAGCATTTCAGCAGGGTATTGCATATATCTTACACATAACAGTCAAGTAAAACAGACCAAATCCTAATGTAAGCAGATGACATCAGAGAGGACAGCATAATAATTCAGTTGTTATTGTTTAAGACCCCGACCAAAATATATTATCTGTATTTGTCTTGCATTGGGCCATGAAATTACCATCGAAAGCCACATAACCCAGCTATGTAATCAGATTTCTCTTGAGCAGAGATATAGCTTTAAAATAGGACTTAACCCTCCCCCACACCCAGGATGATGCTCAGGAGTATTGCCTATTGCCATTTACAATCCTGTCCCTTTAAAACTCTGATCACTCTCAGTGCCGTCTTCACTGCCACTATCTGTAGAAAGCTATCCCTCCCTCACCACTTTTTTGTTAAGCTTTACAAAAGCTTGTTCTTACTGCAAAAATTCTCTCAGCAAAAAGAATGTGATTGTGGGATCTTTGTGTCCCACGTGACGCTAGCTTTCCAGTCTGCCAGTCAGCACTCTCCTCGAAATGCATATCGTAGGCTTATCAAAAGTAACTATGAAAATCTGCCCTGCTCCCATATTTGCTTCACAATGGAGGTTACTCTTCTGAAGAATGCTGCAAGTCTAGAACATGACAGCAGCAATTTGTCACCTCATTAATCACTGCCGGTTAGTGCCGGCAATTTTAGGAAGCAGAGAAAGGGGTCTGATTTTTGCCAGTTCCAACTCTGATTTGGCCACCTGCTTCTAATCCCAGTCACCAGACTGGTTTGCTGGAGTGGTCATTTCTAGCAGGCGTGGCTTTTGAAACCAGAGATGGAATGTTTCCTGGCAGGTAGAGAGGTTGTGACAGATGTGCCATTTCCATGTGTCCCTGAGACCTCAGACTCAGCCACCAGCTTGCCCTGAATGGTTTGCCATTTTTACTGTAGTAAGCACCCTGGGTGGCTCTTAGGCCTTACTTCAGATTTTATTGTCAAGTTCCAAAGGGGTAGCCGTGTTAGTCTATTGCAGAGAAACAGAGTCCTTCAGCACTTTGAAATTTTTAAAAGCGCCACAGGACTCTGTTTGTTTTTCTGATTTTATATTTTAGAACAGTGCAGTTGTGTAGAGTAAAGAGCCTGGTACTTAATCAAGAGACCTCCCTCCCCCAGGCTTGCCAGGACTCCGTTGCTGTAATGCTTATAGATACATTTTACCACCCATCTTTCTGACAAAGCTTTTATTCTTTGAGATCCATAACTTCAAAACTTTCAAGTCTGTCAGATTGTCAGAAACTGCCCTTAATAGAGCTGTGTGCCCTGAAAGGCGGGCTGCAGTTCCAATCTCTGTGCTGTGCATTGAGTCAGGAGGGGGGAACCTTACAAAACTTCGTACTAGAAGCAAACCTGGTTTGAGGTGTGTGAACCTGTTGGTGGAGTGGATAGATTTTGTCAGTCTGGATCGTCTCCTCTCTTCATTAACTTTTTCCCCATGACAGTCCCCAGCTATCTTCCTGGAGACTGAGGGACCATCTGAGAGCAGATAAAGGCCCTCTCCTGGGCTTGTCAATGTGCAGGTTGCTGGCTGGCCTGCTGGACTGTCTTGAATCGAGGAGAGAGAGATTCTAGGGCAGTGTGCTATCTACCCCATCCTCCTGAATGCTGCACCTTCGGCACCAGGTGAGATGTTTAGGCAGGTGTGAAAGCTCAGCCTTAGAGGGGAAGGTGGTGTGTTGGGTGCAGTTACAGCGTAACTGCCTGGCTTTCACCAGTCACATTTTTCAACAGGAAATAGTCATCTGTATATTTTATTTCCCTGAATCCTAACAACTGCTTTGATTTGCTGTTACAGTAAAAAGATTATAGGTTCTTTTCCCATTACAACAGGTAATTTTGCTTACCTTGTCCCCCACTCACCTCCCTGCTAATTGCTGTACTCCACTGTTTGAATCCTAACAATTGATTTGCTGTTAGTCTGACCTGATCTTATGACTTACACTTCCCTGCGTTTATTTTGCTCCCATTCTGTAAGTTCCCCATCTTCAAGCGTCTGACGAAGTGGGATTTTCTCCCACGAAAGCTCATGCGATAAATAAATGTTAGTCTTTAAAAGGACTCCTTTGTTTGTTTTGCTGAACTAGACTAATACAGCTACTCCTTGGGAACTTTATTTCCCTGAGGACCTTGGAAAAGAGTGTACATTTGAAAGTTCTATTTCAGGTGTATGGACCCATCAAGGAGCTCTTGAGTTCCCATAACAGATTTAGGGAACATCCAGATGACTGGCTGAGTTATTTTTTTGCTGACTAATTACTCTGTTTATTAGGATTATGGCTACTATTAAGTATAGCTCATTTGCCAAGTGGTGGCAATGCTTACTGCTGTACAGGACGCACAGGCCTGATTCCTGCCTAGCAGAGCTTAGAGTCTGACCCCTGTTCTCCTGGGGTGTCCTGGATTTTTTTTCTTTATCTGATAGTGCTTTCTCTTTTGAAAAGCGCTTTTCCCATGATGCAGCAAGTGTCCAATTCCAACAAAGCAAATGTCCTCAGTTAGGCATGTTCTTTAGTGTTTTAAGCCTTCTGTTTACATGCCTGTTTACAGCTTGCTATGGAAACATTCAATTCCACATGAAATATGAGTCTGTCTTGCATTCAAGGTGCGAATGCCTGAGTAAAGCCTTTAACTCATATAGTCTGTACTGATACATGGATGTGAAATTTCAGGCGCACTAATCCCTATAGCTATTCAGCTAGCAGTTATTTATCCCGATTCGATCATATTCTGGGTCCCTATGAAACATACTTTGTGTGGTTTTACAATTTACCCTCGTTTCTCCCCCACCCCATTCATCAAATTCATTCCTCTTTCAAAACCGCTGGTGCCCCCAGCACCTTTTCACTTTTCAAATGGAGCTAGTAGAAGTGATGTGACTGCTTGCTGATTTGCATTTAGAGACCTGTTGTGTAATGCTAAGACTTAATGTATACCTCTTGGGTCCGGAGCTGTTTTGGGATGAGTTTTGAGGACAACAAATGAGCAGAGTCGTATTTTGTGTAGGATAACAGCGTGCCATGCTGGTAACTGTCCTCGTGGGTCTGAGGACAGTCTTGCTGAGGAAATGCAGATTTTGGAAGAGCTTGCAGTTCGTTTCCCTCCCTTGCTCTCTCTCCACAACTGATAGCAGCATTTGGTAGGAGCATGCAACTCATAATGTGCTGGATATCTTGTTCTCCGGCTTCCCAGATGACTTCCAAATAGTGAATATGTGTTTCAGATCTCATGCCAAAGCCGTTTCTTTGTCCATTGACATGGCATATCCCGGCATGTGAAGCACTTGCCCCTAGTCTCTGTGACTGTCATAGACTTCTACAAACAAGCTGTTACGTAGTTGAGCTTCCAGTTTGTCATGTTCACTTTTTAAATTTTTTAAGAGCATTTTTGCATGGTTTGAACTTTTTTATAAAACACTGAAATAAAATCCAAAGTGTGGCACCTTGGTGTCATGTTCTCCTGTAACAACCTCCCAGCACAGGGGTGAGGTGGGGGGGGGGCCCATCCCAGAAATGAACTTCTGGCCAAAATGAGGAGTCTGCAGCTTTTTAACCAAACCCCGGGAACATCATTGCAAATGTATTGCTGTGTGCGTATCCATACTACTCTATATCGACTTGGTGGCTTATGGCCGCCATCCTGCCTTGATGTTGACTGTCTTTGTAAATAACATGATAGCAACTCAAAGAAACAACACCACAGAATATGTTGTGTTGTGGTTCTTTTCAAGTGTGAAATGCTGGCTCTAAACAAGAACTTGCTGGTGGATCCCCAAATCATTGACATATTTTTGCTCATTGCCTGACTGGCACATTGTATCTCTCACTCTTGTACTGCCAAATATCCTGGTATTTTTCTAATGAGGACGGGCTTTTGATTATTGTGAACCATATGTATTTTATATGTGGATGTGTGCTGTGGCGGGGTTTGACTTGCAGTGTTGTTACAGATGCCCACAGCACTTGTCATTTTCCATAGGTGGGATTCCTTTCTGTCTTTGAGAGCAGATTCCATTTTGCTCACCCTCTTACTCTAGCATGGTTTCTGGATAGCAGTGCTTTTCTCCCTTCAGATCGGCATGCAGCTGCTCAGATAGTTTTGCAGCATTGGCGTCTGTCCTTAGCTGGGTACTTTCAATTAAACAAGTTGTTTTCTTGTGTGATGGACACACATTGCTCTCATCTGATCAAAGTGAAATCCCTTTACCAGAATGCTTTGAAAAGGCTTTTAAATTAGTCCATTGTGAGTCAACATTTTTTAAAAAGTTGCTCAAAATGGGGAAAATGCAGTGTTAGTTTCCATGAAGTGCCTGCCTATTTTAGTTTCCCAGGCATGTTTGTGTAGCCAGCGTTATACCCTTGTAGGGTTTCCATGCACAAGTCCCTTGAGGACTAGAGGGGAAATGTCTTCCAGCATGGGTGTGTTCTTTGGGTTCAGACAATAGATCTGACTTTTGTCTTGAGCTGAACTTTAAGCCTTGTGTGCTGCTGCCTACATGTTAGTATGGGATCAGATGAGTGGAAAGGAGAGCAAGAGAAGAAACTCTTTCTCTGTGTGCATAGACCAGAAGGGGACTTTTAGAAGACAGTTTACTCTGGCATTCAAAAAAAAAAAAAAAAAAAGATTTTGTTTCCACCTAAACTGTTTTCATTGTTCAGAAATAACTTATAACTTTTTAATGAGCACCTATTGAAAAGTCAAGCATGAGATTAAATGGATTGTTTCATAGCAAACTAAACATTCTCCATCTAAGCAGAAATCTTATCCATCCTTTAGAAGGTGGTGGATCATTCACATTGCCTTTGATGCCAATTTCGTAACAATGAGGCCCCTGTTTCTACTTCCCATGCAATTGGGCAGCATGATCAAACATATCTCAGTGCCTAGATCTGGAGCTGGCATGTGATCTTCGATTGCTTCTGTGCCGTAAAATTGAGTTGCAGAGAGTGAAACTCAGGTTTATGTATTGAAGAGTACGGTGATTCAGAATATTTCGAATGAGGCCCAGGAAGAGGGCAGCATATATGTCCATTTCCAACCAACATGCTTTGGATTGTGCAGCTGGTGATGTATATGGATTTGATCTGGAATGTGATGCACTGATAGCTTATTTATACACATGTAGGTGGTGAAGAGGAGCAGGTTAACACCGCTGCAAAGAACTGATGGGAAAGCAGAGGAGGAAGGAGGCTGTCTAGGGTGGAAGCAAAGGAATTCTTTGAGGCACAGAATTTTTAAAAATCAGCTGGGGGAAATACTAAGGTTTGCTAAATAAGAAACACAAAAAACTGTAAGTCGTGCTTCATGAAAAAGCCTCGTACCTGAACAATTAAACGGCCAAACATGTAACTTATTAGCAACCTGCCTAGTCAGATCTTTACAAACCATCCTGTCCTTGCTGATGTTCATCAGTCCACTTAGTGCACCACAGTATATTATGCAAAAGAGGGTAACATCACAGTGTATTATGCAAAAACAGAGCACAGAGTAAACGTCACTGCTGTGCATTTCCTTTTCCATAGGTTTCTGACAAATGCTTCGGTTAATCACACAAATAATCTTTTTGCGAAAACACTGAAATCAAGGAAGACTTCTTTGTCATTGTTAGATGCTCAGTTTTTCTTTTATCAAAAAAGTGCCCCTCCCATTTAACACCACATTCCCATGGTTTCTGTGCTGGGCATTGGAAGGTACCAGTGATTTTTCTCTGGCACTCTCTCTGAACATTTTGGCTGCATTTTACTGCAGGTGGGGAGGCTTTGCTGGCTTGACTGTGCCAATCATCTGTTCTCAAGTTTGACTGGATCACAGCTGACAAAGTTTGCTACTGATTCCTGAGTTGTTTTCTAACTGACTTCCTACCCCATTAAAGTCTCTCCCAGTTCTGTGCTGAAGCACCATTCTTAACATGAATTAAAATAATCCTACATTTTGGGAGTGTAAAGATAGATTGAATGTGTCCATCTGAATTACTATTCCCAGGCAAAATTTTCCATTAAAGCAGAATTAAATTTAAGACTACATATCAGTAATCTAGGGTGAAACATACTACAGCAATGTTGTAATTATAAACCCAGGAAATTCACTGTTAAAGTTAAAACCTCAAAGAAATCAAGACAGCAGATATGCTAAGGTATGGAAATGCACAAGTAGATCACCCCAGCAAGTTTAACTTTGCCTTGTAGTGGCACTGTGTAATAACTGTGTGATTAAGACATTTTAAGTGTGTGGCTCCAGATAAGATTAAACCAAATTGTATTGTTCCGTTAAATTATTTTGTTTTCCCCTTATGGCTCAGTACTTTGAAATGATCAGGTGTGACACACGGCACCTCCATGCTTACCCCTATAGTTTAATTGTATATTATTTAATGCAAAGTATGTCATGTAAGATGTTTCTGGAATGCTTATGAAGTTACAGTAATCCATTTGTTGGAATGTCATCTGCATGGTTATGAGGCTTTGCTATGTGATGTGCCCCAAAATGTGTCTCGTGGTTTAAAATTTCCAAGGAAGACTCTCTGAGCAGAGGAGCAATTTGCACCTCACGAACCCATGCATAAAAGAAACCCAGGTCCACAGTGTTCCAAGAACAAAGGATTGGCCCAGGTGTCAATAAGGGATCAAAGGGACTCCCAACAGAATTATCCCCAACACACACCTAAAATCTTTCTGTACTTAATGAATTTGTTTTATCTAAAGCAGTGCATTTGGTTGAAGGTGTGTTAGAGACTCCATTTGAAGTGACAAGGCTGGTGTATATCGATTTTTGTTAAATTGACAAATTGATTATGAACTTACAGTGTCCACTGGGCAGCAATGAACATTGTAAGACACAAGTGCCTAGGTTTGCATCTGGGATTGAGGGATATTGGCTGGGGTCATTCTGCTGCATAGTCTAAAGAGTGTCCTGCTAGAAGCACTCACTCAGCTGGGAGCAACTTGCTTATTGGAGACTATGCATGATCTGTGGAGGAGTGGGGATTCAAGCAGCAAAGCAGAGTAAAGATAGTGGTTTTCAAACCACGGATTGGGACCCAGTAGTACTGGGTCACAAACCCTCAGGCACTGGGTCCCGGTGCCCCCTGCTGCTGCCACCACAAGACTGGAATGCATTGCTCAAAGATGTCATTGGTGGGTCGCAGGCATAAATGATTTTTTTTCAACTGGGTCTCGAGAAAAAAATGTTTGAAAACCACTGGAGTAAGACAGACTCCAAGAGTGAGGAATTGGGGTGACACAGGATCACCAGTCCAGGCTGCAGAAGGGAGCATTACATCTGGGTCCCTGATTCAAATCCAGGCCATATCTGTGGGGACTGAGAGCTGTTGTTGGGTGAAGCGTGTGTGTCTGTGCGTCTTGCACTGTCGCTGTCTGTGCCATTCCTGTTGTGTTGACAAATAGGATTTCAGCGTTCAGGCTGAGCTGGGCACCTTTCATCAGCACTAAATGAATATACAAGCAGCAAGACTGGCAGGGGAAGATGCGGTGGCGAGAAGCTGGAAAGCCATCTTTTGACTTGTAAACAGAACGAATGTCAGCTGGGAATTTTTGGAGACTCCTTCCAAGAAGCTGCTTTTCTGGCTAGTAGCTGATACTATGGTGGGCATTCAAAAGAGAGGAAAATATGAAATCCTGAAATCAATATTGCACACTTCAGTGGTATGAGATCTTTTTCCTCATTAAGGAATAAAACATTAAATACACTTTGTTTTATGGAGCGCTGTCTATACCAAAGTGGGAGAATTTCCCTGAGTCAGCTAGACAGTTCTTCAACTGTGAGCTCTTTGAGACAGGAACTGTCTATTTGTTCTATGTATGTGCAGCACCTAACACCCCGAAGTCCTTTTCCTTGGTGAAGGCTCCGAGACACTATGGTAGCACAAATAATAAACCAGAGGTGTCAAACATGTGGCCTGCGGGCTGGATGCAGCCCGTGAACCTCTTCCATCGGCTGCGGGACCACACTGTCCCTAAAAGAGAGAGAGTATGTGTGGTATCATGGCGCGCAGTCTTGCATACACAGCGCTCCGCAGGAGTGTCCTAGTATTTCGATTTATGGTATGTGAAGTACATTTAAGTCAAATCTGGCCCACTATAGCAAATGAGTTTGACACCCCTGTAATAAACGATATTCTGAATAGGTGACCAAGTCAGTGACCCATTTCTTTTTCTTTGCCAGGTTGCTATAAAGATCATTGACAAGACACAGCTGGATGAAGAGAACCTCAAGAAAATTTTTAGAGAAGTTCAGATTATGAAGATGCTCTGCCACCCACATATCATCAGATTATATCAGGTATGAGCATTGTATGAGCTCTCCTCTGCCTGTCTGGGCTGTGCCACAGGCTCACCTCCATAGGAACAATGAGTGTACAGCTAGCTCTGTACTTTCAATAGAGGAAAATATGGAAAAACATCTTCCTTTTCAAGGTTGCAAAATATCTTAATTAAAAAAAACCCTATCAAAAATAGCTGTTTCAGTAGCTAGTTCTCTGTTTCACTGGAGGATCAAATATCCTCTGAGGGCAGCCTGTTTCCATTTGTTTATGGCTATTATGTGCCTTTCACGTTCCCAGTTTAGACTAGCTGCAATCTCTTCAGTGAATGGTGATCAGGGACAGTAGTGGCAACAGCTTCACTCCTGTATTTTTGTTGCCAATTTTTCTTCAGCTGTTCTGGATTTCTTTACTTGGCAAACAGACCCCCAAGGAAAGGTCTCCAGTGCCTGCAGTGTACAGGAACTGTTTGGCTCTGTGCCGTGGTATTGGTTCGTGTGCACTGCTTTGGAGGTGCAGCTCTCACTAAGGGATCAAGTGGGACAGTAAAGGGGAGGCCAGAAGTGATGTGGCACAAATGCAGTGAAAGGAGAACTAATTGTGGACTAGACTTTGGTGAAACTTGAAAGGTCCTGGTCCTCAGTCTCCTTGAGTAGGCTGTAAGAGACATAGTGGGAAAGGGCTCCCTTCCCTGTATCCTTCCAAAATTGTCTGTTGAAGTGGAACTGCCTTTCAGCTACAATTGACTGAATTGAAGATGCAGAAATAGTGTTAACAAGTAGGGTCCCTTTTATTTACTGCTCTAAAAGCAGTGGATTAAATTGGAAAACAGAGACAGCTTCTGATGAGCCAATGGACGGCATCTGTGTCTGCCATTCCATGAAGTGAGGAAAACACCATTGTCTTCTGAGGCTGGGCATGCGGCAAGTTTAGCGGGAGAAGAGACTGAATTGCCAGAGATGCATTAGAACTGAAAATCTGTTACCTTGTTTGTACCTACTTGATTCTGCTCTGCTGGCCATCCAGTTTGAACATTTGTGGTATCAGTTTCAATATTTAGGGGTTTATTTCCCCTGTGATATAACTAGGGGCTTTTTATATTTGCTGAGAAGAGAGGACACTGTGACAATTGATAGACTGCTCTGCTATCTGCTTGAGACATAGCTGCTTCTAGATTACGTCTCACTGCAATCGGAGACTGCTCAGACTCGGGAACTAAAACTGAGAATCTAGGTTGGAAAGGGTTAATGGCTTGATCCCTTGGCCAAAGAGCCATGTGTGAGATGCCCATGGCAACCATTTGAAGAGTTATGCAGGATGACAGTGCACAGACAGAATCCTCTCTGGAAGAGCTGGTGCCTGTAATGCTTTTTTGATCCAAAAGCCCTTGTCAACCCATTTTATGCAATATAAAGCATCATGTCATGTAGAATACTCTGAGAGATGGCAGCCATGTCTTTGTTCCAGCAGGGTTAGAACAGAACGTCCACTGTGTGGCATTTTTCAGCTGGCTGTTCTTAGGGGGGTTTTGCCATAGGAGGTTTATTCTCTGATTTTGATTTTTTTTTTTAAATGGTGCATGGTTGTTTTAAAACACTTGCTAAACCTAAAGAGAGGGAAATCAAAGCCTTCTTTTCATTAAACCTTTCCTCTGCAGCCATTCACTAGAGATCTGAATTCGAAAGGCTCGTTTTTTGTGTTTGTAATACTGGCAGCCAATAAATGCAAGAGGAGAAGGTGTCTACAGTACCTGAAAAAATGTAAGAGACCAGGTTAGCCTGGAAACAAGAAAATGTAAAAAGCCCCAATATGTTTCTTTTGCACACATGTGCAGCATCTGTTAAGTGGTAAGTGTAAACCACATCACATGACAACAGAGTAGCGTTGGATAGCGCATTCTGAATCTAGGGGTGTGTCTCTGCTACACTTGTTTATTAGGTTTTCTGGAAAATAAAAGAACTGGCTGCTGAAGCAGCTGCCATTGCCCATGTTGGACACCTTTTTTAACATGAAGGCCATGTGTTTCAACGCCCAGACTCTTAACAAGAACCACCGGGCTTAGTGGCTCTCTTAGTTTGAGAAGATCTGTCATCTCAAGTGTAGCTGACTAACTTTGTGGAAAAGTCAAACCCAATAAAAACGGTTTCAGGACTTTTAAAAATCTTGCAGAAACATGGGTGTTAAGCTAAATTTACCGGAAAGGTTTGCAGTCCAACTTTTCAGCATTGAGAGTTGGAAAATGAGGCTGATTTCCTTGATGTTCATTGTCCAAGTTTCAAGCAATGCGTAAAATAAATTATCATAACTGAGGCTTGGAAAATTTCATAGAGACCAACTAGCCTCAGGACTAGTCCTAGAAGTCCTCATGGAAAACTGAGCTGACATGCCCTTAAAAACCCTGTTCTGCAATTAAAAAATAGTAAACGCTCAATGTATTGTGTGTAATTGTGCACTGTCCCCCAACTTCCTATATAATAAAAATTTGCTATGTAGCTTTCTGTTTCTGGCCTTTCCTAGACCAACTGTTCTAACTGGGCATCTCTCCATGTTTTCTTATCAGTCCTGGGGGCAGGGCATTCAGAAGTGCTGATGTGATGTAGGAATACAGGGTTCTATGTGAAGTCAATAGGATTTATGCTCCTAAATCAGTTAAATGCTCTTGAAAATCCCACCCTATGGATCATGCTAGAGTGCTTTGAATGCAGTACTCTCTTTCCCCCTTTACCTCCTTATTTTCCTCTCCTTCCTTCCAGTTCCTCAGAGATCTCCCCCTCCATTTTGTACAAAACAGAAGGGGACATCTCTGGAGAAGTGGAAGGAAAGAGAGGGAAATTAGAACAAAGACAAAATGTATTTTTTTAATGTATCCTCTCAATCTCTTGCTTTTACCTACATGCATCAGTTTAACCATGTGGAGTCACCCACACATACACATTCATGGGCACATTTTCAACTTTGCTGCTGGAGGATCTGTTCCCTCCAATTAAACCAGTAATAGCACTGGTCTGCCTTGCTCTCTGACCCTTGTCCTCCCATGCTGAGCAAAGAGCAACTCCTCCAGCCACTTTTCTCCCTGGCTTTCTTTCTCCTGACCTAAAAAAGGAGTCGTGGCTCCAGGCTGCTTTGTTGCCTTCTTCTACATATCCCCCCCCCCCCCCCCCCTTTAAAGGATGATTGCCCCATAGCCAACTGTTCCTGGACTTGCTCCTTCCCCCATGGAGCTCCATGGGCAGCCCTGCCTATTCTATGTTTGGGTGTGCCTCAGGTGACTGAGTGTTTTGAGCCCTGAGCGTGAGTAGCTAAAAGATCATGCAGATTTGAAATCTTCTCTTAGTACTAATTAATGCTCTTGGTGTCAATAGCAAAAGGTAAAGAAATAAAACATGTAATTTTGGAGCTGTACTTCTTAATTGAACTGAAATCCTTTCCCACACCTTTGCCTTGGGTTGGCATAATTTGGTATCACCTGCGCAGCTGCTTCTGCCAGCTCCCATCAACTGGCGTGACATTACCATGATTGGTTCCTAGAGAAACTTTACTGTGCCCTGATCATATATTTATTCCATGACTACTAGAGCGCATCACCTTGGTAGTGGAACTGTCTGACCTTTCCCAGGCACTGATTTTTTGGTGTTAAATAGCTTGCCGAAAATGGGAGAAATGAGTCTGATGTTCTAACTTGCCTTCATTTGTTGGAGAGCTCCATGCCCACCCTGCCCCTTTTATTAAGGCTGGTATCATCGTCTAATTTGAATGTGAAGATTCCCTAGAGCAAAGTCCTTGAGTCACTTTTGTGATTGATAGATCTTGACTCATTTGAAAGTCACTTAATTCTGCAGATAGTCCCTCCTTTAGGAAAAAAAGGGTCTTTGGTTAGTGTTTCAGAATGATGAATGATTAATACCTAAGGTGAACTTTCAGCTTTGGCAGCCCAGGGAAGCCTCTGAATTTCTTGAAACTAGTGAAGACTAGCAACCGAATATTTTGGGGGGTGTGATACAGAAAGATTCATTCTTTAAAGGTGTTAAGTAGAGTTTAAAACGTTCCATTTAATAATAATTCTTATTTTCCCCCTCCCCTACCATTGCCCTCTAAAGCACTGCAGTCCATTTATTTTAATTTGCTGAAAGTGGTCTGTGTCAAAGTTACAAGTAACGAATAAAATGTCCAATTAACTTCACTTCCTTTTGCACTGGGATGTCTCTTCAGCTGTCACTCTGTATCCTTGTGTGCCCAGGTTATGGAGACGGAGAGGATGATTTATCTGGTGACGGAGTATGCTAGCGGAGGGGAAATATTTGGTAAGTACATTTATTTCATTCTTTAATCAGATAATGTGCTTCATCAGCTACAGTAAACTGAAAATAGCTCCCTCACAGGCCCTACTTCAGTTGGGAGATATCCTTCAGCCCTAGAAACTTCCATTGACAAAGGATTAAAAAAATCATGCAACTTAAAGGAAAAGTAAGCCATTCCATCTAAAAGGGCATCATCTCCATGTTTTCTGGGTGGTTTCATTCTTAAAGGTGTTTCCATTTTTCTTTATGTGCATGCTGACACTTGGATTTAAGTCTGTTTCATAGTGGTTTCAGAATGGCCTTTTAAAGTGGTGCTCAAAACCTACTGGCAAGCTGTAATGTGAGATTCTTGGCTGCAGCTGTGATGTCGGTGTTTGATGTTAGTGACGTCTAAGACAGGCTGTCTTGCAGCTCTACAGTGTTTTGTACTTCAAATTGTATGATTTCTCTGAGATTTTCTATAACTTCTGATGTCCTGTTAGCCTTGCAGCCTAGAGCCTAGAAGCTTACATTTTTAAATACCATTTTTTGCTAACAAGTTTCTAGCTGGGTTTTCTTGACCAGTGTGTAGTCTTAGGGATCTCAAACACGCGGGCTGCATGCTTCTAAACCCCTGGCCAATTCAAGTGGCCATGCCCCCTCCAGCTGGGAGCCGGCAGCCGGGCTGCGACCGCCTCCCTCCCACCCAGGATCTGGTAGACGATGGCAGGTCAGCAGTGCTTCCTTCTGAGCCGCAACCCCCGCTCCCTCGCCCCCCCAGGGGCCTCAGCAGCCACTGCTGGGCAGCTGGGGAGGAGCCAACCGCAGCAGGGGCGTTGCTGCCCCCAAAATGGGTTCGAGGCCTGGGCCCGAGCCCACCCCTGGGCCCAATCCGGCTGCTGGGGAGAGGCCTGATCCGGCTGCCGGGGCGGCTGGCCAGGGCCAAATCAGGCTCCTGCCGCACCCAGTCCCAAATCGCTGGCCTCGGCCCTGGTGGGGGCTGCAGCGGGCTGCCAGTGTCAGCTGGGCCCAGATCGCCAATCCTGGCCCCAGCGGGGGCCACAGTAGGCCGCCGCCGCTGGCTGGGCCCCGGATTTCTGGCCCCAGCAGGAGCTGCAGCAGGCCACTGGGGTCGGCTGGGCCTGGATCACTTGGTAGGCCAATGGGGAGAGGAGGGGGGGGGGCCCAGGGTTGGCTGGGTTCCAGATCAACGACCCCGCTGGGATCACAGCTGGCCGCCATTGCTCTGCCTGGTCCTTTCTTTCTGTCTCTTTCTTTAAAAAATTTAATTTGAATTAAAAACCTCTTAAAAAGGTTTTTAAAAAACCTTTCTAAAATTCAATTTCAATTAAAAATTCATTCAAATTCCATTAATTAAACCCAATTAATTAATTTTAATTTAATCTTAATTAAATAAACTGGTGGCCCATCAGGGTTTTAAAAACTATTGTATGAAAAGGTTTCAGTGATGCAGCCCTCAGACAAATATCCTAGTCCTCATGCGGCCCTCGTGGTGAATTGAGTTTGAGACCCCTGTAGTCAGATCTTATTTGTCTCGAAACCATCTATAAAACTCTCAGAACTGCAAAATTGCTATTTTGCAATGATTACTACTAATAAATCCGATGGTATTTTACTCAACATATCAATGTTCTTTGCTCCAGGTGATTGAGGCAGTATTTTGCAAGGTTGGTCTGTAGCACAGTTTTGCTAGCATGAGCCTCAGGAAGAAGTCCTTGTCCAGCTTTGTCAAGAAAATGGGTCCTTAAAAACTACACTAATAACAACTTTGTTTAAACCCAGTTCTAGGTAATATTGTTCTCATCTTAGTGTGGAACAAATCTTAGAGATATATCTGCTAATGGCAAAAAATGCAGTCTTTATTTACTCTTCTCTAACTTGTTCTTGTTCAGTCAATGCTTAGATTATCATGTCTCCCCTAACATCAACATTCATGCTTGCCATGAAAATAAGAAAGGATTCTGACTTTGCTGGGGCACACGTTGGGTTGAAAGGACAAAGTTCTTAATAAAGCAGGATGTTGTCAATTCACAGCAAAGCCCGTGTGGCAAAATTACAAACTTCATCTGAAAAGTTCACCTCCAAGTTAAGCCAGCACAGAAGCTCCTTCTTCGAGCCAAAACCAGCAAAATGCTATAAAATTCCCTTCCCATTTTATCCTGAATGTTGTTCCTTTTTACCTGGACCTCGGGAAAATGCTTAATGAAGCCCAAAGCACCTAGCCAAGTGGTGATCTGAAAAGACTGTATAAGGGATAGGGAATAAACATAGATAAACTGCTTCATGTGTGTTAATAAATGAACTTCTCGTGAAGCCCTCCTAGACATGCTCTTGTTTCCAGGGAACTGCTGTATGACCTCCACTCTGAAACAGCACTATTCTGTTTTGGAAAATTTCACCTTTCTTCTGCTTTCATGGTGTGTGATCCTTTGGGGAGTGGGTTTTGTGCTAATCCTGCCTTATGAGGAAGAGCTATATGGTAAACAATATCTGATGTGTCTGAGCGGTCTCCTTGCTATTCTTGTGCATACTGTAGAGAGAAGGCAGATGTTTCAGTTCCCAGCTGCAAATACAGCAGTGCTTGCTACTTCTAGAGTACTTGTTATTCCAAGATCTCCAAGTCCTTGCAAGACCCCTGGTTGTAGGCAAGTGTTATTTGATGCACAGAGATACTGAAGAATTACTATGTGGCCTTGGGCTGTGGACTGAGACTGTACTCTGGTCTGTTCATGGTCCCCTGCTCTAACCTCTACTCTAGGCTAGTGCTACCTCCTTTAGTGAGAGCCAGTCAAAATCTGTGGGTACAGAGACCTGAACTGTTTGTGGCAACAATTCTGGTATCCTAAAAACCATCTTTAGGCTTTCTATTTTCTTGATTTTTTTTTTTTTTTTTTAATGTAGCGACATTTTCTCAGTGCATTCGTAATTAATAACTAATGACTCAGTAATTATTAATGGAAGGGAAACTACATCCAGTGCTTTTCCCGTTATCTTGCACTGCTCCTTTGAGTCCTGTTTCTCCAAGAAAGGGGCAATTTAAGTAGGGAACAGGCTACAACTGCTAATCGACATGTGCAGATTGTCTGTCTGATGAAAACCTGGCTTTGCCCAGCTCAGCCTTCTGCTTTCTCTCCAACCATCAGTACTGAAATGGGGAGTGGGGAATACCTCAAGATGAGGGACACAGCAAGCCTTCTAACTCGTGATGGACAGGTGGCTGGGCCAAATTTGGGTGTGTGGCATTCTGACTCTGAGTGATGGATCGGGGTGTTTTTATAGGCCAGCTTGACTTAGGCAATCTGCCTTTTCTCAGTGGTATAAACACATTAACAAGATTAGGCGACAGCATCCTTCTCAGTAGTGTAAGGGTGGGTGGAGGACTGAAAGTTGAAATACAAAAAATGTGAAGCTGGGGCTTGATTTTTTTATTTTATTTTTTTTAAAAAAGGTTGAGAACCCTGCTCTGAACATAAATTGCAATTAATTGAGGTGTGTCGGGTGCCCAGTAATTTTGCAAACCTGTGAAGTTCGTCTTACTCTTTGTAGAAGGTGATATACAGCAAAGTAGCTGTAATGTGTGTGTTCTTCACATGCTTACTTGGGAGACCTGGCTTTTCTGTGGGTCACTGCAAAGAGGTAAATACCTATTTACTACCCTCCTGTTGAATTTCGCAGAGATAATCCAACTATTTCCCTGTTATCCAGAACAGTGTATGTACTAGCAAGCTCATATGCAGATTTAGGATGAATTTGGTTGGCTTACAAAAATAGCCCTGTATGTGAATAGAAAGCAAAAATTTAATTGCTTTCTGAAATATTTTATGCTGTAGTAAATTCAGCTCATTAGAATTGCTAATTTACAGTACATTGCCCCATACTATACCCTCAGTTGCTACTGTGAGCAGATGACTCCAGTCCTAGAAAGTAAATTTCTACCTCTATCTAGCAGGTTCTGGCAGTTTTCAAACTTTACACAAGGTCCATTAACTCCAAGCTTTATGTCTAAGAGAGTGAAGCCAGAATCCCAGCAGAGTTTCCTGAATAGCCAGTGTGACTTTTTGTTCTAACAAGGGAAGTGATTTATTTAAAGCGGGGGGAACCCATTTTGGAAATAATCTTTCCTTGCAATCATTAGCATTCACAACACAAAAGAGAATCTGACATCTTCATTTTGTCAGGAGAAACAGTCTAACTGTGCAGCAGGCTGCCTTCAAATCTATTTATGCTCTGTGCTTCGGGTCATTCTGAGGTTGGAAATCAGGAAATGTAAGACGGATCTTTGTGTAGGCAAAATTTGGGTAACAGGTTTACTTTCATTCAAGTATCCGCCCTTTCTGTGGGTAACTTATTTGTTAGATTCACTGGTATTTACCATGAATGTCTTTGGAGGAGTCTTCCGTCTCATAATGTGACGATGACTCCCAGCTATTCATTTTCAGTGGAGCTACTGTAAAGAGACCATGGTGTTTTTGGAGAAGGGGAAAGATTTTACTTATTCACTGGTTAAAGTGACTTTTAATTTCCGTTGGTAATTCAGCCAAATATGTGGAGAAGTAGGTTTGGACTAGGCTGCTGTGCTTACAATCCTAATGTGATCTCAAGAGATCAGCTTCCCTTCTTACAGCTATCTGATAGAATATTTTCCATGCACATGACATGACAAAAATCATCCCAGCAGGATACAGGGTGCCTTGATGAACAGCCTCATCAACAATCACAGTATCTACTCTTGACAACAGAGTCTTGTGGCACTTTTAAAGACTAACAGATTTATTAATCGCCGATTAATCGGCGATTAATAAATCTGTTAGTCTTTAAAAGTGCCACAAGACTCTGTTGTCTTTCTACAATAGACTAACACGGCTACCCCTTTGGAGTATCTACTCTTGTTATGGAACACCAGCAAGATCCCCTCTGTATTAAATGTCTTGTGTTATGAGATTTTTTGGTTGCTTGTTTGGTTTCTGAGTGTCTGTGGCCATATAAGCCAGCTTTTAAAGTGGAAACCATTGCACTGAACAAGCAAATAAGAGGGGAACATTAGCCATAAAGCAGGACTCAGCAAATCTGTTTCTGATCGCCATGGCGACCTGTTTTAGTTGCCTGTCCCCTCGCTCCACTGCAGAAATGTAATGGAGGAGTGCCCTCTGGTGATCAAAAGTAAAATTGCTGACGCCTAGCTGTGATCCAATTTTGTCCACCCTGCCATAAAGTTTTATCTTCAGAAAATTTCAAGCAAGAGAAACCTGACTCTAATAACGATCGTTTCTGTTGTATGCTGTTTCAGGATTTGCCCTATATATTTATGCGTACCGTAGCCTTTTTGTTTTAAAGTGACTGGAAGTGAATTTGAAGCCCTGAAAGAGAAGTTTTATGTTGAAAAAGAGTAGCACTTCACACACAGTGAGCATCAGATGCAATTTAACTGGGCTAGGGATAAACATTTCTGTCACGGTGTGGGGATGGGGGCGAGTAGCTGTACAGGGTGTTAGGATTCAAGAATGTCAAAATTCAAACCTTTGCTTTCTCATCCCTTATTAGCTCCTCTGAAGTGTACTCTGGCTAGTCGCAGTCAGAGCTGCTGTATGTGTCTCTTATTAGATTGGCTCAGTGTGTGCTGAGAAACCCTCGAAATAGGCCACATGTAAATAAATAGGCCTTTGATTTAGATGTAGTTGAAAACATATTGGGGTAATACAGCCAGGCACAGTGAGTAGGAATGATGGAGAGGAGCTGGTGGTTGCTTGGAGGGTCAAAGCTGTGCAGTTCACATCGTGTTTTGTGCTCCGCACATGTTCCAAATGCACTCGAGGTGACAGTTTGACAATGTGAACAAATAAATGTCTCAAAGGTTGGTCTTGTTTTTATTCCACCTGTCTTACCAGTGCCCCTTTATCTGAGAGGTCAAACAAAAAATAAGCTAAATATTTTTCCATTTCAGCTGTTTGTTCATTAATATTAACAAAAAAGAAAATATTCTGCAACCCTTGATTACAAACATGAAGTTGTGATTAGCTTAAAAATACTCAGAAGAATCTTTTCTTCTGACTATGTTTATGATTAATACAGAGTTCAACAAATTTCCATTGAATCTAGGAGCCAGCCTGAAAATTAAGTAGCCAGACGAATATCAGGGAGTGGACTTGAGCAGCCCCCTTTCCTGCAGTATGTCAGGAGCGACAGGGAGTTCATTCTGCAACAGCATCCGCCGACATGCCTGGGGAGAGGCAGCTGCTCCTGAGTATGCTCCCCACTGCCGACGTGCTGGGGAGCGGACTCAGGAGCATCCATCTTTCCTGTGGCGGCAGCGGGGAGCAGGAAAGGGGATGGATAGCTGACGAATCCTAGCTGCCAGGATGAAATTTCTAGGTGCCATGGCAACTTGGTGCCTGGGATTTGTTGAGCCCTGGATTAATAGTATCAAACTGCCATAGAGCTTGCCATCAGGAGATTTCCATAGCACTTTCTGAAGCTGGGGAAGTTTCATTGTCCCCACTTTACATATAGAGGAACTGAGGCACAAAGCGAAAGGTGACTTTTCCCAGGTCAGCATGTCATCTGCAGACCCAGAGCTAAAATCCAAATCCCCTAGGTCCATTGGCCTTATCCATTGGACATCATTTTCTTATTCATTCATTCAAGTCAGATGGGTGGCTGATACTCTGGAATACGTTCGGACTTCCTGACTTTCCAGGCATCAGTGAATTAGTCGTCTGAGCTTGCGTTTTGCATAACTGGATTTATCTCCATGACTGATATTTACTCTTTTTTGTCTCCATTTTTCTATGAAAAATGTTTTTGCAGCTGATTTCTCCCCTTCCCTCCCCCAAAGAGGTTTTCTTATCCAGTGCTAAATCCTTCAGAGGGATCACATGGCTGGAATTAGCTACATCTGGCCAAGGAAATTTTGTTTCAAATTGGCCTTTATGACAAATTGGATACTGTGAGTTGTGGGTTGTATACGAAATGAATGAGATGATTGAGAAATATGGAATTATTGAAAAAAATGAAAACTCTAGGGCAGGGATTGAAGGAGAGTGGGTTATTGTCTAAGCAGCACCGGAAAGCAAAGATGCCTTGGTCAGGGGAAGAATAGTCTGGGACACAGAGCAGTGGCTACGGGACCAACAGCCCCGGGGGGGAGAGCTGCTGTTTAGGGGAGGGCATAATCTATAAGTTGCAGTTCAGTCCTATCTGAGGTGGCCGTTGAGTGACACAAGCTGCTGCATCCGTGGAATGAGCTTGCAGTTGGTGCACAGAACAGTGATCCAGGCTGCCCTCGAAGGATTCTGAGGCCTTGGAATAAGTTGACACACGTTTCACCTGTGCTGGCGGTTGTTGGGCCAAAGGCGCAATGGCGGCAGCACAAATCAGCTGCTCAGAAGCAGCATCATGGTGGTTAGAATGTTTGTTTTTTTTTCTTGATTTCCCCCTCCCCCCCCCCGCCTTAAAAAAGGGAGCCCAAAACTGCTGCACTAGATGTGGTCAAGGTGTGTCTGGAGGACTCCAAGGGTTCCTGGGCAGTGGAAGCTGAGTGGGTGGGGGAAAGAAAAAATCAGCAGCAGAGAACAGGTGGCAGAGTGCCTTCCTGCTTCTTCTCCCCTAGAGCAGCTGCCAATGGGCAGCAGTGGAAGCAGCTGGTAGAGTTTGGAGGAAGGCTGCCTAGAGTTGGAGGAGACAGGCCAGTAGTCAGTGCGGCAGCTATTCGCAGCAGAAAAGAAAGGATGAAGTAAAGGGGGAGCCAGTGGATAGGGGCCTTGTGGCCCAACTGCGTTGTCAAACAGAGCAGAAAGAGAGAAAAGTCTAGTTCAGGTGGGACAGGAAAGATGATATGAATAGTGGGGAAGTACCTAGAAAGAGAGGAGATAGCAGTATAAGGGAGGAGAGGCGAACTTAAAGGAAGAACAGTAGAGTTAAGTGAAAGAAAAAATAACAAGTGTCTCCAAGTAATTTAAGAAAGGTATTGGAAAACCAGTTAGAAAACTGTGGGAGACGAAGCAAAAATTAAATGTGCAGGAAATAAGCTATAATAAAAGATTAACTGTAAATAAAGAGAAACAGACAAGAAGTAAGGAGGAAGTGAGCTGGAGTGGAAGAAAATAGTAAGGACAGTAAAACAAATGGCTCAGATAGCATGTTGAGGTGTGCAAGGTGAAGTGAAAGGAATAGGGAAATAACCAGAGAGTAAAGGGACTATAAGACTAAGGAGCAGAAGGGTCATTGTACAATTAAGAAGTCAACATATTGGATCAAAAATGCATGTCTTTAAGCTGGAATTCAAAACTGTAAACAGAAATTGCACAAGAGAGTTGCTCAAGATTTAACTAAACATCCTAAGAGCTTTTCTAGTCCATCCCATTTGCAATTCACAGTTCAGTGTTGTTTGCAATTTTTGCAATCAGTTCAGAAACGTTTTCTCTCCTCTGTTGCTGTCTGAGAGACCAGCCAACAAAACAGGAAACAAACTGGCTGTGCAGGGGAAGGGATGAAACCGACTACACGAAGTGCTGTTCAGTGGACAGAGTAAAGCAAAGGGGTGGGAGGGGAAGAGTACTTCCATGCCAATCCTAGTTTAAAGGCATCTTAGCTGGCGATGTAACAGCAATATGTACCACTGGCCCCAAACTGATCTTTACCTTAGTGGAGTTTGTGTAGTGGTGGTCTGGACTTTCCAGGGGAAACTCTTTGAGGCAGCGTGGGCTGTGAGCAGGGGACTTAATTGGGGGGGGGGGGGAAAGGAGGCTTGTGTTCTGTTCGTGGCCCTGGCACCAAACTGCTACGTGACCTCAGGTGAGTCACTTGACTTCTGTGCCTCTGTCTCCCTCCTGTGCTGTGTCTGCCTGGTCTGTTGAGATAGTGAGTTCTGTGGGGCAGGGGCGCTACCATTATACAAAGAATGAATAATAATCATATGGATTAATAATAAAAGTTGACTGAAATGAGGATGACATTCCTGATGTGCCCGTCACTGATGGGGATAAGCTGGAAGGGTTTGGCTAGGTCAGGTTCTATCCCAAGGTCTCTCCACAAGTACCCTACAGATTATATTGAACCTTGGCCTGTTCTGCATATGCTAGGTCAGTATCATCCTCATTTTACGGATGGGTAAGCCACTTGCCTAGGTCATGCATGAAGATAAGATTTGATTACGACGTCATGGATTCCGTGAAGTTCCGGAACCCGAGCAGCTGTCAGCCTGCTGTTCAACAGCTGATTGGTGGGACGGGGGGTTGGAGCAGCTGCAAGCCCCACAGATCAATCTGCCCTTCCACTCAAAACCCCAGGCATGTTTAGTGACAGTCAGGGACAGGTTGTGGCTTTTGTGAGTTTTTGTTTGTTGCTTGTGACCTGTCCCTGACTGTTACTGAAAATACCCTTGAGAGAATTTTTATCTTAGTCATGCACAAGGAATGCATGCATCATGGAACCAGGCCTGGAATCTGCTGAGTACCAGTCCTGTGCCTTATGCCTCTTCCCTTTGGGTCTGATAACTGCTTCTGTCTAAATCAGGTGGAGCAGGATTAGTCTCTTGATAGTAATCTATGAAGCGCAGAAAAGAATCTGAAGTGGAGTCAAGGGCCTCTGCTTCTGGATTTGATGCACTTGGGGGACTAAGGTGCCTGTGGTCCAATTCAGTTGCACAAGGGATGTGCTGCAGACTAAGCTAGTAATGATTAATTTCTGAATATTGTTGCCCTCAGTGGTATGTGAAGTGTTCTGTAGTTTCATTGTTTTTATCCTTCTGGAGCCTGTGCAAAAATGTCAGCATTTCTGCAAATGCTGAGCCTACATGCACTGCTCAGGAATGGGCCTCCACTTAGGCTTCCTTCGTTAGAAGTGAAATTTCACATCAAATTTGAAAGGAATTTTTGCAGTCTTACAAAGCAGTATGTGCTGAAAGAGGAGGCAGTGCAGTATGTGCAGATCGGTCTGGGAGAGCTGCATTTGAGAATCAAACTCTGAAGTGTTCATTAAACCAGAAATGTGTGCATAAATGTGAATGTTGGGGTAGTGATGGCTAAGTAAGCAGAAAAACAAGCCGTAAAAATGGCAATTGTCATACCAGCTGACTGACCTGAGTGTGGTGTGGTAGGAGACTGCCTCTTAAGTAATCCCAAATGCCATCCCAAAATCTGCTTGTGCCAATAAACAAACTCTGGTCTAAAGTTACAAGCCGTGTCATCCCTGCAGTCTATTTAAAAGTAATATTACGTGATTGAAATAATGAAGATTGATTTAAATGAAAAAAAAAAATTGTTAGAATCTGATGAGAACAGCTGAAATCAGTGGAAATGGAAGTCTCAAAGTGGCAGTTGCTTTGTAGATTGTGAAATGTGGCTTTAACAATGATTCAAGTGTAGATTTTATTCTTGCATGTTTTTATCTTCCTTTGTATTTAAATCTGGAGAGAGCCATCATGGGAACATGCCTTACTGAATAGGTGGTTTGATTTCTTGCCTTCAGTACCCTTTTGCATCTGTGGATTGTCAGTGTTGAGAGTCCAGAATCCGCTGTTTTGCATTCTCAGGTATGGTTACTACATTTGCAAATAATGTTCCCAATCCTGCAAAGATTGAAGCACATGAGCACTTAATTTGCTTGGGACGGGATCTATAGCCTGCTGTAATCAGTGGGAGTGTTTATATTAGACCAGGCCCCATTTGTCAATGTGACAACTCACATGAGTAAAGAACTTTTACTGCACAGCACAATGCTTAATGGGATCGGTTGGGACTGCTTGAGGTAGTAAGCAGTGCATTTGGTAGGAAACGTTTGAAGGGTCACGTTGTAATAGGGTATGTATCTCTTTGCAAGATTTACTACATGAATGACTCTGGGAATAAATTTAATTGGCAATTTGGGGAGGGCGGGGGGAATTAATCAAACTCTATTCAGCTGCATTAAAAATCAGAAGAAATGACTCATTCCATCAGAAGCAAGCAGAAGTGCTTTGATGTATCCTTGTAATTAGTATTTATTGCAAGACAATTAGGACTCTGGTATTTTAATTCATGGGTGGTTTGGCAAAGCAGCCACCTGATGGGAAACCATCAGAAGTGTTTTATTTTTATTCTCAAGAATGGACATCTCTTTCAAGTGCTCTAATTAATGCAATTTATGGAATAAAATATATTGAAACAATCAGACCTTGGGCTATGGGGCCTTTTGAGGTCAAGTCGGCAGCCCAGTTAAGGTAAATGCCATTTGAACCATGAGAAGATGTGCTGTTGAGCCTTCATTTATTCCATTTCTTTGCACCTTACGTTCTTAAAACGTCATTACAAGGTGTCAGTGACTTCTCCTTCTGCTTTCAAAGATCGTGCGATTCTAGCTGGCCACCTGCTGTCGTTAGTTTATATCAGAGGTGTCAAACTTGTGGCCTGCAGACCAAATGCAGCCCACAGACCTCTTCCATCTGGCCCGTGACTGCTTTCTGCAGGACTACACTTTCCCTACCAGAGAGAGAGAGAGCGAGCGTGGCCTTACACACCTAGTCCTCTGCAATGCCATGAGAGTGTCAGGTCTGTCAACATCATGGAGCAGTGGGGGGGGGGAAGGGGAAGAGATCGTGGAGCACAGTTTCGCATACACAGCACTCCATGGTGCTGCAGTATTTCAATTTATAGTAGGTACAGCCCACTTGAAGTACATTTAAGTCAAGTCTGGCCCACCATAGCAAATGAGTTTGACCCCCCTAGTTTATACCCATGCCTTCCTCATAGGGAGTGGGGAAGGTGGAGAGCATCCCCATAGTCTGTCCCGTTTTCTTTCTGAACTTCTCAAGACAGCTAAGTGGCAACAGTTATGTGCTCTCTGAAGTATAGAGAGCCAGGGTAAGATGAACAAATATTCGTGCATTTTGTTTGGTTCCTTGGTTAATCTGTTCTGTGACTTTATTTTAACTCCACTATGGCATGGAGTGCTGTGTAATTAACTGGGACAAAATGAAAGATAACAGGCATGTCCTTAACTTTCTTTCAAGTTGCTTTGAACCAAGAAAGTTAAAGCTGAAGTTCAGCTTAGTGAATGAACTCTCCAGATGCCTCAGAATTTGAGCCAGCCGCTTATTTTCAGTAGGTGCCATAAAGTGTGTGACCACTTACTGTTAGTAATTTACAGTAGCTTTTTCATGTCTCAAGCAGTGGCTGTCTTCCAGGTTTTTAAATCTGATTCATATCTGTGAAACATGAAATAATGGCACTGTTGTGTAGTCTCTCCAGATGCATGCTACAGCAGATAGAGAAGGGGCCCAAGTTAGGATAATGGTAGAGCTTCTGTATGGAGTTGTTCTTCCCATTTATTAGGGAAAATATGGCAACTTATGAATCTTGGACTATTTGGTGAGGGTGACTTACATCAGCATTCCTCGTACTTTTTTATGGTGTGGTCTCCATCTTAACAGTCTTGTGGGGAAACTCCTCCAATCCCATTTGCATATCATGCAACACGTAGGGTGGTATCTTGCAGAGCAAGGAAATATTAGGAAACTGCTTAGTTATTTCTGTTAATTCTGGCGATGACTCTGGTGTTTCCTTTCTGACTCCTAATTACCTATATGATCATGGAATGCCTTAGGACAGTGGTCTTCAACTCGGGCGATACTCCCCACTAGTGGGCATTTTGTGATTTTTTTTTTTTTTTTTTTTGGTGGGCACTACAAAAATGAAGGAAGGCGATAACGGCCATGCTCATCCGGCTACTAGCGTTCCCAACTTCGTATCTAGTTGAATCGGGTTTTAGTGCAGTCAATCGTCGTCTTACAAAAGAAAGAAATTGCTTGTACATAGTAAAAAGAGGAGATCTTCGTCTGACCCTATCAGCTTTAAAGCCTGACATTGAATCTCTGGTTAAAGGGCACCAACCACAAATGTTGCATTACAAATGAAACGAAAAATGAGAAACAAATTATTTTAATATAATTTCATATTTTTATGAATAATAAGTTTGTATGAATAACAAATACATTTTGTTTGAATGAAATTTGTTTGATAAGCTATTTAAAATATCTGAGTTTAAAATTTAAATAAATTGAAAATTATTTAACGATTAACAGTACGACAATGTAACAATTAATTTAACGACAGTGGCAATTTATAAAAAGTAACAATTTATGTAGGTGGGCAGTAAACTTACTGCAAATATGAAAATATTGAAAAACTGGGCACTGATCCAAAAAAGGTTGAAGACCACTGCCTTAGGAGAAGGTAGAAGCAAACGGTTGAGCCAGCATAGTCTGACCTGCTAGTTGTTCAGGCTGTCCCCACATGCTCTGTGGACACTCGGTGATCAACGGGTCACAGGGTGAGAACCACTGTTATAATAAAAAGGAGTGGTAGATTTTGAATGCTACTTCGCTTAGGCACAGCCTCAAGAAAATCTCTTACACTCTTGAGAGATGCTTACCCTTGATGGTCTCAATTGCCTGTTATAATCTAGCTGCTTTTCCCCATCTCATTTCCTCCCCTCACGTACACTTGCAGAGAAGCATCAGGTTTGTTGCTATCTCAGGATAGGACTTGGCTAGGCCTGTGGATTTGGGTTTGCAATTCTGTTAGTTGAAATTTTCTCCAAAACAGAGAACCTAAGTAGTTTGACATAATTCCCTTCGGGATGAATCCTGTCTTTTTAAAGCTTCATCCCTGTTGTATGGTTCTTTAAATGTGAAGTATATTGATTTATATTGGCTTGCAGTCACGTCACCTCCCCTCCCATTCTGATCTTGTAAGCAAATTATGGTCAGGTTGGTTCTGTACTTGGATGAGACATTTTCAAGATTGAGCTTAGCTTCAGTAGATGTCGCATTTAAAAGAAAATCTTTAAAAAAAAATATTAAGGTTATAGTGCAACAAAATGTCTTAAGGTATCCACACTTTTTTCCAGGAGCAGTATTTAACTGATTTTTACAATGAAGAATTAGTTGTGCATAAAGTCTCACTCTACTCCACTTGTGCAGGAATACAAAAACATACAAAAACGTTACCTATTGAAACAGCAAAGTCCCAGAAATGTGAGGAAGCATTTAAGGCATAAGGTGATAAAATCCTGGATACACATTTTAAAATGTTCCTCACTTTAGGAAGTGATGTAGCATTGCAAAAATTAAATAAATTTGGCCATGTGTTATGGAGTTGTATTCCTTATAGACTTTAAGGTCAGAAGGGACCAATATGATCATCTAATTCCTATTCCTACTCTGCATTTTCAGGGGGGTAGCCAAGTTAGTCTGTGTACAGCAACAACAACGAGAGTCATCTGATGAAGTGGGTTGGAGCCCACAAAAGCTTATGCCCGAAGAAATTTGTTAGTCTTTAAGGTGCCACAGGCCTCTCATTGTTGGTCTGAGTCACCAGAGGTCCTAGTCACCAGAATCCTGTTGATAAAATGTCCTTTATGTTGTAGGAACATGTCTGCTCAAATCTGGCAATTCCTAAGTGCCATCTAGCTCAGATCCTATCTCTGACACTGGCCAGCACCTGATGGTTCTGAAGAGAGAAGTGGGGCAGTCTGCCCTGCCATATCAGTTGGTAGCTGGGTCTCTAATAGAGATGAATTGAGCCCTGAGCAGCAGGTTTAATATGTCTTCCAAAATGTATTCTTTCTTGTACAGTTGAGTGTAGTTGTTCTCTAAATGCAGACCAGTCTCAAGTCTTACGGCACTTCTCTTGACTAGCAGGCAACACGAGTTATTATTGCAGTGATATCATTTGTTAGCCCTTTCCTAACATAACTCCCAGGCTTGCACTCATTGATGTCAGGAGGGCCCAGCCACGTCTTGCTTTCACCTCTGATGAATGTGTGTGTGACAGTGCAGGTGTTACAGTCTTTAGTCCTGAGTATTATCTGTGCTTGTTGTAACAGAAAAATGCTCTTTTATCTTAAGACTAAATTTAAACACACTCCGGTAACCTATTCATTCCTTAGAATGAAACTTGTACTTATTCTTCATGGAGGGAGATTGTGTCATTGTGGAATACTGTTAGTTTTATTTTTTCCCCCATCTACCTCTCTTGTTATCAGTACATTACATGCCCATTTTCTGGTTGTCTTTCCTGTGCCCATAACCACTTGTTCTATTCTTGGTCCCCTGCAGATCACTTGGTAGCCCATGGACGGATGGCTGAAAAAGAAGCTCGGAGAAAGTTCAAGCAGATTGTAGCTGCTGTCCACTTTTGTCATTGTTGTAACATAGTTCACAGAGACTTGAAGGCGGAGAATCTGCTGCTGGATGCTAACCTTAACATCAAAATAGCAGGTGAGCTGGGGCAACAGGTAGGGGAGGAAGGCAACTGCTCTTAGAAGCTAATAAACAGAGGCAGTTGAAGTTTAAGCTACTCAGAAAGAAGGAAGCACAGTTCAGGTAAAGGGAAATTTAGGATTTCTGTATGGCGTGCAGCCAGCAAATTCCAAATTATAGAGTGATGATTTATGTGCCCCTTCAGGCAGCTAAAGACTGGGCTTTTACTCTGCAGGCAGTTTCTGGTGTTACAGAAGCAACGGTTTTCCAATCCCCTTTCCAATGGGCTAGAGAAAACAATAGGTTGACTTTGTTCTCAGTTTAGGGTTTCTCTGAAGTGGAACAGGGGATCTGAGAGGCAGGAAGCATGGAAAAATAACGATGACAAAGTTTAGGGCTAGAGAGGCGAGAAGATAAAGAGATTTTGATCAATTACTTTCTCTTTGTGTGGAACAGATTAATAAACCACAGTAGTTTCTTCCTTACAGCATATGAAGAACGAGTGGGAAGGTTAAGGTAATATAAAACAGCCATGTATGCGTTTCCAGCAACAGGCTTGTTGCACACTGATAGGAGCTTCTGTTGCCCTGGCATGCCCCAGTAGGTCCTGGTGGGCTGAACGGTTATTTTTCAGCTAATTTGCCTTCCCATGAAGCCCATTGCAGACACACTCTAACTCTTGCCACACAGATATTCATGTCTGTATTGCTTTCTAGAGTGAAAATAAACAAGGAGTCCTGTGGCACTTTTAAAGACTAACAAATTTATTTGTTGCATGTGCTTTCGTGGGAGAAAATCCCACTTCATTAGACACTTTGAAAATGTGTCTGATCTGTCCAGCTCTGTAGATCTTGCTACCAGAATGGCTGAACTCAGTCTGTGACCCAAACCCCCTCAGCTTAGATCAGGATGCTCCAGTTAGTCCTTAGGTTCATGTGAATGGTAAATGTCTGCCCAAAACAAATGCAGGTCTTGTATCCCTTTGGCCTCCTCACCATACGTGCTTTCCCTTTGTGATAGCTAATAGCTATTCATTTAATGCCATTGAGGCATGGATCCCAGCAAATGCCAAAGCTGTGTAAAGGACTACATGCTGTCCTAATAAATAGGCTTCCATGGAGAACACCTCAGCGTCATCTTTCTCTCCTAGCTCACTGGTAGGAGAGTAATGCTAAGAGTTGCTCCTGTGGTGGCACATATAATTAATGTCCTATGTGAATGATTCCTTTCTCTGCCGCTCTGTATATTTATGTTTCCCCTCTATAATGTGTGTATGCATTTTCCTTTGCAATATTTAGGTGAATATCCATATTGTAGTACCTAGCAGAGCTGAAATAATGAAAGGTTTGTCAGCATTTTAATTATAGAACCCCTTTTAGAAGGATTTATAACTTGACTAAAACTTGCTTCAGGCTGTGACTTGGCACAGAACTGCTCGGTCTGGGAGCAATTTTAATACTGACCTGATTTAGCTAAGTTTAGGAACTTTTTAGTGAGCCAACATCTCGATATACATTTTCTGGGTTTAAACTGAAATCTTTTGGTCACAAGTCTAGCAGAGGAATTTAACTTTCTTTAAAAATATGTTGTTCCTAGTCCTATTGCTTCTCATTTAGAATTAAGAGTCTTATAGCAGGCAGTGGCACATGAGTGGCAGGCTGATGGAAATGAAAGGTGAACAGCCCAAAGCTTAGTGATTCTGTGACCTAGTGCATGGAGCAGGGAGCCAGACTCAGCCCTACAGGACAGGAGGTGCTGCTGCTGTTCCAACACCCCTTTGGTGACCTTTCCAGGACTATATGTTTTTTCTCCCCCACATGCCTGCCATGAAATGAACTAAAAATGGGCGTGAAAAAATGGTAGCCTATTTCTGACTAACGTATATTCTGATGTCTACCGTATGCAAATACATTTCCGAATAATTTTAGGCCTCATCTTTAGGGTGAGTGGGAAATATTTCTGCCTGTATGATTCTTTTTAAAAAGCTCTTCAGAAATGGCTTTGGCAGAATCTGGAATGTGGCTGGAGTCCCCGAGGAAATGTCCATATGAACATGCTGACAAGTTATGTGAATGTTCGAAAATTGTGGAAACTTTTTTTTTTAAACCCAAGGAACTGGAAACTATTCTTCTTCCCAGTCTCTGCTCCCAGAATGGTCTCTAGCAGATAGTTCCCACCCATGTGGTAGTGTTGTTTTACTTGGCAGGAAGACTCGGTAGTGATTTGAAGAACAGCCTGGAAAAGCTGATTTACAGTACAGGATTTTCCAAGTATTTAGTTTTGTCCCTAGACCCCATCAATTATAATTCGACACCAGTGATTCCATTATGTCAAGAGCAAAAAGTGGTAGCAGCTGATTTTCTTTCATACCGGACCCCCCAGAATGAATACTTGAGAAATCCAGAGAACTGTACGGACAGGATGAAGGAGAAGCAGGCACTTCTAAACTTACTGCTAAGCCCTTTAAAAATCTCTAAATTAAAAACCTCTTTGCTGTGAGGCAGATGATAATATTACTTCTAAAGCTCCTTTCAGCTGAGCATTCCAAGGGCTTCCAAAGCCCTCATGTGGTAGGTCTGGCCTTTCCTCATTTCACAGTCTGGGACTGAGGCACAGAAACCTTAAGTGACCTATCCAGGGACATAGAGAGTCAGTGGCAGAGCTGGAAATTTAATCCAGAAATCCTTATTCCCAGTCCCGGGCTCCGAGCACTGGGCTCCCCTGCCTCTCATAGAACACAAGATAAAAGGAAAGCAAATGAGTGATATTTTGTGCAGTTCCTTTTGTGCCCAGGCATAGCTCTGTGGGAAGCAGTGTGCTGTGAGATGATTAATAATGTCAATGTGCATAAAGTCTGATCTTTAGCATAGTATACAAGGTGATCTCCAGCCTCTGCAGTTCTACAGGAGCTTGCCAGTCACCTCTTGCAGGGTAATGGGAAACTCTCAAAGCCTTGCCAGTGTGAACTTCCCAGTGAGCGCCTCCTGCTCTATGAAGGGCTTTCATGTGTAGCTTTCAGTGGTTTTTATGCTTAAATATTGGTAGCAGCAATGCTGTTAAGTTACTGCCATTTAGTGAAATGCAATATCAATGACTGGAAGTTGGCAGGGCTGTTCTCACTTACAGGTGATCAAAAAACACTTTTGTAAGCCTGCAAAGGTCATTTCTGCCTTGCCTCCTAGCTTTCTTCTTCCGGCGGAGGGTTTTGTCCCCAGTGCATCTTCTCAGAGGCTGAGTGAGAGTCGTTTTTGGCACTGTGCTTCCTTTTCTCACAATTGGAAAGTTTAGCTAAGGAGGTAGAGCTGCTTGATAAACATTAGTCATTTTCTGGGTCTCACTTCGAGAAGAGGATCTTATTCATAAGGCCATCACTTAACAAGAATGCGTCCTCGACCTCCACTGTCTGAAGGCAAAAGCCAGTTATTGTACAGGTGTTAATGTCCTCTTCTGGTCTAGTTCAAGTGCTGTATAGAAATAAACAGAGTTAGAATATGGCACAACTAGTTCATCTTGTAATTGAATTCCTCCTCCTAGCCTACTGCAGGGCTTCCACTGCAGTGCCAGCCTCTGGATCAGATAACTTCTGCTGATTCAGGTAGTAAAAATGGCTTTTCTAAAACCTCTTCTCTCAGCTGCTAGCCTGCCTTCAGTTCTAAGCAGGTGTAAATGTGTTCTGTAGGGCTTTTCCCTTTTCTTCTGCTTGTGGACGGAGCCCTGATTGTTCTCTGGTGTGGGGATCTGTAGGCAAATAGGTCATTTTCCCTAGGCTGTTTCAGTGGTCGTAGACTTGAAATATGTTGGTTTAAAAAGCAGAGTTTTGCTTTTTCCTGCTTACTCCACTTTAAGAAGACCATTTCTTCCTCACACTTGACCCTAGTTCATTAAGCACAGGTGGGTTCTGGAAAACCATTTCCAGCCATTCAACAGGGCCTTGTATCAAAGAGAGCCATCTGATTCTAGTTCACGCTAGATCTGAAAGGCATGAATCATTGTGGGGTCTGAAATGCTGTGCAAAAGAGGAAGTTCTTCAAAGTGAGTTATTTTCCCCTCTGAAACCCACCCACAATGCCAAATGAATGCCAGTCCTCCTAGGCTCTGCTGGTTGCCTGGCCTACATGTCTGGTTTCAGAGTCCTGAAACATTTCTCTTGTTTGTACTGGTAATTTTGGTTCCTGAGTAATCAGCTAACGCCAGCAACCATGATCTGTCTGATCATGCTATTGAAGCAAGAAGGCATTTGTTATTTTAGCCCCTGTTGCATCCTTGGTAGAAGTGATGATTAGGACAATGTTTCTACAATATCTGATGTTGGTATTCAACAAGGAACAAAACAATTAGAAGACACCTAAATTTTTGCTAGACATATGTCATTTGACCATGTTTTCTTCTAGGAAATTGGAGCTTTGATTTAAGATGTTTTTGGAAAAATTACATTGCAAATGGACTGTGAGCAGATGGATGCAGATATTCAAAATCTGCCATCAGGACAGGGTGGAATGCTGAAACAGCTGATTCTTTGAGATGTTCATCCCTATGGCTTGTACCTGAGCTGTGCACTCATCCATCACTCACATACACAGCTCAGTCTATCATACATGCCAATAGCTTGTGTGCAACTCACAGGCAATGTGCACGTTATGCGTGGGGGCTGGAATTGTCAGAGGACCCGAGGGTGGTAGAGCTGAGCTTCCAAGGCCCTTTTGGCAATCCCAGCCATGATGGTTTTCCAAAACATGCACTGCTTGGACTTGGGTGTAGTTCTGGTTATTTGCCATTGAGTTTTTCAAGGTGAACGCTGGAGCTTGTAGAGGAGATGGTAGATTTGGTCATGTGAACAATTGGTGAGGCGTGGCTTGGTTAAGTACTGCCTGCAACACTTTCTGACACAGCAGCTGTGTTTCTGTTGCCTGTTTTGTTCTTTCATTTCCTACTAATCACCTTCCCGTTGTTTTCAACCCCCCAGATCCTCACTCTGCAAAGCGCTCACTATTTCTTGGCCCATACCTGGTAGAACTGTCTCTACCCTAAGAGGATGTGGTTTTCTAGCTTAGGTATCCTGGCATCCCATAAAGCCCTGACATTACACAGTGCTCCCAGATTCCATCCACTGCCACAAGCAATTCTGTGGTATGTCAAAGTAGCTTATCATGCAATGAGGCAGCCTATTAATCCATTATATTAATTAGAACCACAAACTGAACAGTGAAGGTGCACCATCCACTAATGGTTCCCAAGAATGATATAAAGCTCTTTGGAGAACAGTGCCTTCCTGTGTGTACAATGTTAGGGTTATAAAACAAAAACCGTATCAGCTTGCTCAAAATGTCAGCTAGCTACCCAAGTTTCAGCACATGCCCGTTCATTTGAAAAAAATAATAATAAAAAAAATCTTGCATTTGAGCTTGATTGCACATGGTTTGTTAAAAGGTGCAGTGTGCTTAGGCTTGTAGGCATTAGTGCTTGCCTGGCAGTTGGAAGTCAGGGACATGCCAAGTGTCCCACTGTAAGTAAGCGTGACAGCCCATTCCAAAGGTTTGCTGAGGTAGACTAGAGACGCTCTCCAGCTGTGGGCTGTTTCCATGACTCAGCCTCCTTACGCTGAACATTCTTGTGTTTTCCAAGCCAGAGTCATTTATTTGGTTTCCAGCACTGTGCAAACCCCAAGGCATTGGCAAGCGATGGGTTTGAAATGAATTTGCATATTTCTGTATTTCAGAGGTGTGTGTTTTTGAAGTAGTTCTTGGTCTTGAGCTGTACCGCTTGTGTGGCATAATGTATTACAGTAGCACACACAAGGCACCTGGCTCTGTCCACGAATAGAAACGAAGTCCTGCCCTCATGGTTTTATACTCTGTCAGATGACGGGCAGCTTACTGAGGGTGGGATGAGGAGAAAGTGAATGCATTCTTTCTCTTTGATTCGGTGTAAATTATACCCAGCCACCCCCAACCATTACCAGCCCCCATCAGTTAGCTGGCTAATATTTTTATCGCTGTTATGGTGGCGATTTGGGGGGGAAAAAGATAGTCTCTTGGACTGTGTCCTGGAGAGACTCTCTGAATTAGGGCACTACAGAGACATGCAAAGATTGTTGAGGAAATGAAAAATTTAGATTGGGATGTGGAGGAAGACGGGCACTGAGTTGGAGGGTGTGGAAAACCCTCAAAGTTAAATGGGTTTCCTGTGCCATATGGAGTTACTGTGGTGATGGACTCAATGGAAATTCCCAAGATATCTAATTCCGTTTTGGAATTATGGAAATCTTGTCTGATTCTCTAGGCAATTGTGTTATGTCTGTCCAGATGCTAGCACTTTCTGTATTTTAAGTAAGACTTGCACAATTCTGCTTGTCCACAGGGAGTAACTTTTTGTTGAACAAGTAAAATAAAACTCTTTCATTATCAGTCATGATTTTTAAGCCTGGGCTATCAGATTGTGTGCTGGGCTTAGTAAATGTTCATGACAGTTATGCAAGATGAAAGTAGGAAAAAAAATCTGAACACGGTAAAGGACTGAGCCCTTACCTTGATGTATCTGGACCTTTAAATACACCTTGCCATCTTCATAAATATCGTAGGCCAAATTTCTTTTCTATTTCTCCATATTTGTACTGATCTTTTGGAGAGCAGATTTTAACCCAGAAAAGTGCAAATTATAGGCCTAATTGTGCTAGAAATACAAAGCTTGGAACCTGTGTGCCACGGGCACTTTGGTCAAAGAAGTTGCATGTTATCTCCCAATGCATTTCAGTTAGGGAGTTGAAGTTAACCTTATTAAATTCTGGTCAGGAATGTTTATTTTTAACAGCTATGCTCCATCTCTTGCCACCTTACTTTTATTGTATTCACTTAGGGGTTGGGAGACAAATATTTTCTCAATAGCTTCCCTGCTTTCCCACCATCTCTCTTAAAAGCTCGACATGGACATTTGCTTCTGATGCAAATCCTATGAAAACAATGTGTTACTGACGTGGGCAGGGGTTGGTACGCATTAATGTTCGTACTAGGGCATTGCTAACAAACATCCAAAGGCAAAGCAATTTGCAAATTTTCTTTGTCGTGTGGCCCCTTTGACAGTACTGCACTTGGAAGGAGTTCCTCTTTACATGGCACATAAACAGTGTCAGGCTGCTGTGTTTTCTTTTCCTTGCCCGGAGGGAAAAAGGGAAGAAACAGTGATAGCCATGTCATGGGCAAAGCTCTTTTTGCTGATGGAATGGGTGTGGGGGAACACCCGTTAATATCCATGTATCTGAAGCTTGGTTATATGTATGAAATTCAGAGTTTTGTCTCCCAAATTTCACACACTTCTCCTTGTATGCATGTGGGCAGACACACCCAGAAACTGCCTTTGGGATTTGGAAAGCACACTACAGGTGGTGGAACAATCAAGTTATATTGCCATCATCACTCCAGAGAGCAAATGCTGATTAAATTATTGACTGGCCGGCCACAGCAGCTTGGAGTTTGGTTCCAAAGACCTTTCTCAGAACGTCAGTTTTAGGATTTACTCTTCGCTCTTGCTGAATGTCTGGATCAATTTGCAGAGCTGCCCTCCAGAGCTGGGGCTTCCAGGTTCCATTGGTTATTTGACAGAAGAAGAATTAAGAGCTTCCTCTCAAATGAAAAATCCAGTTTTCCCATCCTCTTTGCTTTAGATCTACAGCTTATCTTGGTTTCAGCAGCTCTAGCTGTAAAACCTCCTCTGAGTGTAATAGTTAGATTTTTTAAACTAACATCTGGGAGGCCAGAAACTGATGTAAAATCTTCATGATGAGTTTTCTGAATGTAAATTGAAGTCCCAATTCAAGCAATCCATCTAAGTTCCATTAACATTAATTAGCCTAATTGCTACAACATGTCTACTCTGCAAGAACTGATACATGTATCTGATAAATAGAAGAAAAATACCTTTTGTAAGAACTGTACGTAAGTCAGATGGCTGTATGTGCAGATTCTGACGCAGTAGTAATAGTAGTAAAGTTCCTGACATTTTTAAGGAGTTTAAATATGGGGTGCGTATGTTTTACAAGGCAAATATATGTTATTGTCAGTATTCTGCCTCGTTTGTTTGTACCCCATACCATCCACTAGGAAGAAGGAGAAGCTGCAAATGTGCTAGTTGCAAATATTGTTTGCTAGTCACTTTCACTATAGTGCAGCTCTTTCTGTCTCCCATTTTCCCTTTCTTGGGTCCAAGTGGCAGTCAGCCATTGTAAGATTGCACATGACTTCACTGGACTGTACTTCTCAGCATTTTGCTCACACAAACACCATCTGATGCTTACCGCAGTTTGAACGGAACATGGTTTAGTTTAATCCTAATTTAATCAAGTCTTCCATTGTTCTTTCAGATTTTGGGTTCAGTAACATCTTCACACCTGGCCAGCTGCTTAAAACCTGGTGTGGGAGTCCCCCCTATGCTGCCCCAGAGCTCTTTGAAGGGAAGGAATATGACGGGCCGAAGGTTGACATTTGGGTATGTGGTGAACACATCTCCATGCTCTGTTACTGGTGGCTTTTCTTCCAAAGCATTGAATACCCTTCTGGTGGGAAGGTCCCGTTTGTGGAAATAGCAGATGGATGGATGGAGGGCTGGTTTTAGTATTGTTGCAGCCTTCTTGAGGCCTAAAAGCGAGCCTATCTCAGGCTTATAATTTGAACAGTTGTCTTTGGGAGATTGACGTAGTCAGTTGGGGCTGCCAAAGTGGGACAATATCCTTTCTCTTTGAGTTAGCACTATTCCAAAAGCTATGCTTCCTGCTATTCCCTGCAGGCTCCAGAGCCTCTCATGTCCCCTTTTGACACTGCTAACGTCTGACTTTTGTTTTGCATGCAGAGTCTCGGTGTGGTCCTGTACGTGCTGGTCTGCGGCGCTCTGCCTTTCGATGGGAGCACGCTGCAGAATCTGCGAGCAAGGGTGCTTAGTGGGAAATTTCGCATTCCATTTTTTATGTCCACAGGTAAGGCCAGATTTGTTTGCAGTGAGGTTTCTGAAGCGGTTTGTTAGCAGGTGCTCTCCAAGACTACATGCTCTGAGTGTCTTTGGAGCAGTTGAACTTCAGTACCAGCTTGCTGAATTGATTTATTTGGTTTTTATCTTCAGATAAATGACATTCCCCCCACCAAGTAATTGTATGGGTAGAACAGTTATGTCTAACATGTAAGCTGTATTGATTTCTGAATTCCTGAGAATTTCCAAATCAATTTTCTTTTGAAAATTTCAGCTCTCATATACCTAACCTTGCATATCATAGATTACTATCTATACACGTCTAAAATGTTAATGAGGACAGATTTTTAGTAGCTCTTGGAAGGTGGAAAGACTGAAAACATACCAGGTCCTAGGAATGTGGAAACTTTTACCATTTCTCCGTAAGACAGGAACAATTTGCAGGCACTATGGTAAGTACTGTTAATGACCCTGAATTTGTCTTCGTTTTCTGTAAGAACCCCCTTGGGTACATGTGTGCTTACTGGTCACTAGGCCAGTGGTTTTCACACTTAGGGTTGGGACCCAGTACTGGGTCATGGCACACCCCACTGCCACCACCAAAAGACTGGAATACATTGCGGAAAGACGTAATTGTTGAGTCACAGGCATAAATGATATTTTCAACTGGTTCCTGAGGGAAAAAAATTTGAAAACCACTGCCCTAGGGCATGGGCTGCTGGAGTAGAGTGTGTGTAAGCTTAAGAGAGAGAAATTCTTCTGAAAGATCAGCTTGATTCCATTTATAATAAAGCCAGCTTCTCTCTGGAAATAGCTGAGTGTGTTGGATCTCCTTGTCTACAGCTCTGTGAGCAGAGAGAGACCTGCTTTCCTGATGGCTACTTACTGAGCAGCTTGAGTCTTCTCTTCTCATTCTTTGAGGGTAGGCTAATAGACAAACATGGGGCAGGGCTAGTCCAGAACCACACTGCCTTAAAGGCTGAGCTCCATTTCATTCCTGGGCAAGTGAGAGGAAGCGCATAGCAGCCTCACCTGTGAATATGTCAAAGGACTCCAGTCTGCTGCTTTGTGCTCAAATGTGGAACCTTTAAAAGTCAATTAGACCTAATTAAATATGCTGCTGATGTTACATACATGCTGATGTAGCTGTTGGAAATGAGGAGATACCCATAAAGTGATCTTCACTCCCTTTGCCAAGTGGTGGGAGGCTGCAAGGATTTTAAAAATATTTTTAGTCGCTAGGTAGATGGGGCTGAAGTGCTGAGCAGGAGTTTTCAGATAGGGTTTTCTTTCCTTCTCCTCCTTCCCCCGCAGCTTTCTCTCCAGACAGACACGCTGCCTCCAGCTAGGACAGAACTGTGTGCATCCTTCTTCAAAGGCTGCTGCAAGTGTCAGACATTCTTGTGCATAACTCCCATCTCTCTCAAGACTGGCCTTGTCTGATTCGCTTTCAAATGGCATTTCAGTCACATAGGCCAGGCTGGGGCCCGGATCTCAAGAAGCTGAAATATCTCTGGCATTGTGAAAGCCGGGGGAGTGCGGTGCTTTTGCTGGCGTATGTCCAGAGCTGTCAGTTGTCTTAGCGAGTCTGCGAGATAGTGTCCAAGTGAGTCTTTCCTGTACATCAGTCCTGCAAATGGTATTTGTGTAGTACGCAGATCACACCGGCGTGAGCTTTCATTATTAATAAGTAGCGCTGCTGTAATAAAACTGCGGCATTTAGTGATGTTAATTTAGGGTTGAATGTTCCTTCTCAAAGATGCCCTTAGGAGCCCTGTTTGCAGATTACCACGGTTCTGTCTGCTGTAAATTCTTAATGTTAGTTGCTCTGAGTGCATTTTAAGTATTTTGTTTTTAATGCATGTCATCTTGAGGTCACTCCTGATCTTCCCACGGTACCAGACAGGACATAAAAATACTAAAGTGCTATGTTCTTTCTTCCACGCTCTCACCTTGGCAGGACATGCTAGTTCATATTAGTGGCTGTCTCAAATACTCTGCTTTCAAGTACCAATGGAGTCATTTGGATACACAGCAGGGGAGGGAGGAAGGAAAAGAAATTTGAACTTCTGCACACTGACTCTTATTCTTAGAAGCATGAACTTTGACGGCCACGTAGGTTAATTAAGAACATAAGAGTGGCCATCCTGGGTCAGATCAGTGGTCAGTTTGTTCCCATGTCCTGTCTTTCAACACTGGCCAAAGCCAGGCGCTTCAGAGGGAATGAACGGAACAGGTAATCACCGAGTGAGCCATCCCTATTGCCCATTCCCAGCTTCCGGCAGATAGTAATCCATACCTATCCTGGCTAATTGCCCTCGATGGACCTATCTGCCATGAAATTACCTTGTTCTTTTTGAACCCCATTATAATTCGTTTACCAGGCTTTCGTTTTTGGGAACCTTGGTTCAAAGAGTTGAGGCCTCATCCTAGTCCAGTGTGCATAGCTGCTTGCCTGGCATTTTCCCCATGCCATTTGACACCATTGGCAGTTGCTGCTGACGTGAAACCCAGGACTGCACTGTCAGTGTTCTGGAGGAGATTAGACCATATACGTCTTCCTTCAATTGTAGGGAGCTTGTATCATACTTGTCTACATTGCTCAAATTTAACCTGTCTCTTCACAAACATCAGGTTGACCTCATTTTCGTAAGCAGTCACGTAGCTGTTCATGCGCGTGTGCATGCTTCCTTTTCTTGTACTTTGTATTTTAGATTCTCTGACACTGCACCGTATTTGCACCCGTCCCCGACTAATTGGTAGCTGAAGTTTGGAACCAATGGTCAGATCCATGTAGCAGCTGGGAAGCTCTCCCCAATTTTGCATTACTAGAAATGTCATTGTCGCTTCCAAACCTTCCTGTAACAAAGAGAGAGTAGTGCCTTCCTGATCTGGTAGCTATGCCCCTGAGAGCCACGTTTTCACTCTTGCATGGAGGGTTTGTCAATATGGGGAAGGTATGGTGGAATAAACTAAAGTGTAAATTTAAAGCACAATAGCTACTCTGCGTTAGCTCCTTGTGGACACACTTACTCTGCATGTTAACAGGTTCCAAAGGGGAAGCCGTATTCGTCTATTTCAGCCAAACACACACTGTGGCACTTTTAACGACTAACAGATTTATTTATTGAAAGCTCATGTGATAAATTAATGTTAGTTTTTAAAAGTGCCACGGCACTTCTTTTTTGTTTTATTTACTCTGCACTGAGTGCCTCTGTTTGAGTTAGTTTAGTCCATTGAGGAATTGGATTAAGTGGATTAAGCTAACCCACGCAAAAGCACTCTCCGTGTGTAATAAGAGTGTTCACTCCAGAAACTGGTGTGGAATTATCTCCGTGTGTGCACTTATTCACATGCTAGTTTATTGCACAACAGCCTCCCTACATAGAGCAGCTCTGAGTGGTAACTTTGTGATGTTATTCATCACAAATGTGGGGCCCGAGTCTGCCCCCTAATGTTAGTACCAGAGAATACAAGTTAGAGAGAGAATTGAAAATAACATCACCCCCTTCAACATACACCTTCAAAGAAGCAGGTAAGGTGACTCTCCTTACTGTGGACATTCATCCCACAGTTCTGAGCTGTGTTATGGGCACTGAGAGATTAACATCCATTCAGTCCTATCCTTTAATAAGGGAGAGCTGGCAAACTGGATCAAAATGAAGCTGATGTAACTTCATGGAAGGCTGCAGACTTAATCATGGTCAATTAAATCTTGGGCAGTTCTTGGGGCACCTGCGGTTAGTGTAAGGGGCAGGGAAAGGAAATGGTAGACTCAGGCTTCTAGCCAGAGAGGGGGAGGAAATGTTTGAAAAACCTACCAATTGCTTGCTGTTTAGTTCCCAAAGAAAGTGCTAGGACCTGCATAGGTAAGGACAGTCTCTATGGGTACGTCCACACTGGTGCCTTAGATTGACTTAAGACAGTTAAGACCCACAGACCGCTGCGTCCACACTGGGCGCTTATTAAGTCAACTTAAGCGCTTCCTTAAGTTGACTTACTAACACCACCTCTGAAAGCTGACTTAACGCTTAAATCGACCTTATTAAGTCGACTTAAGCCAGTGTAGGCGGGGAATAGCCCTTAAGTCAACCTAACTGGCCTCCAGGCCCCCTCGCAGAGATCCTGGCCACTCCTCCATCGACTTAGCACCTGCCAGTGTGGACGCAGGGCTCTGGAGTCTCTAAATCGACTCAACAGAGCCTCCAGTGTGGACGTACCCTATGGGAGAAGTAAGAGCAGCACTGAGAACTGTTTGACTTGCTAGTAAAAAGAACAAGCAGATTAAAGTGAAGAGTTCAGCTTCTCCTGTAAGTCCCATGTACCTTAGCTCAGTGGTTCTCAACCTTTTGCGGGTTGCGACACATGTGGTGGCATATCACAACCCTACAGGACACACCAACCCCGATTGAGAACTGCTGCTTAGCTCGTGCTCCGGTGCCCTTGAATAACCACACGCAAATGTTACTGTACGGAGTAAAGCTGAGGCTGATTAGCATGTTCCTCTTTCTAGTCTGTTGCTACATGATTCTTTGCCTATAGCCAAGGTGGATAGATTACTTTGCTGCAGCCCTGGCTGTTCAGACCATGATGATGCAATTCCCCAGCCTCTCTCGTCAGGAATGGCGGGGTTGGGCAAGGATTTTTGTACATATCCCTAGCTTCACTTTCCAGGAAAGCAGCCTCCATTCTTAGATGTGTGCTCTGGGAGGGCACATTACTAAAGCCCCTTCACATCAATCCAAGTGTTTTGCCTAGTTTTAGACTTTTTGGATTTTATTGAAACCAGTTTTATGTATAAGCTGCCCTCATGCAGAGGGCCCTTATGTCCACTGGTTCTATGCAGTTACCATCAACCTATCTGCCTAAAAGAGAAGCTGGATTGAGGGCATATGGCATGGTATTTCAGATTGCTTTGCTCTCCAGAAGGAAGAGTGGAATTTTATTTCTGTTTATTAGTTGGGCTGATTTTAGCCACACAATCCCTGAATGATATAGCCTATCACTTCTGGAAACCTGGCTCAAACTCTGACTTAGCTTGCAGTTGAAGGAGGTTTGCTGATCCCATCTGAGTCCCCATTTTTCCACAACCTATCCTGGTTAGGCATAATTCACAGTAAAAACAACGAGAGTCCTGTGGCACCTTAACTACTAACAAATTTCTTCGGACATAAGCTTTCATGGGCTCCAATCCACTTCGTCAGATGCATCAAAAGCCATCTCTGCCAAGATTCTATTATGAATAGTGACTGACACAAGCTGCTTTAAAAATGGCGCAAAAAACTCCCTGAGGACAGTTGGGGAATAACTTGCCCACAGAGGAAGCTTCTTCCTAACCCCCATTACTTGGTGGCTCATGCCCTAAGGCATGATAGTTTATTTTCCATTTTAAAATGTTCTCTCTTGCCCTGGGTGTTCATACCTCCCTTTATAAATGCATAATTCTTACCTTAAATCATCCCAAAGTCCTCACCTATGTTACATTGAGACAGTGAGTTCCACAGGTTAATTATGGATTCTGTAAAGAATTATTTTGCCAGTTTTAATTAGCTTGTCTTCAACTTCATTGAATGGCCTCTTGTGCTTATATTTTGTCCAAGTGCAAAAGTAAGTCTCCTCCTGTTCTTTTCTGTCCCCTCCCATTGTGCTGACATGCTGTAGCATCTTTTTCTGCTTTTGGGACCCTGAGGACAATAGTCATATCACAGTAATTCCTAGCATTTCAATAGCGCTCTTCCTCACAAAATGCTTTGCAAAGGAGAGGATGTGCCTCTTCATTTTACACGAGAAGGTAGCACCTAGCGTGGTGTGGTGACTTGCCCAGGCAGAGTCAGTAGCAGACTTACGAATAGATGCTTAACTCTGAACTCCCAGACCCAGAGGCAAACTGCTGTGGGGTGCACAATTGGCATGCATCAACCAGATGAACCCATATCTCCTGATATGCTGAGAACTCCTCACCCTGTGTGTTCCCAGTGATGTCCAATTACTTGGCTTAGCTGTTAACTGCTGTGCTTCCGTCCTGAGTCCTTGTGACACCACATACTTTACTGATGCATAGATTTTGTACTAAAATGTATGGTGCCTTGAAAGCACCCCTACATTCTGTCCAAACTCTGGAAAAGCCAGGAGATGATACACGATGACAGCCCCCTGGGGATTCATTCTTAACTTAATACTTCCGCCTTAGAAAGACTGATGCCTTGCATTCTCCTTTGAAAATGATACCTTTGCATCTTCTTTCAGTGAAAGATTTAAGGGTTTGCTTCTATGAAGACTCAGTTGGCGTGACGTGTGTGCTAGATAAGTGGCATGAGCCGTTGGTGGTGGCTGCACAAGGGGATATCAGTGTGGGGCGTGGGCATTTTCTGCTGGGAAGGATATTTAGAAATATTTTTAAATGAAGCATCGTTTGGCGAGATCAAATGTGAAAGGAAGAACTTGTGGTTCATTCTTCTTGGTCTAAATTGCCACATAATTCATATAACCGATCTTCATAGCTTTGGGTTTGGTTTTTTGTTTTTTGTTTTTAAATCTGCACTATGAATTTTCATTTCAGTTTATACTGTGTGTGTTCCATTTTTTAAAGAGCTTTTGTGTTGTAAATAGGAAGAATAATGTTCATGAAACAGAATAATTTAACTGCAAACAAGGCTCCATCTTTATTGGAGGAGACTCCAGCTCATTTTTTTAATAGCTTGCTTTAATGGAAAATAAGACACTTTACTCTGGCTTCGAGTTGAACTTGTCATCAGTTTCTAGGGTGTAAGGTCGGTCAGGTGTGGTGGTGGTGCTTGTTGTTGTAAGGAAATTTGGGAAATATGTTTTCCTGAAATAAGCCTGCATTTGGTAATCCTGCTTTGGCAGCCTGATAGATGGCGACTGTGGTTTACCCTTCAACCCTGAAATATGGGCTGCATTGCATTGCCAGGGAAAACAAGTAGCTGGAGGGTAGGAGTGTGCCATCTAGAGACTGCAACAAACATTACAGGGTTGATTCTGCTGGTTTCTTGTTGAATGAACTCTTTCATGGAGTTCATATTTCATTCAAAAACTAGACTTTGACGTTGGCCAGTTTATGGGGGAAATGTATATTGAATTAAAGGTACTATTGCATGAAATCTTACTGTAGCCATGTTGGGCTCAGGGACAAGATGGGTGAGGTAATGTCTTTTATTGGATCAGCTTCTGTTGATGAGAGAAACAAGTCGTTGAGCTCACGCAGAGCTCTTCTTCAGACGTAAAAGTATTCAGCCAGTCAAACTGGGCCCAGATATAGCTTTTGAAAATCTAAATCCAGTGACAATCGTACAACACAGACTGAAAATTGTTTCTTGCTTTACTGATGCAGAGTGTGCACCAGCCTTGTACTGCACACGAAAGACGCTCCATGCTCATGAATGGCAGAAGCCACTGATGGCCCTTGGGAATTGGGGGCTTTCTGCCCTTGTGCCTTGGGAAACATCCCACAGTCACTAGCTTGGGTTGCCAGCTGGCCAAAAGGCTGTTGCTGCTCAGCGTCCCCTGGGATCCCTTAACTATACTGAGCTGGAGATATTGTTTTAATTTTTGCTGAGGGTTGAGCTTGTGCCTAGTCCTTGGTAGAGGCTAAGCTGAAACATCCAATGTCTGGAATTTAGTCCCATGCTTATTTCCAGGCCTGGCTCAGACCTGACACATGGCATGCAGTTATCGTCTCTTTGCGACTGATTCTGTATACAGAGTAGTATTGTCTATTGCGTCAAAAAAATACCCTTGCTCCTAGCCCTGTGCAGAGCTGCATTCCTCAGAGGTGTTGCCCTTTGCTACTGAATGACTTTTGTTGTTGTTGTCTTGTAGAATGTGAGCACTTGATCCGCCACATGCTGGTGCTGGACCCAAGTAAGCGACTCTCGATGGAACAGATCTGCAAACACAAATGGATGAAGCTCGGGGAAGCTGATGCAGAATTTGACAGGGTGAGCAGGCAGAAAGGCTCCAGTATGTCGGGAGTTGGGTATGCAGGTTTACTGGTCCTCGGTGCACATTAGAGCTGCTCCAAACCAAATTCCTGTCCTGTGTTAAGAGTTTGCAACTCTCAAGTGCCAGTGTTCTGGTATTTCTCTCTCCCTGATGAGCCGTACGCCCTTTTCTTTGAGCTCTCTTCTCTCTCAGACTCTGTCATGCTTCATCTTGCATCTTTGCTTCCGGCTCTGTCGCTGCTCCTGCTTTGCCCAGACAGGCCCCTGTGCCTCAGTGACTAGATACTGGGCTGAGCTGCAGCATGGGTTGTGGGCTATCATGCCGTGGGCTCGAGGCACCGGTGGTTTATGGCATGTTGTACCTAGTCAATGTTTGCGGTCCTTGGGGTGCTGACCACTGATGTGTGTCTCTGCCTTTGGCAGTTAATAGCAGAATGTCAGCATCTGAAGATTGAAAGGCAGATGGAACCACTGAATGAAGATGTGCTCTTAGCAATGGCAGACATGGGGCTAGACAAAGAACGCACGCTACAGGTAACTCGAATCAGCTGGCAGGTGCCTCTGTTACACGCTGCCTCCCACAGTTGGTAAACGTCATGTTTGTGGCTGATCAAACCTGCCAGTTAACACTTTCTTCTGTAAAATGGGCCTTTGTGTGGGGGGCGGTATTTTTTTGTTACTGGGGATAAATTGACCTCTTATTACCCTTCCCTTTCTAGTCATTAAGAACAGATGCCTATGATCACTACAGTGCAATCTATAGCCTGCTCTGTGACCGGTTAAAGAGACACAAGAATCTGCGTATTACAGCACCTCCCAGTGTGCCGCGGACCATGACCTTCCCCACAGCAGCTAACATCCAGGTGGGTCCCACTTAAATGGTGTCGTTCCACCTCTGCAGGGTAATGGTTACTCCCCCCAGCCTTGCAAAGCCTGACTTGGTCAGAGAGAGTTGCTTGCTTTGTTGGGTAAGTAGAATAGGCCTTCATGAACCTGCTCAGCCTGGTAAGAAGAGAGGAGTAGGTTCTTTGCCCGTGTGGTTGGTTTTTGTGTGTGGCAGCCTTACTGTACTCTTGGGATCTTCAATTTTCTGACAATGAAGCTGCAACTTCATTTAGTCTAGTGTCCTTTGTGCAAAGTGTGCCTGAACCTGCACAGCCTGGTTACCTTTTAGATCAGCGACAGTGGTCCGTCTAGCCAAAGTGAGGAGAGGGAGATGTTTGTGGCTAAGAAGTGAAGAGTCAGTGACCTCTGATTGGTGTGAGGAAGCTATTCTGTCAGCAGCAGACAGTGCTGAGAAGCAGACTCTTACATTAGCAGAGATCAGGCAGATGAGAAGAGTGGGGAGGGAAGTAGAGAGGAGCTCCTGGAAGCCAGTCCTTTCAGAGGTTTTAAGGATGAAGAGAAATGCTTAGAACTGGCTCCCAGATCTACCCCTTCATCCCCACATGGCTACACCAACATGCTGCTGGAGTGTAGCCCTGTTTTGCTTTGAATGAAAATGCTCAAATTTCTGCGGTACAGCCTCTGGGACTGCAGCTGAGTTTCAATAGCAGGAGTCTGAGAAGGGAGCATTCTTGGGTGCGGAGAGGTGGAGGAAGATGTAGTTGAACTTGGGGTTGGGATCCCTTCAGGTGGCTACGGTAGAAGAAGGCGATCCCCCTGAAAAGCTCTGTGCATCCTTGGCTGTTCATGGCTGAACAGTAGGAAGAGTCACAACCTGAAGGTTTTTGCAGCAGATTTTAAAATGGAAAAGACCCCAAGCCCCAATTGTTTATGGTTTTGATTTCTTCTACTTTGCAGGCGGAACAGGCAGGCAACCCAGTGAATATCAATGTGCCACAAGTCCAGCTCATCAACCCTGAGAACCAAATTGTAGAGGTAAGTTGCTTTCCATCGCTGATTCCTGGGAATGCTCTTTCTTGGTGACATGTTGTGCTTCTGGTACTTTATTTCAAAACCACTTGTATTTTTCCCCCACCCCAGACTGATGGAACAATGAACTTGGACAGTGATGAAGGAGAAGAGCCCTCCCCGGAAGCCCTGGTGCGTTATCTCTCAATGAGAAGGCACACTGTTGGAGTGGCTGACCCCCGGTTAGTATCAGGCGCTTTCTCCTGAGCAGGAGGGGAGGGACCTAATCCTGCCTTGTAAGGGTTCCCCCATCCCAGCTGGCATTTTCTATGAATCAGTGAATGTTGTTTCTCTGGCTTTCCATGGGCTTTTGGAGGCACCAGGGTACAGTGCAGTGCTTTGTTTTAGAGGGTCTTAAAAAGCTCTTTCACCTTTGGGTTGGTCCTGTTGAGAGGTCAGAGGTTTTACATAATCTATTAAAATGATGGATGTTAGATTAGTATCTTAATGGGAAAAATGCATGTCAGAAACCCCATCCTTCAGTATCTAGGAGTGAAACCCCTTTCATTTTCTGGTCCCAGCATTACTTAGCTCTGCTGCGAATGGGATGGCAGGGTGGGAGTGGTTCTCAAAGCCTGATTGTGGCTGGGGGTGAAAGAGAAGTCAGGTGCTGTGTGAATAGCAGAAATGCATGCCTTTGCTTTCTTTTTTCCCCATGCCCTGCCTGGCAAGCCTCTCAGGTGGGGACACGATTTCCTCCTTAGCCTCGTTGAATCAATTGTTGTTTCTGGCTGCTTTTGTTTAATTGGTGGCAGGGTTGGCCAGAGAGCTTTCCAGCCTCTTTGCCTATGAGCAGATGATGTCTTCGCATCTAGAGGCCGAGTTTCATGATGCTAAGTGCAATTATATTTTGCATGAATGGTTAGCCCTGGAAAATCCTAATTCTGAGAACCAATGGACAAATTAAAAATGAAGACCTCCTATGCTTACGGTCCACGCCCCTTCCTGAGCTGGAGAAATCCACTGGGAAAGCCAGTGGGAAGTAGAGCTGAGTGTAGTGGGCATGTCGGTTGGTTTGCTAGGGTTATGTCTAACTCCCATGTTGGTGAATGTCATTGCACAGCACGGAAGTTATGGAAGATCTCCAGAAGCTTCTGCCGGGCTTCCCTCGTGTCACTCCACAAGCTCCGTTCCTGCAGGTGGCTCCAAACATGAACTTCATGCACAATATGCTGCCTATGCAGAACCTACAGCCAACTGGCCAGCTGGAGTACAAGGTACTAGCTGACATGCATGTTCCCCACAACTGTAGCCAGTGCTACCCTCAGATACAGGTTGCATCTCTTTGAGAAGCCCCTCGTCTACTCCATGGGTATCCTGATAGATTTGATTGCTGTGCCTGCAACTTAGTTCTGGATGATGTGGCTTACCACCCCAGGTTGTTCTGAGTAAAAACAGAACAAAACCACCACCCCACATTGAAATTCATAAATGTTTTTTTTTTCTTCTGGAGGCATCAGTGATTTTAGTAATAGCTGAGGCAAGGAGTCCTTGGCCTCCAAGCATGTGAAACCCAGGCTGCCTTGTGGCTGAAGCTCAGGGTTGGAAGTTGGAAGCTCTGGGTTCTGCTCCCCACTCTGCCATGAACTCGCTGTGAGAGTGCAGGCAGGCAGTCCACCACTCTGTTCATCGGTTTCTCCAGCTGTAACATGCTGAAGATGCTTCACTTCACCCAAGGCCAGTGAGGCTTAGTTCCCTTGCTGTTTATGAAGTGCTTTCAGACCCTCCGGCAGCAAGCACTAGAGGAGGAGCATTTTGTGAGAACTCGCCTGTGTTCCTCCTAGGAACAGTCATTGCTGCAGCCCCCCACTCTGCAGTTGCTGAATGGGATGGGCCCTCTGGGGCGACGGGCATCAGACGGTGGTGCCAACATCCAGCTGCACGCACAACAGCTGCTGAAGCGTCCTCGAGGTCCGTCCCCACTCGTCACTATGACGCCAGTAAGTAGCAAAAAGAAGAGGAGGATTGGCGGTGTGTTGACAAACACATCCTCTTGCTGGCAGAGAAAGCTGGGGGGAGGCGCGGCGTGTGCAGGGGCGGACCGTGAATGAAATGCCAGATTCCCGAAGCTGGCAGGGACTCGCCTTCTGCCATTTGCTTTTGCTTTCCTTCCCCAGGGACTTTCACGTTACAGTAATGTTCCCTTTTGGGAGTGTTTCCTCATCCTTTCACCCTCTCTGCCCATCTGCTCTCCAGAGGCAAAGCTGAAGCTGGATTCAAAGGAGCATATTAAACAGACTGGCTTCAGCGCCAGCATCAGCAAGTTCCTGGCCATGCTGTGACAGGGTCCTCTCCCCGGTGCTGTGTAGAGAAGGGCTGGTACCTCCCCACCCCCTCCGGTGGTGCCTGTGCTCCTGGAACTTAAGATTACTTTGATCCCTCAGTTCCCATGTGCATCACAAGCGCCCCTCCTTTCCAGGCCGCCCTTCTCAATCTCACCAGGTCCTTCAGCATTGCTGCTTGCTCAGTGCCTGGTCTTTGGTTCTCCTCCTTCATGCCACAGCTGCCACGGAGACCATGTTAGGGATTCCCTCGCCTGGCTTTCTAGCTATGGCCCTTATTTGAGTAGCATGTATCCCTCAAGCCAGCCCTCTTTGATTGCCATCTTCCCACTGGAGGAGTCTGTGTCCCTGGAATAGCTGTATGTTTCCAGGATGAGTCTCGCATTTTCTGTCCATGTTTCTAATCTCCCAGCTGCTTTTTGCGACCTTGGATCTTGCTGGGATTGTTAGTTGGAGTCTGCCTAGTTGAGAGTCATCTGCCTTCCATTAATGACCTGCACAAAATGGCTAGCACCAGAGGCCAGGCTGGACCTCTCACAGCTGTGAGGATTGTGATGTGCTGATGCCGAATGGCTGGCTGCCCATCCACCTTCTAGATATACTTTATAAGTAGTAATTGAAATATTTCTCCTCTTCAGAAATGCTGGTAAGAGCATGGTGTTTGTTACCCTCTTGCTAAGCTGCTTTCCAGTTCTCTTGCTGTATTTTATCAGAGAAATGAAAATCTGCCAGCGTTAAGCTCTGGGGTGTTAATACTCCTCCTGGAGATGTGGGTATTACTGAATTTCCTGGTAGCCTCAACCGGAGAAGCCAGCCTATATTGGTTGTACTGTGTAAGGGTGAGATGGTGATGGTGTGTTCTGCAGGAGGGTTCTTAGTGCCCCTAAATGTGTGGTACTTAAATGTTCTCCTGCAAAGCTTTCAAGAAGGTCAGCCCAAGATGGTGTTGAATAAGCCACCTGATGGAACCCCCGGTTCCCTTTCCTCTCTCTTCAGGCTGTGCCAGCAGTTACCCCTGTGGATGAGGAGAGCTCTGATGGGGAGCCGGATCAGGAAGCTGTGCAGAGGTAACATCCCATCTGTTAGCCTTTCCCCTTGTGCTGCTGGAGAGTCTCACCCTATGGTGTCCTAAAGCCGATTTAAAAAACCCAACCAATCAGCCTCATCTCAGGCAGCAGGCGGTGGTTACGGTGAAGGTTTCAACTTTTCCTTTCTGGCTGCTTGTTTTCCCCAGGCAGTTAATCTACCCGATGCTAACAGGCAAATAAATAACTCTCTGCAAAACAACCTAAAGATCACCTGAAATTCTGCAGGCTGTTTGAGCCAGAGGGTTTCCAGAAAGTCTGAGCACTAAACTCCTTTGCTTAGGTGCACCAGCATGCAATGCAAACTAACCTGCCTAGTTAGTGCTACGAGAGTGCAGCTTGCTTCATCCCTCCTGAGTGACTGGGGAAGTGGTCTCATTTTATCTGTGCAGCTTTTGGACCAAGACCTGCAGTAAACATCCAACTCTGATGCCTTAAATGAAGTGGGTTTGATCAAACTTGGTGTCTGTAGTCTTCTAGACCTCTAGCCATAACTAGGTCCTGAAACAGTCTGCTCCAGTGTGAGAGGGGTGGTCCAATAACAAATCAGAAATTTCACTTCTCTCCCCAGCCCAAGTATGTGCTAGGGTACTTGGCCCAGCTTCCGCCTCTAGCCGACAGCACTAAAGCTGTCCTTGCTAACACTTTCGTGGTAGCTCTTGCGTAGCTAGTTTTGCTGCCAACAGACTGGTGCAGATCTCCCTCTAACTAAAGCACATGGTCTAAGCTCTGTGGATTCTCCCCAGTTCTGGTGGGCAGGAACTTGGGTCAGAGCAGGTGCTTTCGTGGATAGCGTCCTTTCAGAAAGGATGCTGGTAACCCAGATAGGTAGCAGGGAGACTTAGAAATGAGGGGGTTGGCATAAAGCCATTTAGTTCCCCATAAATTTCTGTGGTCTTTGTAAACGCTAGTAGTCTCAGTGCTGTAAAAGAAAAGGGTCTGGTTCTAATGGTGACGGGCAGCTGGGTGCAATAGTGGATTGTCCAGGGTGTGTGCCAAGATCCCCTTGTCTACCTCATCTTAGAAAACAGCCAAACATTTTGGACATTAAAGAATTCCCTCTGTCTCAAGTGCCTAGGAGTCCCTACAGACCTTCCTCAATACATCTCCTACATTGTGGCTGGCCAAGGTGTGGCCAAGGAAGCTATACAGTGCAACCTATGGTCATCTTCATCTTTATTATGGAGGCAGGTCTCACAGACACTGCAAGCCCCAGAACACAATGCTCTGTCTTGGTGAAAATGGTCTTACCCCAGTTGATGCTGAATGTTGCATCTTGACATCAGAGCTCTCCAGCGACTGTGCTGCTTGGAACTGTACAGAAGTTGCAAGCTGGGACCTGTAGTCTCCATGGCTATGTCTACATTTGTTAATTTAAGTCGATTTAGCATGTCCACACTTAAATTTTAAGTGGACTTTGAGGGGACCCTACAAAATCGACCTAGAGCATCCACACTGGACGCCTAAGTCGACTTCTAGGGGCTAGGTGGACCTGGGACAGGTCCACGGTGGCGGGGGGGCTCCCCTTGCCAAGTGCCAGGGGGCTCAGCCTTTGCCCCATTGTACCAAAGTATAAAGGGGGATGGGGACCCTGGCAGGGCATAGGAGCAGGGTGGGCAGGGCTCTGCCCTGCCCTTTGGGGGGGCATGCCAGGCTCCGGCTGTGCCAGCCACCCTGGCAGGGAGGACAGTGGGGAAGCCCTGGAGTCCCCTAAGTCGACTTAGGGGTACTCCACGTCTACATTGGCTTAAGTCGACTTTAGAAAGTCGACTTAAGCAGAAAGTCGACTTAAAAGGAGGTTTAGTAAAGTTGACTTAAATTTTCCTTAAGTTGACTTAAGGAAAGTGTAGTGTAGACACAGAGTAAATTAAGTCGATTTAAACAAGCTTAAGTCGACTTAATTTACAAGTGTAGACGCACCCCATGGGTCCCCACTTCAAATTGTAAAGCTGAATCTACCTGCAGCCTTTTCCACTTTGTGCAGATAAGATACAGCCCTCCAGCTGTTGGCATATGGCCAATGGGTCCTTGTCTGGCCAAGGTTCAAGGGCTCATATTTTTTAAAATCTGTGCTTTCAGCTGAACCCTTTAAACTTCCAAGAGTGAGACTTGGCGGGTAGGAATTTGACATAGAGGGTAAAAGTTCCAAAAATGTGCACAGGATTTAGGAGCTCTCTGTAAGTCCATGGAGTACACATTCCAAAGTACCTAAGTCACCTTTAAAAATGGGACTTGGCTACTTTTGAAACTGTTAACCCAAATCCTTCTTGTGTGCATTTATACCACATGCACCATATTCGCCGGATGGGACCAGCCTTAGGATGCACGCTAACCCTCGTTCTCCCCACCCTCTTTGCAGTGACATGCCACTGATCACCACAGTAGAAGAGTAAACAATATTAACAAAGGGGACAGATGCAAATATTTATCTTTTCAGAACACTGGTTTGAATGCCCTCCGCCATGACTGCAGAGCAACCTTTGCCCTTGTTTATTTTTGGTTCCTGACCTTGAAATAGTGTGTATTCCACTCCCTGTGACCAGGGCACAATCACGTCTTTTCTGAGCCTGCAAAGCTTCTGTTCCACCCAAACACTTGCAGCTCCTGATTGGATTGTTCCCTGGAGGCATGAAATAAAATAACTGGAGCAAACCACAGTTGGCAAACTCTTTGGGAAACTCTCCCTGTTTCCATCAAATAGTTCTCAAACAGCCAATGGCTCAGGCTTGGGCAGGTCCCTGCACCACTAGGGATGCTTCATTCTGTTATCTAGCTGCTTTCTGTGTCACTGGTTAAGTAGTTGGCAGGAAGCAAGAGTGCTTTTGCAGAGCCATACTTTAAAGTGCTGCTGCTTCCCCTACTGTACGGGTTTAGTTAGACATTAAAAAGAAATCAAACGGCAGTATCTGAAACCCCCGTTTTACCCTCTGGCTTTGGCTTACGCTAGCTGTCTTTGTAGCTATAAGTAACCACTGATGCAGCTTCACTAGAGCTAGCAAAGTTGTGTGGATGGGGGGCATGTTAGCCTAGTCCAGGTGCAGGCATTGATTCTCCATGTCCTCGAACCTTGCTCAGTACTTCCACCGTTTCTAGCACCTGACAAGGCTGCCCAGGTGCTTGCCAAAGAGTACAGAACATCCTAGCATAGCTGTGTCCTTTGCAGGGAATGACAGAGTTTTAAAAAAACCTCAAACCAACCATGAACTTGTCTACAGCTGGAAGGGGAAGCTCTCACAGGGCAGGGGCTGAATTACTTCCTCACTTTCTCTTGCCATTTTTGCTTTAGGCATCACGGTGCAGCCTTCATACATTGATTCCCAGGCTCTGTTAGCAATGTCCACGGGTGGGGACTAGATGGCGCACTTCACACACACGCTGTTCCTCTCTCTGAACCTACACTGAGACCAGGTCAGGTCACAGCCTAATCGCCCACGGTGGTAGCTGTGCCATAAACGCCATCATCTGATGTGCAGCCATTCAACGTGCTGATCTCTGCTCAGATACGAGACTGAGAATGTGGCAGGTCAGGACCTAAGTGTGCAGAGAAACTTGCAGAGCATCTGTCTGTACTGTGCTGAGCTCTGACCGAATGCTGTTAGCGTCACTTGCATGAATAGGCCCGCGGGCATTAGTGCACATGGTGTGAGGCAGACAGGATTTGGCCAGAGCCAGTGCTATTCCCCTTACACTAGTATACCCTAAGTTTAGGGGAAAGAATCCCTATAGAAACTAATTCTAGTCATGTGAAGCTACCTCTAAATGAGTGAGCATGGGTTTTCTTTCCCCAGGAGATGAAGTAGGGTTTTTTTCCTGAGACAATGAATGGGCATTCTGTTCCCTACCGAGGCTGGCTATGGCTTTGGACCTCCTCTAAGCAGTTAATGTCCATTTCTCTGACAGACATTGGCAGTATGGTTTGCTCTTTCACGGGTGTTATACAACTCACAGCAGGCTCTGAGCACTGCAGCGAGCATTTTTCTTTGCTAATTACTCTGGATTCTCTGCTTATGCTCCCTTTTTTTGGAGTATTCCCACCATCTCTTCCACTTATAAAATGTGCTCCTGCTTGTTGCAGATACTTGGCAAATAGGTCAAAAAGACACACTCTGGCAATGACCAACCCTACAGCTGAAATCCCTCCTGACTTGCAGAGGCAGCTAGGACAGCAGTCTTTTCGATCCCGGGCTTGGGCTCCACACCTGGTACCCGATCAGCACCGGTGAGTAACGGCACCGGCCGTCGGGCAGCTCTGCGCCAGGGAACCTGCTCAGATGTCACTGAAATGGAGTGCAGAAAAAACGCAGCTTGGCGTGAAAGGGATTAAAAGAAGAAAGGAGCAGACCCCAAAGTAGAAGCTGGCTGGCCCTGTGGCATGTGCTGCATTTCTGAGCAGATAGATGCTCCTCAGCTGCTAAGTGGATGGTGCAGGGTTTCTCTGCACTCATGGGCAGGAATCGGTTGGCTCTTCCCCTCCAGTCCCACTTCTGTGGCTGGAGATGATTTGCCAGGACGGCTGTCTTTGTCCCCGGCTTGGGATTGAGCTCTCTGGTCTAATGGAAAGCTTTGTTAATCTATTAGTAGGCTTAACCCTGTAGTGAGTAGTAAATCAGCTCTGGAATAATCAGTAGTGGAATACTATATGAAAGGCTGCACCGGGAGCAACCTACACCCAGGTTGAGAATCCTCACTGCACCAGAGTTGTGTGTTTCCTCTGCAGAGTCTCCTTGCAAAGTTCCATTTGCCATTTTGTTTCTAATCCAACCCTCCGGTGGAGAGGGTTGGGGAAGAACAATTATAACTTCTGGGAACTGCTGCAAAACTGGATCCAAGTGAGCTAAAATACTGGGAGGAGAAGAGCCCTCCTGATTTTGAGAACTCTTAATTCTACACAGAGTCCTTAGATGCTGCAGCAAACTGGAGACGCTACTCCCTCAGGCACATCTTAAATCTCCACCCTGAACTCCAGAGCACCAAGGGTGTAACACAGGTGTACGCTGTCATGTTTGTTTCTCTTTGATTTCAGCTGCTGAACAATTGAAAAACCAGTTGCCTAGCAGACCAGATTTGTGCTCGTGTGGTTAAATCCTCCAACCAGCTCAGGCTGGCAAGCTTGTGAAAGGACTCTTTATTGTAGCTCGATACCTGCTGAGCTGAGCGTTGGTGTAATCAGCAAAGACAGGTGAACTCTGAGCAGACTGAGTCGGCATTAGTGCCACGCTGGAACTCTAAGACAAAAGATAAATCCTGAGTAACCCTGAAGTTACTCCCAGGTAGAACCATTCAAAGGGAGGCAGGAGGGAAGGAGTAAAACTTCTTGGCTCACTGAGCTACTTTATAGGAAGAGAAGAAAAACACTTGCCAAATAAATAAACAGAAAATACTGTACATCCTGATTCCAGAGTCACTTCAGAATGCAGGTTTAAACGAAGCCGTTGAGAGATTGTTGTAAGGGCAGGCTCTTTAGAACGAGCTTATCCCTGCCCCCTCTTACTCTCAGCTCCAAAGTCCTCTGTCTGCTCCTGTTTTAACACACACAGGATAGCGTTAGCTCATTCCAGATCCACAATGATGAGTATTTTACATGTCACAGCAGAGGCCTGTAAACCCATGGGGCTACAGACATAGCTGAGATCAAAAGAGAGGAACTTGAAAATCAAATCTGGCCCCAGATTAAGCACCTAAAAGTCCCTGTACATCTCAGACATAGCTAGCGGATGGCTGTGTCTTGTAACCTGCAGTAAACCACAAATTGCTAGTTGTTGGACAGCTGTCAATTTTTATTCTGGTGCTTGGCTTACTTAGTCTGATTGAAACTGATTGCAAATAAAAGTGCATTAATCCAGAAAACCGGTCTGCAGTGCAAGGGGGTCCGTGTTCCTGTGCGTAATCCATACATGTTAGGGAACAGTGTTCACTTTCGTCATTAGCTTCTGCTGGCCCTTGCTGAGCTGGAAGGTCAGAGGAACAGATTTGGCTTGCTGACTGGCAGGAGGAATGGCACAGAAAGGGAACAGGACAGCCAGCCAATTCTAGTCTTAACTGAAATATATTGAAAACTGTATTGATGAATACTAGAATACATTTTACTAAGCAGGGTTGAGTATGTGACAGTAACTGAAACTGACATCCTGGAAACGTTACAGCAGGAGATTCCGACTCTTGCAAGGGGCTGCTTTTCCATCCGGTCCATTTGGTCTTTGGTGCAGGCTTCAGCAGAGACTCTGTACATGTATAAAATATTTAAAGTACCAATTTGTCTAACATAATTCAGTTGGAAGCACTACTGTATGGAGCTAGATTATCTTCTGTTTATTGTACAGCCACAGGAATGTTCTAAAGATTGTTCTCTAAGGCCCTTTCACAGACAAGACTTTTACTGCAGTTACACTGTTGTTCACTGATTTTCTTTAGGGATGGAATTGGTAGTGATCAGCCCGTCTGGGTGAATAAACAACTGGATCCTCAGTGGTAGTATTCGCTTTGCATGTGGGTGGAAAGATAGCAGTGTTTAGTAATACTCTTAAAGCTGCATTCTTAAGAACAAGAATGTGCTTGGATTTGACTGATCCATGGGAGTCCAAACTGAAAGGCAAGTTTGGTTAGGGAAAAAACTTCTTCTGACCTCTAGTTCTGCAAAAATAAAACATGGTGTTGGGAGGAAGCTGTTAGAAGTTCCTCAGGTAACATTTGCGATGATAGTAGGCGTGGTCCATTTATCTCGGTGTGCTTCTGTGATGTATCCATCACCATGGCATGGTATCAAGCGTGTAGGCTGCTGGTTGACTCTACATTTGAAGTGATGGGATGGCCAGGGAAGAGATTGAAACAAGGTGGTCTGTAGCAGTGGAAGAGGCTTTCCCCTGTGTAAAAAGTCCTCGCATTTCTCCTTTTTCCCCCCCCTGAGTTTAGTACATCTCTGAGCTTGGATACCAGCCTCTCTTCTGACTCCGAATAGCTGCAGCGTAGACCTGATAGCACTGAGATCAGCAGAGTCCTTCCTGCCCTTGATATGTTAGTCTTATCCACCCTCATCCACTGCTGCTGTGATCCAGCTGTTTTTACCTGCCAGCATGGGAGACTTACAAGTGTTTTAAAACTTTCATTTTGCCACTATTGGGTTTGTCTTGAGGGCCCCCTGCAAATGCAGCTTCCTTCTTTGACCACCAAGTCCATCCCTCTCTCACAGGAGGTGCAGCCCTTGGAGGAATGTGTTCAGATTGAGGCTCCCTCATCTGCCAGTCCCGATGTGTGTGAATGTTTTGAATAAACCAGTCTGATGGGTTCACCAGCATGTCTTGTCTAAGAAATGGAAGATCCTGGAAGTCTGTGTGTGCTGAGAGAGGGCAGGGCTCGCTGCTGAGTGGTGGTCTAAGATTTTCTGGCATTCGAATGGGAAGCCTGCATTCCCCCTAAATATCAACGTTATAAAGATACTGGTCCTCCCCCTTTTGATGCACAAATTAGTATCTTCCAGTTGTTTCCTTTCCTAAGTGTTCTGTGGGATTTCCTTGCACGTCTCTCTGTACATAGTGAAGTCTCTCTCAACGTGTACCTGCAAGTAAAGCTTCTGTGGCAGGATCATGTGGGGTTGTTGTACCAGTCCTGCTCCTTTACTCATTTCAATTAGAATTCCTACACTGCTGACTGACTGTGTTGAGGAATTAGACTGAGCGGGTGAGTTTCAGGTGTTCTTGTTAGGATCTCGTTTTAGTGAATGGACCTTGCCATAAAGATTCAACTGCTTCAAGCCGTAGAAACACCTTGTCTAAAACGGCTGCATTCCTAACTGGCTGCTGCTTCTCCAATTCAGATAAATGAACATGCAACAATTTTTAACAGCACAAAGGATTTCCATCCTACTGGAATACAGGGAACCTCCAGATTGACAAAAATGGCACTGTGTAAACTATGAAGTACAGTGAGGTCCCTTTGTCAATTAAGCAGGCTAAATAGGCTATCAGATGAAGAAACACCTTTCAGTTGTTAGATGTTGAATGGTTTCTATTGATCTGGGGAACTAAGTGCCAGGTCAAATCTTATGTCCAGTTAAAGCCTTGTAGCCTAGTTATAATCTAGATAATATTTAACTCTGTCTTGCAAAATTTCAAGAGAAAATGTACATGCCCGGGCACAAAATGGACTTGCTATAACCCTGTGCCCTATTCATGATGATGATCTAATGTTTATGAGCCTGAAACAGAACTTCTGGGCAGGCAGAAATGGCATTGCTGGTGTAAATTAATTCTCTCTAGCTGAGTTTGTTTTTCAGCTGGTGTCACTAACCCACTTCCCCATGTGTTTAGTTCTATTTACAAGGACTCCAACACGCTGCACCTCCCCACTGAGCGCTTCTCCCCAGTTCGCCGCTTCTCTGACGGTGCTGCCAGCATTCAGGCGTTCAAAGCCCACCTGGAGAAAATGGGCAAGAACAGCAGTATCAAACAGCTTCAGCAGGTAAAGGAACGACAAGGGATGCAATGGGTCATCTTAGGTCACTGGCTTCTTCGTGGAGGAAACCCGTGGCACTGCTTTGTCTCCTGGACCTAAACATTCTTCAGCCCCATAGCTGGGGAGCATGTCATTGCTCTTCTTCTGTGTATTGGAGTGTGCTATGTAGGGTGCCATTGTCCTCTTCATCTCAGCTGTGGCCTGAGGACCTTTGGAGGAACTTGACATATCACTGTAGAAACTCATGTAAGGTACAAGAAGTCATGGTCAGTGGAGATACGTGGCCCTAATACCTGTGCTCCCTAGAAACACTGTCACTGAGGTTCTTCCAAAGACTCTTGCTCAGTGAAGCCAGTGACCAGAATCCCTTTTCCAAGCCCAAATGGTGGCTCTTGGGCATGTCCTGCTTCTTTGACTGTTTTGAATAAAAAAGCATGGAATTGCATGAAGTAACCAGTCTGAAGAACATGCTTGAAAATTCTCTTAGCTACTGCAGTGAGAAGACACTGGTACATTCACTAGTTTTTAATGACAGTGAAGTTCTATCACTAATTTATAGCATGCCAGAAGAATGGCCACACCATGCCCCATAAGAACAGGTAACCATCAGGTGATCCATCCCTTATCACCCATTCCCAGTTTCTGGCAAACAGAAGCTAAAGGCACATCAGAGCATGGTTGTTCATCCCTGCTCATCCTGGTTAATAGCCATTGAAGGACCTATCCTCCATGAACTTATTTAGTTTTCTTTTGAACCCTGTTGTAGTCTTTGATGGCCTTCAGAACATCCTCTAGCAAAGAGTTCCACAGGTTGACTTGTGTGCTGTATGAAGAAATGTTTCCTTTTATTTTATACCTTCAGCCTATTAATTTCATTTGGTGACTCCTGGCTCTTGTGTTACGAGTAGTAAAAAACATTTCCTTACTTACCTTCTCCATACCAGTCATGATTTTATAGACCTCCATCATATTCCCACTTTCGTCATTTCTTTTCCAAGCTGAAAAGTCCCAGTTTTATTATTCTCTTCTTATATGGAAGCTGTTCCATAGCCCTAATCATTTTCGTTGCCCTTTTCTAATTCCAGTTATGCTTTTTTGAGATGGGGTGACCAGATTACTCCGTATTCAAGGTGTGGGCATACCCTTGATTTTAATATAAGCAATATGATATTTTCTCCCTCTGTTATCTCTCTCTCTCTCCATCTCGCAACAATTTCTAACATTCTGATAGCTTTTTCAGCTGCCACTACAGTCTGAATGGATATTTTCAAAAAGCTCTTGACAATGACTCCAAGATCTTCCTTGAGTGGTAACAGCTAAATTAGACCCCCATCATTCTATATGTATAATTGACTTTGCCTTTATCAACATTGAATTTCATCTGACATTTCCAGAGGGGTAGCCGTGTTAGTCTGTGTACAGCAAAAACAACGAGAGTCCTGCGGCACCTTATACCCTAACAGATTTCTTCAGGCATAAACTTTCGTGGGCTATAACCCACATTGTCAAATGCATCTGACCAAATGGGTTATAGCCCACCAAAGCTTATGCCCGAAGAAATCTGTTAGTCAATAAGGTGCCACAGGACGCTCGTTGGTTTATGTGACATTTTGTTGCCCGGTCACTTAGTTTTATGAGATTCCTTTGTAACTCTGCAGTCTGCTTTGGACTTAACTGTCTTGAGTAGTTTTGTATCATCTGGAAATTTTGCCCCCTCACTGTTGACCCCCTTTTCCAGATCATTTAGGAATATGTTGAACAGTACTAGTCCCAGTGAAAATCCCCCAGGGACACCTCTGTTTACCCCTCTCCATTCTGAAAAGTGACCACATATTTCTACCTTCTGTTTCCTGTCTTTTAACCAATCACTGATGCAGGAAAGGACTTTCCCTCTTATCCAGGACAGTTTACTTTGAGTCGTTGGTGAAGGCTTTCTGAAAATCTAAACACGCTATATCCACTGGATCATCCTTATCCACGTGCTTGTTGACCCACCTCAATGAATTCTAGTAGATTGACGAGGCATGATTTCTCTTTATAAAAAGAACGTTGGATTGGACCATAGGCGAGGAATTTACCTATTCAGCACACCAGGACATGATATGCTAATTTAGTCTTGGGGTTTTCATTGCTGATGTTTCTCACTTGCACTTCTGGCAACTGCCGTGTAAGGAGATTAAATAGCCCCAGCTCAGTACATAAGCATCCATTTCTTCCCTGTTGTATGAGAGAGCTGTGCTGACCCTGGTATTATGCACACAAATCCTTCTAACTAAATGGATTAGGATTTCTGTCCTGCAGTTTCTTCTTTTTCTCTAGCTCTTTCATCTAAGGAGACTGCGGAGTAAAGGCCTTTTCTGCACTGCATGGTTGCTGTGCAGGAAGAGGTCACATTGTGGGTATTGAATTCATTACAGGAGTGCGAGCAACTGCAGAAGATGTACGGTGGGCATATGGATGAGAGAACTCTGGAGAAGACACAGCAACAGCACATGCTGTACCAGCAGGAGCAGCATCATCAAATTCTCCATCAGCAGATTCAGGTAGAGCTGGGTCCATGCTCCCTGAAAATCCTAACCAGGTTTTCCTGCAGTGTCATAGACAGAGCTTTTAAATGGCCCAGGGGACTGGGGAGAAAACTTGTGTATATGTGGCAAAGACCTGCTGTAATGAGGAACAAGGGTGAAGGCTTTTCAGCTTGCACAGCTGGTAGGATAGTGAGAATCTCTGTCTCGGGTTGATAATTTGGAGAGCCCTGGTATGTCTTCATTTATTGATCCAACCTCTCTCTTAATCAAGATGGAACTGACCGATTGCAAATACTTTTTGTTCCCCTCTTTTCTGCTGCCTGGCTCAGGATTGTATTCGCCCACCTCAGCCATCTCCACCCCTGCAAGCTCCGTGTGAAAACCAGCCTGCTCTGCTCACCCACCAGCTGCAGAGGTAAAGTAAGGGGTTTGCTTTGACAAGGGAGGGAACCTTGGAGAACTGGTCTGATTCCTAGAGGCATGTGTAGGCTGCTGCTGGAGTTGTAGGCGCACATGTCTCTGGCAATCAGGCTCTTAACATTTCTGTCCCAGAGAACTTTGAAAGTAATCGGAGAGCACAAAATTAATTTCAATGGACACTGAACTACTGCTCGTTGCCCAGCTGGGAAACAAATGAGTTTCAATAACAGCATGAGGACTTTATCTAGCATCTTGTATGCCAAGAGTTTTACAGACACTCGTTAGACCCCTTTCCTTCCCCCCACATTCCCTCTGCTGGCCAAAAATAATCATCCCGTTTCACAGGTGAGGAAGGCAGAGGCACAGAAGGGGAGAGCCCGGGGTTCCTGAGTCCCAGGCTTGTGCTCAGATCATTGTGCCATACTCCCTTACTTAGAGGTCTAAGGAAGAGAGAACAGAAATTCTGTTGCAAAATGTTTAAGATTCTAACAGAAGTTGTCGTATTGATCTGTTGTTTTTTAAAAGCGCTCAGCGTTCAGTTCTAAAACTTGAACAAGCATCTTTATCGGGAAGAACGATTTACAAAGATGTGTATTTTCTTGCGTAGGTTACGGATTCAGCCATCTAGTCCACCCCCAAACCATCCTAATAATCATCTCTTCAGGCAGCCAAATAGCAGCCCCCCTCCTGTGAACAGTGGCATGCTACAGACTCATGGTAAGCACCAAGTATACCAGGCCATCTGTCCTCTTATTGTGCAGGCCACTTGTGAGAACCTTACGGTTTTATAAAACACTTGGGAAAGCAGTTCATGTTTTCTTAAATTCTAGTGCCTGGTGGAGTTAGCTGATGTGAAAGATGCTCCATCTGGCAGAAGGGGATGGTGTTTTCTGAGGACTTGCAGTGGATCTTGCCAGCTGGAATATGTTGTTAAGGGTCTCATGACATGAGATCCGTGCTTATAATTTTCGGGGGTGGAGAGAAGGGATGATATTCTCTGATTATGCAAATAACCGTAAACTCTCATTATTTCTTTTGCTATGTGAGTACTTCTAGCTGTGGTTGTCTTCCGATGGTCCAGTGCTAATGAAACGTTGGGTCCAAGTATCACACACCTCATCCCCAACTGAAGTGCAGCTCACATCTGCTCCTGACTGTCACCAGGCTCTGTATCTGTTAAGCAGAGGTGCTCTCGAGCCAGGCGACAGCTCAATGCAGTTACTCAAAAGGATTGTTCTTCACAGGTGCAGCCTCTCCGTCCCAGTTCCAGGGAATGCCTTCCCACAGTGCGATCTTCCAGCCGTCTGGTAACTGTTCCCCTCCCCCGAACGTGGCGCTCACGTGCATGGGCATGCAGCAGCAGTCGCAGCCACAGCAGGTCACCATTCAAGTGCAAGAGCCTGGGGACGTGCTCAGCAACAACCTTCTGCAAGGGGCAGCTGTGGCAGGGCAGGGCATGTCCTCTCACCCGCGGGGCATGCCCATCAACCCGAGTGCCAATCAGATCCAAATGCAGCAGCGAGCTAACCTGATGGCCTCTCTCACATATGGTCACAGGCCGCTGTCCAAGCAGCTCAGTGCTGACAGTGCAGAATCACACAGGTAAGGCTGTTGATTGCATTCTCCAATTGTGCTGCTGGCTTGGCATTGAAGGGAGAAGGGCAGGAGTTGAGTAAGAGGGCCATGAGTAAGAGGACAGCAGTCGTTGCCAGTGGCATGTTGTGATCCTAGTCCAAGCTCTCTGGCTTCAAGGTTTTGTTAATGGGATGGGAGCTCTGGGATCCATCTGGGGTGTAAGGATTTTGTGAAGCCATGTGGCTTAGGAATCCAGGTTTCTCTCCAGGAGTGTGTTGAGGCACAAATAGAACTTTGTGCCTTAATAAGAGGGGAGAAATAAATAAATGTTAGCCATTCAGAGCTACTCATTCATAAAAGTAGAGAGACCATTTCCAGTTACCCTCTGTTTGTGGTCTGGTCGGAGCCTGCACTAGCGTCAAGAGCTCAGACAGGTGCGCTCTGTCTCTCATGGCACAGGTTGCCTCATCTGCACTCCTGCAGCTCTCTCCAGAGGCTGCAAATGCTACTATGTACCTGGCCCTAAGTAGTCACTGGGCGTGATGTGGGGCATGCGCTCTTCTACACGGTCTGTGTGTGGGGTCTCTGCAGCTCTCCCAGAAAGAGGAGTTGCATGGCAAACCTTCGTCCCCTTTCTTCCACTCTGGCTAGGCCTTCAAGGCCTCACCCTGAATATGTACAGCTGGCTAGAGAGGATTGAGATGTTCAGAGTCTGCGTGGCGGTGGCGGCCTTCTCTGCATTCGTGTTGTTTACCCTGAGTTGCTGCAGCACGGTCACCGTCTTGTCTTCCTTGCAGCCTGAACGTGAGCAGGTATCCCCCGACAAACTACGACCAGGTGCACTTACATCCCCACCTGTTCCCCGATCAGGCCCGTGCATCCCCCAACAGCTACAGCCCATCAGCAGGGGTGGGATTCCCTGCAACGCAGCAAGGCCTGAAAGTCCCGCAGCACGACCAGTTCCCCAACTTCCCTCCAAGCGCACAGCAACAGCAGCACTACACAGCCTCAGCGCTCCAGCAGGCGCTGCTCTCTCCAACTCCGCCAGATTACAGCCGACACCAGCAGGTACCACATTTCCTCCAGGGACTGCTTTCCCCTCGCCACTCACTCACGGGGCCCACGGACATGCGGCTGCCCCAAGCAGAATTTGCACAGCTTATCAAACGGCGGCAGCAGCAACAGCAGCAAGAATTTCAAGAATTGTTCAGGCACATGAGCCAAGGAGATGCTGGGAACATGGGCGCTGGCGTAGGCCAGAACCTGTCGGAGCGTCAGTCGTTGTCTTTGCCTTATCAGAATGCTGACACGTACCACCACAACAGCCCCCAACATCTCTTAAAAATCAGAGCACAAGAATGTATCCAGCAGGTATCTGCATCTGTGGCACCAGATGGGTATGTACACCAGCCAACTCTGGTCCATTCAGAGAGCATGGAGGAGGACTGTGCATGTGAGGGTTCCAGGGACAGCTTTCCGGACAATAAGAGTTCAAACACACTGACCAAAGGTGGCCATGAGAACTCTCTGCTTTTAAATGCAGGAGGGCATGGGGACCCAGAGTCTCTGCTAGGAACTGCTACTCAGGGGCAGGAATTGGGGACACATCATTACAGACAGCAGACAGCTACCGGATTCAGTAGGAATAAGGTGCCCAGCAGAGGTAAGACTAAATGCTACTTATGTACATGAAACAGCCTCTTCCAGTGTCAGATATACGCCCCATGCATCCCAAACAGAGATGGCTGTGTGTATCAGATGGAAGTAGGAGTTTGTGAGCGTCAACATAGTGCAACATTTTCTGGAGTCTTTTGGCTATTCAATAAATTGTGGACATGTACAAACTTTGTAGCAAGCACGGAAGAGGAGAATTGTTAAATAATAAAGGGACACATGGGATTCCATGGCTGTAACGTGCAGTTAATGACAAAGACCCTGGTTTCCTGTGTTAGAGATGAGCTGCGAAGTCGTGGGGGTTCTTGTTTTTGCTTTTTTAAATTAAAAAAATGGACTGTCCCAAATTAAGGAAATATGTGTATTGAATTATCACACCAGCCCAAAGATGTGACTGCTTCCTCCTTCACTAGCCGGCAGAGCCCTGAGCCTGGGCAGTCAATGAAACATGCACTGTCATTTCTTATGCCAGCTCTCTCCACTACTGTAACAGAGGATTTCAATAAGTATTTTAGCCCAGAATGAGCTAGAATTGTCTAATGTGGGAACACTAGTTGTTAAACTTTCCCCTAGAACCTCAGGTCTTTTTTTTTCTGGTCCTGTGGAAGCTACTTTCCTGTTTCCTGGTTTCCCCATCCCCTGTGAATGCATTGAGAGGGCAGCATGTCGTACAGGTCTCTAAATGAGCATTCTTCCTGCATGGTAGTTCCATGCATCCCGGGTGTTCAGAATTAATCTCTTGCCCACCCAGACACTGAGCAGTAACACTTGGCAGGTCAGACCTATGTTGTAGAAGTGAGGTGCATCTTATTGGAAGCCATGGGATTGCTCTTGACTCCCTTGCTGCGCGGTGCTTTGCTCCCATCGGGAGGCAACGTTGGGCGGTAACACAGGTGTGTTGTCATGTCGTTCTCACCTAGACGTGTGTGTTCAAGCAAGTGATGTACATGTGAGATGAACTGGATCCTTCAGAGCTAGGACTGGGGCGAGGAGTTGCCTTCCTTCAGTGTGGTTTAGCTCACTAACCTGCTGGGCCTGTCAGACCTCAGTGTCTCTGCTGTGCTGGAATTCCCCCCCAAGCATGGCCCTTGCAAAGGAGAGAGCTGTCCTAGTGTAAGCAGGCTCTCTAACTGATCTTTTTGAGTTCCTGTTTTTTACTTTGACTTGGGTCATTTTTATTATTGACATGGCTAAACAAGCTGCTTGTAAAATGGTGAGAATGACTAACCAAGCCAAAAGCGTTGTTTCTGCTCTGCTAATACCATGATAGGAGGAGAGCGGGACTTTAGACTGCAAGACTTTGTAAATGAGTAAAGACAAGTCAACATTTACAATGAATTGTGCAAGCTGTTCTGAAAGAGTGCGCATGTGGCTGTTGGGAATGTTATATAGCAGTATATACTCAAAGGTGTAGCTGCCCTGACCTTTATTTTCCTCCTTGTGTTTAATAACCCAGCTGGAATCTGGCCTACACTCTTCAGCTCCAGCTGGGCTAACATTTAAGTGACCCAGATGCACTGATGTACAAATTAAGAGAAATAAATCTCAATGTAAATAGCACTACAGATTTCACTTCCACACTATTGCCGGTGAAACAACCCAAATGTAATCAGAAGCTCTGTGCACATGCACCGAAGAGGGACTGGAGGTGTGCTGCTGGGACATTTCTAAACTCAAACAAGTGTGACACTTCCTCTTGAATGGTTTTTCTCCTCTGCACCCCAAAAGGCTGGATAGTCAGCCTCGTCTTTGAGCTCCCCTAATTACTTTCACAGTATGATTGGAAGAGGTTTTTAAATTGTGATTTTTCTCTTCAGAGGAAAATACATTGTGGAAGCTCTTGCGTAGATATTTACACCTGAGAGATTATGAACCACTTCCTATTAACTTGCAAGTCCATATCTACAGTTAGGAGTATGCTGTGCCTGGTTACAATGTTCTGGTGTGCCTTGGCCCTCTGCAGCTGTAACTGTGTGTTAGGATGGTACATGGTTTTGAGGCATGCCATCATTTATTGTAGCCTCCCATTACTGCCTGTCACCAAATCTTTATGAAGGCTCTCTCTGAAACTAACTCCGGCCCGCTCGGCTTCATCTTAACGACTCTGCTCATGTGCTAACGTAGACACTGCGCAGCTTCGAAAATACTGCCCAACCCAAATTTCCAGCCCCCAAATAATTTTTTTTCCAAATAGCCCTGGAGGTTACGCATAGTGTGGGGTGAAGAACACAGAGCTGCTGTGTTGAGGGAAGCGTGGGGATGTGGCCTACTGAGTATGGAACCAAACTCTCTGTCTGTGGGGCAACGGTGACTCCTGTTGCAGAACTCTGCCCTGCTCAGATAGGATCGGGGTGAAGGTAAGAATCCAGATGGGGCTTGCAATGAAGCGTGGATACAGCTGTGACTCTGCCAGCCTCTCTGGAATCTGACCCTGACCCTAAGAAGTGCTGACAGCAGTGGCAGTTGCAAGTGCTAAATGTTTTTCTTGTTCAAGAATCTGTTTGTGTAGAGCAGGAGGCTTAGGAGGGAACTTCCCCCACACCCATCCCGAAGCCTCAGGTGTCCGGGCTGTTAGTGGAGGCAGGCGGCAGGGCTTCACGGCCTCTTTAACGGTGCTTCTCTCACTCTAGATCTGCACCAATGTTCTTTGTGCAGCTGGTTGCTGCAGGCTCTCGTGTGCTGCCCGCTGAGGCAGACAGTGGCAGAGTTTGAACAGCAGCCGGAGCGAGGGGGGGGGGGGGGCAGATCTTTCTCATGGCCTCTTTCTGACATTTTGTTTTCCGGGTAATTCAAGTTTTGCTTTTGTTTTTCCAGGGAAGTTAGACTTTTAACTGATCTTAACCCTGTGGTTGTGCAGAGGCGCCTTGTATTACTGCAAACCCCGCTCCCCTAGCACCATGGCATGGTGAACTACCATGTCCTCGGCAAATAAACCAAGCATGGCCAGTGCATTGCAACTCCCTTCCTCCCCCAAAAGACAGGGGAAGGCAACTGAGCTGAGACCCCATTTGCTGTGCTGGAGGGTCTAATAACACAGGCATGGCTGAGGAACAGTGCCGAGAGGCAGTTGAATTGATCCCCATGCCACGCTTGTCTCTGCCAGCTAAGTGGCAAGCTCGTTTGATCACAGCTGCTTGTGCTGGGGCAAAGGGAGTGCTGGCCCAAGAAACTCTCAAACCCCATTCTTCACATGGAGGAAGATTTGAACCCAAATATTGTATCTGATGATGAAAGGCTAGTGCCAAGTAGGCCGTGAGAGCCAGGCCATTTTAACGCGGAGTAACCTAGAGTCTAGACCAGCGCACTGAGCAGGAATCCCACTGTTTGGCTGGAGAGCGAGTGAGAGATGTTCTCTACTGCAAATGGGGATTTGTCCCAGAGTGTCCAGTACTGACTGTGAAAATGACCTCTGCGGATCCCCTGCACCAGGCAGCTCCCTTTCTCCCCCAGTTGAGGAGGTAGGCCCCCTGAAGCAGTCAGCCTTGTGACCAAGGGGAAGCAGAGGAGCTTGTTGGCGCAGCTCCAAGGTTGCGCTTGGTCCTTTCCTCTGTCCTGTGAACTGTCCCATTGGTCCTGCATATTTCCAACACTTGGTGGGCTGGTCAGCAAGAAAACTGAACCAGATGATGAGTGTATTCTATTCTTACAACAGACTCGCTTGATGATCTAACAGGTCCCCTTTCAACATCACTGATCCTGTGCGTTCACCAAGGGTCAGTATCTCCCCCACCCTTTCCCCCCTCCCCCTCCTAGAATTGGAAAGCTTGTGAGAAGAGTAGCTGGTTTGTTCTGCCTTCCTCAAAAAAGAGACCTGGTTAGAGGAAAATGATCTGCTAAATATGTGACAGAAGTGAGCTAGGATCGGCTTCCTCCTTTGTCAGTCTTCATTTGGCGTCCGATGCGACCTTTAGTAACACTGTATTTTGTTGATAGGAGCATAGCCTTTGCCCTCAGACAGCATAGCTCCTGGAGCAGGTAGTGGGTGGACTTTGCCAGGCATGATACTTACCCAGATACTCTGCTTCCTACAAACATGTTTTCAAAGGGCAAGGAGCAATGATCTACTATGGATTTAATATCTTGGTAACTCCCTTTTCCAAGGTTATGCAGTTTGTTATAAGAGAATGCCATATAACGACATTCCCAGAAGGGCCAATCTTTTAAGCCTCTTTTCCGGAGCATCTGACCCCTTCAGACAAGTGCAGGCCATCTTAGTACTGGGCTGGAAAGAGGTTGTGGGGTGTGTCTATATTGTAACAATCTTTCTCCTCAAATACCGTATCTGATTTGAGACAGAAATTGTGTATTCTTTCCTCTGAGTTCTTGTGAAGTGATGTTCCAGTCCGCTGCTAGATATTTCTGTCTGTCTGCCATTGGTGGGGATCAGTAGTCAAGCGGGTAGTTGAGATCCTCTTGAACACATCAGCCCAGCCGTTGGAGTTAAGGAGAAACCAGTCTGTGCTTCTCAGTTGGGCGTCCTGTTTATGCAAGAAATACATGTCCCGTTGATATCCTTTTTGCACAGTCATCATTGCCTTGAGTTTTGGATGGCTAATGGATTGTTAATTCATCCCCCCAGACTTCTGAGATCACGCCAGAATTCTGCATGAAGGCAGTAATTCCATGTTACGTATCACTCAGGAAATTGCTCACTCATTTATACTAACTTCCTTTCCCTTTTGTCTAACTTCCAAGAATCCGTTGTAGGGAATTGTATGGACAGAAGTTCTCCTGGACAAGCTCTGGAGATGCCCGATCATAATGGATTGGGTTATTCTGCAAGACCAGCTTCCATTGAACACCACAGGCCCAGGACTCTGCAGAGACATCACACCATACAGAACAGTGATGATGCCTATGTAGGTTTGAAAAGATTCGTGCCTGCCATGCCTTGTATACCATGTAGAACTTTCTATGATGTGCATTCTAGGGCTGTCCAATTGACCACCCATTAGTGCCTTAAAGACTACCTTAAACCTGTGGGGCTAATTTGAAATCCAGTGCTGAGTGGAGCAATGTGATAACGTGCTTTCCCCATGCCTTTGGAACATCTCAGCTGCATGTTCTTTGTGCACCATGTAGTATTTGAACTGATTTTAGCAGAGACCAACCCAGAAGTGAAATCTCCCACACATGGCTAGCCAAGCATTGCCCAGTTTACCCACAGGTACTGTGTCCAATAAATAAGCTATGTGAAATTTTCCTGCAGGGTCAAATGCACCCTAGAATTCCTTTGCTGAGAACATTTGAATTGTACTAGAGACAAACGCTGCCCAGAGTGTCTTATAAACTGCAAAAGAACAAAGCTTCCAGTGAGGCAGTACTGGTGACCAACTTGGCTGGGCAACCTCAGTTGTTGAGGAGGAGAAGCAAGGGCGGCTGTGTTGAGTACATCAGCCATTTGGGGTTAGGAAGCAGCTCTGTCATAATCAAACCTGGTGTAACTTTCCTCATCGCTTACTAGTGTGCCGGAAGGAAGCGTGAAGCCATGTGAATGTCTCCTTTGGTCCTGGGTGCGACTCTCTTGTATCTCACTGAAGTTCTCCTGCCATCTCCTCAGGTGCAGTTGGATAACTTGCCGGGAATGAGTTTAATGGCTGGAAAAGCACTAAGCTCTGCTCGGATGTCTGATGCAGTCCTCAGCCAGTCATCACTGATGGCCAGCCAGCAGCTACATGCCAGGGAGAGCGAGGGTAAGGACTTCCTGCAGAGATGATTTCATTCTGCTGCAGTCTGGCTTGGGTCAGAAGTGTCATCCTGCTCTGTGCACCGCAGAATCCCCTCTGTTGTTGGTGTCCTTATGCATAGTGCCAGCAGCGCACCAGTGTGTTGTTGCACGTGGCGTTCTGTCATTGGCAGAGCAGTGGAGGCTGAAAGATCAGGAGTGGTTGCAGGTCAGGGCTGCGGTGTGTTGGAAGCTTGCACTGATTGACTCTAGCCACTGGTACCAACCTTCTCGTGGAGAATGTGCTGCTGCTCTTTTCTGGCCATACTTACAGAATCTTGTCATTATGGGCTGTGCTGTATTTTCAAACACATAGTGGCTCCCTGTAGAGTGACACTTTTCCTGGGTTCCCATGAAGCTCATGCTGCTGGCTGGAATCCTTTCCGGGTAAATTTACAGACAGGAGTCTCATCTCCATTCTTCTCAAGATCTGTGGTCGTCTCCTCTCCTGTGCAGCAGGGAGACAGCTGGGCTGTAGCACATAAAATAGTGTGTGACTTCTTGTGTAGCTGGGACTCTGGCAGAGTCCTGGATTTGTGCCATCCTCACTGCAATGACTTCCTCTTTAAATGAGAGCCAATCCTGTCTGCCAACCCTGACCCGCACTCAGCTCTCCAGGCCTTGCCTGAGCCCTTGGGCAGAAGGTCCAGTCAACTTTGCTCTCCTGGGCCCTGAATAGACTCCAATGTCCAAGCAGCAATGAGAGTTTTCTCCCTTTTACCTACAGATTCTGATGTTACTCTTTGGTCTTGCAGACTGTGGGGAAAGTTTGGAAGGTCAAGATCACCCAAATCTAGCTGAAGGCAGCCAGCATTTAAACGCCTCTTGTTATCCATCCACGTGTATTACAGACGTCCTCCTGAGCTACAAGCACCCTGAGGTGCCCTTTGGGATGGAGCAGGCTGGGGTGTAACAGGAAGGAGGGAGTGAGTATTCTTCTGCTTTATCTCTAAGTTCAGACTTTCCCTTTTCTGCCTCTAGGGTAGATACCAAGTACTAATAGCCCAAGAAAACGCTTTGTGTCCCGCCTTAGCTGTGGGTCTCCAAGGGTGAAGTCTAAGACAAGGATGTCATTGCTGAGTTTCTGTAGGCAGTCATCTGCAATTCTGAGGGTGGCACCGTCAGAGTCTTGCTGCTGGTGACAGTTAATAGCTACTCAGCGCCTTCTGCTTTGTATATTCTCCGGGTGGGAGCTCAAGAAGGAAGGACTCTGTGGTTTGTCTGAGAAGAAGCACATTGAACAATATCTCCTGTCTGTGCTGTGATGGGTAGGGACAGTGGGCTCCACGTTGCCCATCAGCATCCTTAGGGGGAGCAGATTATACACCAACTACATCTTCTCTGTGACTCATTCCTGTCTGGTCAGCTTCCCTCTGAGCAACTGTCTTTTCTGAGGAGGGAGAGCTTTCAGGATCCTCTGCTGCTGTTGGTGGAAGGACACAGTACCTCAAGACTGTAGTCTGTCAATCTGCCATGAGCCTATTAGCTGCACGGAGCAGTGGGCACACCTCCCCGGGGCCCTGCTGTCTTTTCTTTCCAGCTGCTGGCGCAGGAGTTTGCAACCTGCGGCTGCAGGCCTTATCCCCGCAACCGGGGGACCTTGCGGGTGGCCCATGCTTGGCTCCCCCCACCAGCAGGCTGCACCCATTGCAACTCTCAAAGCACTTGGTTACTGAAGGAGTTTTAAGAAGTGGCTCTCACCTTTCGGGTTGCCGCCCCCTGCCCTGGTGACATGGGCTGCATAAACGCTTCTGGGTGTGTACCTGGCCGAGTCAGGCTGGCGTATGGGGTGGACAGAGGGAAGTTTTAAGGAACAATGTCTGTGTCTTGTCCTGGCCTTTAACACATCTTCATCTCCTCTCTCTCTCCTTTCTCTTTCTCTTTCTCTCTTTCTCTTTTCCAGGTTTTGTGTACAGCTTTAGAAACGAACAGGTCCATTTTAAACCAACAGTATCTAGCAGCATTGCGCCAAATTGCCATAGTATTTCTCACTGAAGTATCATGGCTCCTTTCCTCATACTCAGTTCCTCAATGTCTCGGTCCTTTGGGTTCTTTCGTTTTTTGCCACATTTGCCGGTAACTCCAGCTATCTCAGAACTAACCAGAGAACCTGAATCCTACACGCTTTGTGAAAGGATTAACAGAACTTGAGTTTTGCGTTGGGTTTGGAGGGGTTTTTAAATGCAAAGAGCTAGGCAGCCATGGATGTTGGGGACTCAGCTGTTCCCCCTTTATCCAGCCCCCTCTTAGCACTTGTCTGTCGTCATCTTTTTGGGGGGACAAGTAGAAGGCTGGGACAAATGCCTTCCTGAAGCCTGCCTATATAGGGGAAGTGAGGGGCAGGGAGGAATTTGGAAGCTCTGTCCTTTGGCGTGCAATAAGGAGAGTCTTGAAAACCAAGTCCAAAACCTTAGTTGGGTTTTTTCCTAGGGTTTCAGTGTACTCCAAGTCCCACAAGCCCAGCCCTAAGAGCAGCTGAAGGCCACGCGATAGTTTTATTTCCACATCCTTTGCATCTGAACTGATAGCGGAGCCCAGAACTACTCTGGTGCAAGAGCAACTCAATCTCCCTTACCCCAGCGCTATCCTTTCCACCCCGGAGCAGATTGCGTTCGCCACCCCACTGGTTCTTCCAATGGATGGTTAGAACACCCAGCAGTGGTGCAATACGCTTTGTCTCTCTCATCTTTGTCTGCTTTTATTTTCTCTCTTTTTTTTGTCACTGTGCTAAAAGGTTCATTTCTTTTTTCCTCCTTTTTAATACCTTTTCCTTTCAAACCTGTATATGACCTTTTTTAATTTTTTTTTTTTTTTCAGTTTAAAGTAGAGAAGACAGGTTGTTTCTTTGTTTTCCTAGCTTTTCCTCCTGATCATGTAGGAATTGTTTCACGGTAAATGTTGTTATTGTTTTATTATTATTATTATTATTAATAATAAAAGACAAAAGGAATTTCTGTTTGAGAGAAATTTTTAACTAGATTCTGTTCTATTTGAATTGTGACTTGCACCTTTTGTTCAAAGTATTTTATTTCTTTTTAATGACATTGTAATTGTGACTGGTTTTTTCTCTTGTGCCAGTGGCGGAAGTGGTGTTCTCCTTTATACAAATTGAGACGTGCATAGATCTCTTCTTTGTTGTTCTTTTCATTTCTTTCCTTGACTGATAGAAACCAATGCCCCCTCCAATGGTTGGGGCCAAGGGAGTATTTTGTGTCATCATTGCCTTTGGAACTTTGAAAGCTACAATTGAAAATTCCTACTATTGACACTTTTTTTGGAATTTTTTTTAAAAAAATAAAGGAAAAATCAACCCAACCCTCCTGAATTTGCACAGAAGGAAGTGTGAGACCAGCATGGCAAAGGTTAATTTGCTATCACCATCTCTTCCCCAAAGCCCCCCAGCAATTGTCATAAATGGACCTGCGATTAGAAGAGAAGGAGAAGGGGGTGAGGGAGGAAGAAGAAATCTGCAACTGACGAACATTGCCTCCTTACCTCCCAGGTCAACATTTCTGCTGAAAGCCTAGTGTCATTCTGGTTTTGTTGGTGTGTAGTTGTCAAGTTACATTTCCTTAACATGTAAAATAGGTGGTGTGTGTTTGGGTGGGGGGACGGGGGACCCACACAGGGCTTGCTGGACTTGAGCAAGAAGGTACCAAGAAACACTGAAAGCCTTTTTGACATTGCTCTGTATCTTTTATTTGTTTTCCTTTTTGTTTACATGACACTGTATTTCTGGGAGAGTTGACAGCCGCCCTATCGTAGCCATCCAAAAGAAAAGCAGGGACTTGCTTAACCGTGCCATTTCGCAGTATCACACTTTTTTTATCATTGCTTTGTATTGTAGTAATCAATACGCGCCGTATATGTTGAATGTATATTAATATACTTTGCTATTATTTCTGTTTTTTGGAAATGTCCGAAGTATTTTTTTCTTCCTCATTTTTGCTGGACTAAAAACAAACAAGTTTCAGTAAATCTTTAGTCCATTTTTTTTTTTGTGGTTCACTTGCAACTAGTAACATAGTTGGACAGTGAGATCATGACAAATAAAACCATAATTATGATCTTATGTGACCTCCTCTTTGTTGTTGCTCAATATCTGATGCAGAGGAGAAGCAAGCCCAGCTTGGAGCGTCCCAGAAGCTCAGAGCTCCAGCAACTCAGTGTTGGCTGCTCTCCAAATGCTTGATGTTTTGTTTTGTTTTCCAACCTGCCCTATGAAATCACCCTTGCTGGTGATCTCCTCACCTGTCAAAGCTGAACTGTGCTGGAGCCCCCATTCTGTGTCTCACATGGAAACAGACTCCCTCCACCTGCTGTGCTGAGCACAGCACCGTGGGAGCTGAACACCTCAGGATGAAACCTGCTAACTGTGGTTTTCAGCCTGTGGTCCAGGGACTTCTGGGGTTCTGCAGACTGTCTCAGGTTTTGGCTGTTCCTCCATTCAAAATGTTTTAGGAGTCCACCAATGAAAGAAGATTGAAAACCACTGACACGTTGCTGGAAGGTATGTGGTCAGCGCTGGACGTAGGGAAGTGCCAGGTGATGTCAGCGTGGGAAGGTCTTGCAGGTCTTTGCCCATTCTTTCCAAATGAACAAGTGCTTCCCTGGGCTAGACGATCTTCAATACATTGACTGTCAATGGATACATGTCGGCATGCATCCTCAAGCAGCCAGATTGTTTTTTAAAGGCAGCATGGACGTTACTTAAGAAGTTCCATGCCTTCTGGTACGAGATTTTCTCTGTTTTTGTTAGTAAACTTACTCAGCAGCTTCAGGCAGAATTTGCATGTGCAGTCTCCCCACCCAATTTATCCCAACAGCTTCAGCTTCAGAGGGTGAAATGCAGAGATGCCTAAATTTATAGTGCCTTCAGATTCCTGGTAATTGTGCTCTGAACTGTTTTGAAATGTCTTGTTTATCTGCCCTGCCCCAGCAGAGAAGATGTAGCCTAAAGCAAAGGCACCCAGAGCAGGAATTGATATTGCCCTGTCTAAAGCCTCAGCGTTGCAGCTTCTGTGAGTATCTGTAAGATTGCTCACCATGTTGAATATCCTTTAGTGAATGTAGTGCTTGGGCATGAGTCCCCGCTGCTCTGGGGTCCTCAGCACAAGTTCCAGGTTTCACTCAGCTACTCCTATGAACAGCAGAACTGTGCAACTCCAATTCAGGGTTTACAAGGCAGCCTAAGGCTGGGATTCTGCAAAGCAAGTAAAAGTGTGCTTAAAGTTAAGGCAGCTGAGATCATGCCCTTTCTCCTTCTTCCCCATCAGGTTGTCACCCTACAGTCCCTTTTTGCTCCTTACTGGTATTCACCAGACCTTTATGCTTGTGATGGCTCACTGTTGCTTTCTCCTCCACATTCTCTCCATTATCACTTGCTTTCTCTCCCCAGTCTCTCTTCCCCACCCTAGCATGACTAAACCTGTTACTGCTCTGAACCCTCTTTAATTCCCCTGTGATCACTCTGCCATATCATAGCTTCAGGAGGGGATGATAGCCATGCGTCCTACCCATGTTCCTTAGTCTCATTTCCAACCAGAAAGTGAGAAATAGACAGCTGCCAGGTCAGTGGTGTCTCAGTGAGTTCAGGGCACACTGCAGACTGGGCAGAGAGGTTTAACCCATAACTGAAATGGTGCGTTCGCAGGAGTGGGGCCAGGCAGCTGCATGGTACCAGCCATAGGACACACCCTTCCTGGAAGGAGAAGAGAATTATGTACACAGCGGGAACTGCAGGATTGGAATGTGCTGGCCCACCTTGGAGGAGTTGCCAAGACACTAGGGTTACTCTAGTGAGCTCTAACAAATTCCCTAGTGTGGCATCTCCTTCCAGTGGAACTGCTCCCCTGTTCCACAGTGCCCCTGCACTGGGCCATTTATATCCAGATGAACACAGAAGGAAGGAAGCCACCTGGTGAATCACCAACAGCACTGCCTGCACCACCCTGGCCTCTGTGAAGGAGGCCTTCAAGCCAAGAGTGTCCAGCCTGAGCTAGCCTGGATTGCTGGGTGGGCACTCACAGCTGGAAAGGCAGATGATGTCTACAGGGCAAGAATAAAGACGGGCCGTCAGACTGAAGATGGAGTTTCCAAAACTCCACCAGGGAAGATCTGTCCTGGGCCAGTGGGAGAGGGAATGACTGTCCCAGAGCATGCACTGGTGTGGCTGGAAATGGACAGGTGCTCATTTGTTCTCTGTCTGGGACAGCTCCTGCCCTGACAGCCCCCAGCTCCACCCTGTCCCAATGCCATTTCTCTTGGAGCCAGACAAGAAAAGCAGGAGCCAGCTGGCTACAAGGTGTGATAGCAAAGTGACTGGTGCAGTAAATCCAGAGCATGTTTCAGCGGGAGCCCTAGCCAGCCCCATGGTAAGTTCTCCTTGGTACAGTTTGGGTGGTTCTCTGCCTCTGATGGAGTCACTCCCTTCTCTCAAGGCTGCTGAATTGTCCCAGAAGCTCATGCACATGTTCGTGAAGAGCAAATAGTTTTCCTTTGCAAGGGATCAGATGGCACCAATTGCCAAGTAGCTCCCAGGGGCTGACAGATAATCCCCTCCTTCCTGCTATCCGTCCTGAAGCCAGCTGAATGCTGGGCCGGGCTGTCCATGGGATACTCCACAGGTTTGGCGGCTGAGAAGTTCTGCCTCCTGCTGGGGTTGAGAGAAATCCTGTTGGTTTAAATGGGCAAGAAAAGGAAATGATTTCCCAGCCTGCTGCCCTCTTTTCCCCTAATCCCCACCATGGGCCAGCAGGGAGAGCCTCATGATATTGCTTAAGTAGATGGCTTGGCTTAACCAAGGTAGTCCCTTGGCTTCTGGAAGTCCTCCTCAGGGCTGAGCCGTCCTCTCACTGCGGCTGAGGACCTGTGGGTGTTTGTGTGAGGTGGTGGGCAGAAGTATATGGGCTCAGCACTGCCCATGGGGCAAGTCCCCATTGCCTGAGGACTGGCCTGATCTGCAGTGGGATGGGGGATATGTGGGGGCTAGTGCAAGTTCCATTGTTTCAAAAGAAATGGGCAGAGGCCTGAGGTGTCTGTGACAGGACACGGCTGAATCTCTGAGGATTTTTATGTCCACTGGCTCCCGTCCAATCCCAGGGGCTTTTGAGAGGCCTTGAGGTTGAGATGGGAGGGGGTCCCCACTCTGGCTGGTGGAAAATCTGGGTCATCCAAGTGTAAACAGGCTCACTCCCGCTGCAAGAGCCTGTTTGTTCTGGCCTCTCCTCCCAGGCAGTTGCTCCTTGATCGCACCCGTGGGCAACGGGGATGTGTTCGATCCTTGAACTCTAAGCGCCACATAATCAGAAGGTGGGAGTGCTTTCCTGAGCCGCACGCCTTATCTCCAGTAGTAAATCCCCCTCTCCAGTATAAATAGCTGCACAGGAGAGGCACAAATCACACAGGAGCAGCAGCAGCAGAAGAAACTGGTAAGAGCCTCCTCAGCCCGTCTAGGAGTGTGACCTGCTGGGAATCATTCCTGGTGAGATCTGTGAGCCTCCTGTTGGGGACTCCTGCCCTGTCCTTCATCTTCAGCTGATGTGGGCTATCTGGGGTGTTTGCCCCCAAGGCAGCTGGTGGCCTCACTCTGCCCCCTGGAATGTATAACTTGTTGGGAGCGATGATGGAGCAGGGGCAATGCCCTTCCCCTCCCCTGGGAGAGACCTATTAATATGCCCATTGCTGCCAGCCTCTTAGCAGGGAGGCCAAGACTCAGTGGTCCATGAGAACGAAGGTTCCTGGGGGATGGGTTATAGGATGGGAGCAGCTTGATCTGCAGGTGCAGGCACTACTCCATTGAGGATGCAGGACAACAGCCTCTCAGAGCACTTGCTTGCCCCGCTCTAAAGCGCCCAATGGCTTTTGTTATGTGGTCTCCGCTGTCAGGCTGGTGCAGAGCCCAGTTGCCTGAAAGGGACGGGGCAGCATGAGGCAAAGCCAGCTGCACAATAGAATGATGGCGGGGAGGGGATAAAGACAGAAGGGTCCAAGCTTGTCCCAGATTGTCACCATCCTCCAGTAACTCGCCCCACGTCTCCTCGATCTATTAAGCAGTTGGTTTGTTTAAGCTAAACTCCTCTGCCTTCCCCAGGTGGAGAGCCACAGCCGAAGATGAGAGCCGCTGCTGTGATCCTCGCCCTGGTGTTCCTCACAGGTAGGCCCCAAGTTGGAAAGCAGGACGAATGCGGATGGTCTCCATCCAGGGAGGGCGGCGGAGCTGGTGATCCAAGCCCCAATGGAAGGGACCGGGATCCCCTGGCCTCCGGAGAAGGTGTCCGGCCTAGAGTGACTTTAAAAGCATTTTGGAGGCTACTCTGCAGTAAAATGGCCCCAGCTGAGCCAGGCAGCAGATAAAGGAGTGTGCAGCAGGGAGCCTGTGGGGCATGGCAGCCCAGTAAGCAGTGGCTTGGGAGCCAGGAGCCTCTGAGCTGTGAGCATTAGCTGGGCTGGGAAAGGCCACACCCACTGTTGGAAGGCCCCAGCCTGAAACCTCTGCAAAATAGATGTGTAAAACCAGGCCAGGCTTCTCTGTCAACCTCTCCCCACTCGGGGCACTTGGCGATGGCCAGCAACCATCTGCCAAGCCTGGTGCTTGCACTGAAAGCAGCTGCCAACTCTAGCCAAGGAGCTGATGTGGCCAGTGTCTCTGAAACGCTGCGGGGCAGGTTCGGGTAGCTTGTCCTGAGCCCTCTTGTCCTTCCCTTGCAGGGACACAGGCCCGCTACTTCTGGCAGCATGATGACCCGCAGACGCCCGTGGAACGCTTTAAGGACATGGTCCAGGTCTACTTGGACACTGTCAAGGCCAGCGGCAAGGAAGCCATTGCCCAGTTTGAGGCCTCTGCCATTGGCAAACAGCTCGAGTAAGTAGCGGAGCCGGGAGAGGAGCCGGCTCTTCCAGAACAGCACAGGTGTGGAACGCCCAGGTTCTGAAGCCATCTCCCATGTGGTGCCGTTGCCCTCTGCTGGTCCGAATGGGAATTGCTCAACTACGTGGTGGTGGTCCTAGGCAGCTAATGGGGATCCCCTGCTTAGCTCAAGGGGTTGCAGTTTGTGGTTTGTCCCTGCTGTCGGTGGTGGGGAAGGGCGATGGCTGACCCTGCACAACAACTGACAGCTGTGACCCCTGCCCCACCATTGCATTGGATCTAGTGTTCTCCCTCCTCCCACCACCACCAGAGAGATTTGTCATCCCCAGGTTATCTGGGGAAACTGAGGCATGGAAGAGATTAAAGCTACAGTTGGTTTTGACCAGAGATGGGCCACTCTGTGGCCCTGGGTGTCTCACACTGGGCACCCAAAATGAGTGACCGCTTCTGAAAGTGCGAGGCGACTGGCTGGCAGGTGGGGCTGTTAGAGCTGGGATTAGAGCCCAGCCGTACCCAGCTCGCACTGGGCTGCTCAACCTGTACCGTGTTAGTCCCCTAGCAACGCAGTGGCTGGGAGCAGAGCCCATCTGCCTTCCCATCCTTTCTGAGGACAGGATGGCATCTCCAGGCCCTCCCTGGACTATGCCAGGAGAGATGCCATGCAATGGCTTGTAACCCTGGTCCCATTGTCTTCCCTTGCAGCCTGAAGTTGGCTCAGAACTTGGACTCCCTGACAACGGCAGCTCTGAAGTTGCAAGAGGATATGGCTCCCTACTACAAAGAGGCTCGGGAGCAGTGGATAAAGGACACCGCGGCCCTGAAGAAGGAGCTGACCAAGGACATGGAGGAGGTGAAGCAGAAGATCCAGCCCTTCTTGGAGCAGTTCTACCAAAAGTGGACAGAGGAACTGGAGCTCTATCGCCAGAAGCTGGCTCCCATCGGGGAGGAGCTGAAGGAGATGACCAAGCAGAAGGTGGAGGTCCTGCAGCAGAAGCTGACGCCGGTGGCCGAGGAGGCCCGGGACCGACTGCGTGGGCACGTGGAGGAGCTGCGCAAGAACCTGGCCCCCTACAGTGATGAGCTGCGCCAGAAGCTGACTGAGAAGCTACAGGAGATCCGGGAGAAAGGCATCCCCCAGGCCGCTGAGTACCAAGCCAAAATAATGCAACATCTCACTGCCTTCCGAGAGAGGGTTACACCCCTTGTGCAGGACTTCAAGGAGCGCCTGACCCCCTATGCTGAGAGCATCAAGACCCGCTTCCTGAACCTGCTGGACAACATCCGAAAGAATGTGGCCAAGAGCAAGTAACAGTACCGGGCCAGGGACTGACATCCCCTTCCCTCGCTACAATGAGCCCCTAATAGATTGGCCGCTGTCCTGCGTTCCACTGCTGCTAACTCGTGTCTGGGGAAAGCACCACATGTGCTGGGTGCCCCTGGCTTTCCCAGCGCTGGGCCGAGCTGGACGGAGGAGCATTGCCCTTTGTTTCTGGTCCAGAGTCACTCTGTGATCAGTCACCAGAGAACAAGGCCCCTCTGCTGTAGGGGCTGAGGTCAAAATCGGCACAGAGAGGCTCTGGGGAGCTGCTTCACAGCCCAGGACAAAGGACTCTCCTCTGGGAATGGCCTGCCCAGAGTGCTCCTCACTGTTCTCCTGCCCCTCCCTGCCTCAGTTCCCTCACCCCTTTGCAAAACTCTTCATTCTTTTCTTTGTTGTGGCAAATAAAAGTGATTTAAGTTACTCAGCTTGTTTGCACGGGATTCCCTGGGTGGGAGGGAAAATCAAAGTGGAGGCTGAGGGTACTGGGGTAGAGAAGACAGAGGAGCTCTGGGCAGTTCAGAAGTGGGCAAGAGGGACCATGGGGGCCAAGGCTGATGTCACTGTGTGGTAGTCAGGGCAGTGGGAAGAGAAGGGCTGTGCGGGCCAGAAGGGATTTTGGGGGGTGGGGAGGGCAGGAAGAGGAATGGTGTGCAGGTGAGGGGGGGCTAGGGGAAGGGAGTCTGTGGGGAGCCTTCTCAGGTGCCCCCACTGAGGGGGCATGGCTAGTGCAGGCCTGTAGAGCACCCTGGGCTGAGGGGGAGGAGGGGTCACCCTGATATGGCCCTTTCCAAGGGGCCTTGTCCTAAATCACCTTCCCACGGGACTTTGCTGCTCTGGGAACCACAGTCAAAGCCCAGCCCGGTCGGAGACCTAGAGGGAGAAGTGGGTGTAGGGCCGGGGTGCAAGGCCAGTGTAGCTCCCTGAGTCCCTCAGGCCCAGCTGTGTCCCATGTGCATGGAGCAAACCCAGCTGGTCTGTTACAAACTTGCTTCCAAGAGGGGTCTCAGCTGGCCACAGCTCCCTGGCCAGGGCTGAGGGCCGGGAGGGGAGCTGGCCAGGACCGAGGCAGGCACAAAGCATTGCCTCTGCTAGCTGGGGTCTCACCAGAGCCCAGCAGGGTGGGATGAGCTTGGTGTGAGCTGGGCCCTGCAAACTCAGCTGCTTGGGCTGCACTGTGGTTAGCACGGCTCCCCTCTCCCACATAGCCCGGCATCCATCAAGCACCTCACATGCCAAGAGGGGGCTCCAGGCTGGGCCCTGATGCCCCCTTTGTGTCAAAGCTGAAGGCTCTGTGCCCTGCTAAAAGAATGGCTGGCAGCCCTGCCTGCAATTTGGGCCATGGTACCAGCTGCAGGCCTTGTTTCCCTCTGCTTTCCAGCCTGCTGGGACGTGAGCACAGCATGGGCCAGCTACTCGGTTGCTCATATTGCACAGCTCTGCGGCGCTGCCCACCCGGCTATGCTTGCTAGTGGGTGAGACAAGTCCACGTGCCGACTCTGCCTGACATCAGGCCAGGCTGCTGTTGCTAAAGCAGCACCTTCCCACTGGGGCTACTTTTCCAATCAAGAAATGCCACCCCCTTCCCGTGGCTGGCTGGAAATACAGCCATGCTTTCTAGTTCCTGCAGGAGCACGGGTCACCAAGGCAGGTGGGGGGCATGTGGTGAACTCACCATTTCTATGCAACAAGCACAGTGTTTGACTGCAGAGCTGGAGCCCGGCGCACAGCACTCACCTGAGTCCTAGCCTGGGGGACTGTGGCTCATTGGCCACGTAAATCCAATTCTGGGCAAGTTGGGTCCAATGGGAATCTCTTGTTATTTGTGCAGCTAATAGGCAACACCTGCTGCAGCCGTGTCCTCTGCTTGCACGGGAAATGTGCACACCTTCACAAACACTTGGCTGCTTGCACAGGGAAACCCTGTCAATTGCTGCCCACAAGCTGTGGACACGCCCTCTGCAGTACTCCAGTAAAGGCCACCAAATGCACTCGAGTTTACTTCATTTTATTGCAAGAAACACAACGAACTGAGCGACAGTGGTTTATAAGAACCTCCCCCTCCCCCTCCCCCCCAGCAGCTGGTAGCAGAACTGTGCATCACACAGTGGAGGTTGAGTTACTGGACAGACAGACAAGCAGGTGGGAAACGGCAGAGATGGATGGATGGACTCTGGGCTTGGTGCCCAGAGCAGGGAGTCAATTTGGTGACAATTTGCATTGCACAGCCTGCGTGCAGTCACTCAGCTGAGAACCCAGTCAGGACTCACTGCCCGAGTGCCTATTGCTCCCAGAGCTCGGAGAACTTGTTCTTTAACACACCCAGAAAATGCTGTACATCCTCAGCACGCTGATGGACCCAGTCTCTGCAGGATTAAACACAAAGGGGGGGGGAGGAGGCTGTGTTAAAGAAGGGGGCACCTGCAAAGGTCTAAGACAGTGGGTTTTTTCAAACTTTTTTCCTCAGGACCCAGTTGGGAAAATGATTTATGCCCATGAGGCAGCAGTTACATCTTTGAGCAAGGCATTCCAGTCTTTTGGTGGCAACAGCAGGGGGTGCCGCGACCCAATATCGGGTCCTGACCCGTAGCTGGAAAACCACTGGTCTGAGAGACCTACCTTCACAGTGGGACACTGTTCCACCCAGGCAGGGGCGGAATGGGGAGCTCAATGTATGGGGGGTTGGTTTCTGGGGGTGTGGACAACCCTGTGCTATAAAACCCTACTTTAATAAGCAGGGCAGGTATGCTGCAGCGTGGGGCTGGGTTTATAATCACACCGCTTATCCTGAAGCACTGAGCAAACCCACTTGCATCTTGCTGTTGGGTGGGGAAATGTGCTGGCCTGCCAGCCCAAGGGGCTGGTGCACCCTGCTTCAGAGCAGGACAGCCGGGGGCAGTAATGCCTGTGCTGGGGTCATCTTTCTATGGCCCATTCAGTCCTTGCCCTTTCCACTGAGCTGCCACCAAGGAGGCGCACTCGTGGGCTATTTTGTGTTCTCAGAGAGATTAGTTTGAGCCACCTGCTACTGGCCAGGCCTACCGCCCTGGATTATCTGTTTGCGTTCTGCTTTCCGGGACAATCTGTGAGCTGGGGGTTTGCTGCTGCCCCTACAGGATACTCAAAGATACAGGAGATTTGTCAACAGCGGCCTGGGCACAGGATTGTAGCCCCAGCATGTTCCACAGGGGGTTGCTGTGGCAGATCCCTGCAGCTTAGCAGGGTTAAACCCAGCCCCTTACCTCCCCAGGGAGGGCACCCGACAGGGTTTGCCATGCACTGGCTCTGCCTGGGCGGTGGGTGAGCAGTGGAGGGGGTTGATGGGGGGCGGGGGCGCACCTGGCATGCTGAGCGGCCTCGGACTCCTGGACCTTAGTTAAGGTGTCCTTGGCTGTTTGGGCCACCTGCTGGACGTAGCTGTGCACCTTCTTCACAATGGTTTCCTCCTCCGCCTCTGCAAGAATAATCCAAGCCATGGGAGTGGGTTTTTTCACCTGCCCCATCCACTCTCCCTGGGGCTCTCATCACCCCTCCCCTGTCATGCAGGCCCTAGCTCTCTTCCCAGCAGAGGAGCGCAACAAACATAAAACAAGGGTTAGGAGGACGGGTGTCCAATATTAGCGGGCGGTGACCGGTTATTTTCTGGTTCTACTGCCGGCAGGGCAAGAAGTAATGCCGGGGGGGGGGCTTAATCTGCAGCAAGGGAGTCTTAGGTTGGAAATTAGGAGAAACTGTCTTGCTCCCAGGGTAGTTATGCTGTGGAACAGGCACCCAAGGGAATTGTGAACGCTCTGTTCCAGGAGCTTTTTGCAAGCAGGTTGGACAAAGCCCTGTCCAGGATGGTCTAGGTTCCCTGCTCCTGCCTCGGCACAGGGGGCTGGGCTAGGTGGCCTCTGGATGTCCCTTTGAGTCTAACATTTCCATCATCCCCTCTCTGCCTCCCGCTGCCTCATAAATAACAGCTGGTCTGTAGGGCTTTCCTCCAACTCAGGACCGCGTGATTGCCCTGTTCTCATCTCCCCCTCACCAGCTCTTGCTTATACCCAATTCCTTCCTCTACCCGGCTGCGGATGACTCTTACGTGCCACGGCAGCCAGGAGTGCCACACCGAGGAGCGTGAGGAGGAGCAGGACCTTCATGGTGCTGGCTGAGGAGAAAGCACAGGAGTGGTGAAGGGCTGGGACTGTTCAGGGAGAGCCAGGAAGCAAACGGCCACTGCAAGGAGAACTATGGGGCAGAGCTGGCAAGAGGGGCCCAGCTACATGGCTTGGAAAGAAGGGGGCTCAGAACAGATGGTGATCCCTTTCCATCTCCCCGGCCCAAGGGGGGCAGCAACTAGTCGAGGGAAGCCAGCCTGGCAGACATATCCCCACATGCACACTGGTACTGCCCATCTGGGGCACCCACAGCCAGAGGCCCCAACCTGCACCAGCTCCCACCACTACTCTGAGTGTGGACTTGACAAGCTGCAGCATGTGTGAGCCCGGAGCGTGGCTCCGTGATCGGGGATCTCTGTGTGTGTGTGTGGGAGGAAAGGCTGGCAGCTTCCTCAGCAGAGGTAAAGGGGGCTGACAGACTCAGCAAGGCCAGGCAGGCCCCCTCCAGTCAGGAAGCAGAGTCCCTTCAGGCAGGCAACTTGTGTGTCCCATCCTGCTCTCCCCAGCAACGTTGCTGGAGCCAGTGATGCGGTTCTGTTCCCAGCCAGGCCCCGGAACCGCTGCCCACCTCTGCCCACATTCGGTCCAGGAGCAGCTCTTTGCAGCTGGCTCAGAACATGCGCAGGAAAGCATGATGGGCCTGTCCCACTGGGGGGGCTGTGCCATTAAAATGCGCTGCCCTCCCTGGTGGCGGGGGGGGGGGGGGCCCTGGCTGGGCAAATGAGGCAGCCTGCTGCACCCGCTGCATGTGGGTGGCTGCCCAGCTGCATTCTCGAAGCATTGTACGCGGAGCCTGGAGGGTGGCAGAACTGGCTTTCTCCAGTTCTCTTCCCCCCCAGATCCCCCTCACAGAAGGGTCTTGCTGTTTGGGCCAGGGACTTGCTGCTTTGCCTTCACAGGGATGCTGCTGACTTACCTCCAGCTGGACGCGAGCCCCCAGCCCTAGGAGCGAACGTGTCAAACTCCAAGGCTTACCTGGCAGTGATGTTTCCTGGGCTTTGCTAACCTGAACAAGCTCCCGCGTCCCGCTTTTATACCCAGCCAGGAAGCAGCCTTCAGGGGCCGTTTGGGCAAAGGTCAGCAGGGGTGGCTTGGCCAGACCGGGAGGGGAGTTGCATTTATGGCTCACTTTCTTACTGCCAGGCATGTTTGGGATCAGGCTGCAGGGCGTCCTCCGGGAGTTGAGAAATCCCTCAGCGACCCAGGGCCAAGGCTGCATATGGCCTGACACACATGCAGCCGCTTGCGGCCCTGGGGTGATCAGTGCACAGCAGTGACACAGCTGCCCTCCTGCCTTTGCAAAGAGTGCACTCTCTGCAGCTGCCCACTGATCTGCCCCCCCACTCCACCCCCGCTGAGGTGGGGGGGGAGGGGTGGAAGGAGGGGGAGGAGAAACACCAGCTGAGAGATGCCCTATGCCCCAGAGCAGCTGGGCCCAGGGGAGGCTGCAGCCCAGTCCATGACACAAGAGTGACATCCAGTGGCCTGCGTCCAGCTTGCAGGGCTGGCTGGAGGGGGAGGCTGGATGTGAGGGCAGGTGGTGTCGGCTGGGGCTAGATATCCCTCGCACAGGCTGCGAGGACAGTAGTGCAGATGTTGCCCTGGCCACGGCCGGATTGCTCTGTCTGGTGCACACTCTGGCCCCTGGCAAGGCAGAGCGGCTCCTGAAGACAGCAAGAGGCTGTGTGAGGCTGGGGCCACTCCTCGGTTGTCCTGGCTGGTGGGAGGGGCAGTGCCAGCCACCAACTCAGCAGAGGGCTGAGGGCAGCAGGTCCCAGGTGGTCCTGGCCATTGACGAGCCTGCTGGCCCTTGGCCAGCTACCCCCACTCTGCAGGGCAGAGACCCACGTCCAGCTTGCTCCGTCCCTGGGAGGGAGAGGAGGCACAGGGTGACCCTGCTCCTGAGGACCCTCTGGCTCAGACCGAGGTGACATCCCTCATGGTTCCTCTGGCCAAATCAACTCCACAAGACCCATCTCTGGCCTGACTAGCTCCCTGGCAGGGCTGCAGCTCCCAGAGGCCAAACTCAGCAGCAGGATTGAGCCTCCCCCTCACACCTGGCCCGTATCTCACTTCCCAGCTGAAAGGAGCCCAGGCTCAAGCACAGCTGAGCTTGAGCAAGGTTTGTAGTGCAACGGCCATTGGAGCAAGATGGCAACAAACAGAGGCACAGGGCTCGGCTCTGGCAGTTTGAGCAGAGAGCTGGACCTGGGAAGTTCCCGTTTACATAGGCAGGGAGCAGAGGGCCTTGCCTCCATGGGGTGTGATTGGTAGAGCTGAGCATTGATCCAGGGCATGGATCCCCCCGCATTATAACCAGCAGCTCTGACTCCAGGCTTGCTGGCTTTGGGAGGGCAGGGAGGGGGTATGAGCCTGCCAGCCTCCCACTCCTCAGTGCAGGCATTGCATGTGCTCTGCTCTCAGACTCAGCAGGGTCCCGCTGCTGCTGCAGGCACCTTCCTTCCAGAGGTCTCCAGGGTCCCAGCTAGCTGGTGGTGTGCACGCAGGTGAGCTGTTTCCTCCGGGCAGGCCAGCAACCAGGGCTCTTTGGACTCTGGCTGCATCATCAACACCGAGCCCTGCCGCTAGCCCGTTGCCCAGTCACCTTGTACTGTGACCCCGTGATAACACTTCAGCCTGCACCAGGGATCTAATACTTGGTGCCTCTTGGGAGGCGCTGGGACCTGACAAGCTGGGGGGAGACACAGAAACGTGAATGTTACTAGGCAAAACTAGAGGGGCTGCCGTGCTGGGGCTGCTGGTTCCTAGGCCCGTCACGGTGCTGAGCAGCTGTTCTCAGCAGAATCAGGACCTTTTAAAGGCATGGGGCAAGGGAAGAGAAACTCAGCAAATCCAGCAGGCAAAGGCAGGACAGTGAGTGGGAAATAGCTCCCCCCCAGCTCTCAGGCCCCCATGCACATTGGTCACAAGGGAGTGAGTGGCTCCACACCACCCTGCCTGCAGCCCCTGGCATGAAGGGCAAGCTGGGAGTGTGGCTTGGGACTGGGCTTGCCCTGAAGACTAATTGACCCCTGGCCGGCCCCAGATGTGGGGAAGTTCTAGGAGGGTTAAAGGCACATTTGCACCTAGGCGTGGCCCTGAGGCTATTGGTGCCGTGTCTCTCTCTATTTTGCCAGGTGCCCAGGGTGGTGACTTCAGGCAGACTGCTTTGCCCGGGTGCTGGCTGTGTCCCCGCCCAGGGGGGGCTCTCTCAGCTACGCCCTGCTGGGATCCTGCCCAGACACTGATCTTACAAACAGGAGGGGTCTCGCCTGCTCAGAGGGGGTGGAAGGGCTGTGGTCAGAAGCCATCTCAGGGAGATACACTTTCCTAGTGGGAGTCCTGGACAAGCCCTTGGCCTTGCAATGAGCAAGAGAGAAAGAATCTCAGCGTGATCTGTGGGCTGGCCTGGGGGAACGTCCTATGGGAGCATTGCATCTGTGCTCAAAAACTGCAGCTCTCTGGGGTTGCACTGGGTGCCCCGATGTTGGCTAGAATCCCCAGGGAGCAGAGCCCCAGAGCAGCTGGTGCATTCCTGCTCAATGCCAGGCTGCCTGGAGCACTGAGGATCCTCAGCAGGCACTGACCGGAAGGCTGTGCCCAGCTGGAGATGCTGACCCAGATGCTCACCACTCTCTGCTGGCTGAGCTGATGGAACTGCAGCTCCTGGAGCTGTGCTTCTCTAGGACAGGCGTATTTTTAGAGAACTAGCTTTTCCTTTTTCTGGATCCAATTTGTTTCCAGGGCGGGGCAATTCCAGGGGTAAACATGTGAGCATCTGGCTGCACTTCGCCTGAGCTCGTGAGGAGAATGAATGCTCTGAATCTCAGCCTGTTCCCGCTGCAAGTTTGGACACATCACAAAAGCAAACCTTGATCTCATACAATGAGAAAAATTGTCAAGGGGTGGGTGGGAGAAGGGGGTGGCTGCAGGTCAGGACTTGAGGTGCATCAGCAGAGCTAGGGTGCAGGGGGTGGGCTGAAGAACAGGAGGGTGCTGTGGTTGAGGACTGCGGTATATCTGCAGAGCTGTCTGGGACCCATGGGAGGGAGGAGACAGTGGTTACTGCAAATCACCTCTGCTGGGTCTGGATCTGGCTCCATCACCACAGCACATACCTAGCCATCCACACTGACCTCATTAAGTATCTGAGCCTGAGAGGCAAGTGTGAAGCAGAGACCAGCTCTGGTGCATCATCCAACGTGCACTCAGACTTTGCCTCCCGACCAGCCTTTGCAGGACCATGCTGGAAGCCAGGACTTTGACACTGGTGTCTGGTAAGCAAACAACTGCAGACTATGTTGCACAATCCAGCCCTGGCACCCCAGCCAGAAGCCAGCAAAGCATTGGAACATGCCCCTGGGGAGAGCTCCCCTTGCGCCGTCTCTGCTGGGAGATTGACCCCTGTGGTGGGCAGACCCAGCAAATAGCCACTCTGCACACAAACAAATCCACACTGCCCCAAAACCCAGCTGGAGGCTTGAGCCGGGCTCTCTTTGCTATGAACTCATTCACCACCCCGTGGCATGCAGAGCACCGTGCCTGTGGACTGGGGCGAAGCATCTTGGGCTTCATCCTGCAGTGTGCTGAGCACATCCCCTCTCTGCGGGCACTCAGCGCTCGGCTGAGCCCTGGGTGAGACAAAGCTAAAGGAAATACTATACACGGAGCACCTGCACTGCTTAGCTGCTGTGCTAACAATGCCTCCCCAGTGCCAGATATCCTGAGCTTGCTGCCTCCTCCCGGTTCCTTGTCCCGTCGGCTCATGGGACACATCACATTGGACCCAGCGCGGCAAGAGCCAGAAATGATCTCGCTGCCCCCGGAACTCTACTATTCCATGGCCACCAACCCACTGGGAGCCGTGGTCCAGGGGAGCTGGGATGGCGGCCCCAACAGCATGAGGGATGGCTCAGCCTGCTAGGCAATGCCTGAGGAAATGGCTCATGGTGGTGGGGTCTGTCTCCTGCCCCCCCCCACACACAGTGGGATTTGGGGGGTGTCATGGCATGATGACTGAGTGGGGGGGGCGGTCAGTGCAGATCCAGCAGTGTGCTCTGCTGCTTTCCATCTGTCGAGGCCCTGGCCCCAGTGACTCCTGCGTGCTGCAGAGACCTTTCTGAGGGGAGCCATGGGGGCAAGCGATAAGCTGAGCTGATGTCCCAGACAGCCGGGAGGAGGGCAGGTAGGGGGTAGCTCAGCACAGAGGCTATTCACACTTGTGAATTTAAGTCGACTTAGCATGTCCACACTCAAAATTTAAGTCGACTTAAAGGGGACCCTAAAAAAATAGACCTAGAGCATCCACACTGTACGCCTAGGTCGACTTGTAGGGGCTAGGTGGACCTGGGACAAGTCTACGGTGGCAGGGGGCTCAGCCTTTGCCCCATTGTACCTGGGTACAATGGGGCACAGGGGGATGGGGACCCTGGCAGGGCATAGGGGCAGGGTGGGCAGGGCTCTGCCCTGCCCCTTGGGGGGGCATGCCAGGCTGTGGCGGTGCCAGCCACCCTGGCAGGGAGGGCAGTGGGGAAGCCCTGGAGTCCCCTAAGTCGACTTAGGGCTACTCCATTTCTACACTGGCTAAGTCGACTTTCTAAAGTTGACTTAGCCAGCAAAGTCGACTTAAAATGAAGTTTAGTAAAGTCGACTTAATTTTTCCTTAAGAAAGTGTAGTGTAGGCGCAGAGTAAATTGTCAACTTAAGCAGGCTTAAGTCGACTTAATTCACAAGCGTAGACGCAATCAGAGACTTTTCTTCTTAAAACCCTGGGACGAATTGTTAAGAATCGGGCCCTTTGCTAGTTGTGTGAGGGTGCTTCTGGTGATGGTTCAGGGTGTATCATGGGCCTCCTATGTCCCTTGGAGCTGCGCTGTGTGAGAACAGCAAAGATGGCTGGGGAGAGGGTGGTGAGTAACGAAGAGTGGAACTGGCACTAATTGTACTTGCCCCTTCCATCCTAAAGCGCCTCACAGGGAGGTCGTGGTGTCAGCCCTAGATACATGAAGGGGAAACTGAGGCACAGAGGACAGCTGATGAGCCTCGCTCCAGTGAGTCAGGGTTGGAACCAGGCGTCCTGTGCGCCTGCACCTCCGTCCTCATCACCACGCATCAATTTTGCTTACACTTGTGACGGGCTCACAGGCATCTCAGTTGTAGCCCTGGAGACTGATGGCCTGTGCAATGAGTGGTGGAGGGTTGTGGGGGGGTATATTCTCAGCAGATGCTTCTGGTGATTTTCTTGCCAGCTGAGATTGCCCTTCCTGTATGACTGAGAAGACATGCAGCCCAGACTCTGCCTGGCCTCTGCGCCTGGCTGGGAAAAATGTGCTTCATTCTGGTACTGCCCCTGAGAAACAAAAAGAGCTTTCCCAGTGCTCCCTACAGAGCTACCTGCCCTTGGGCTGATTAGCAACACCTGTCCCCAGCTGCAGAGGAGGAGGGAGATGAAAGACGTGCAGCGGATGAGTCTCAGCTGTGTTGGACTCCATGGGCCCCCTCAGTGGAAAGTCACAGATCCAGCCCAGCAAATGGCCTGGGCTGAGGCCAGCTCTGCTTTCCCTCTCCTGTTTCCATGCCTGTTGGCTGCAGTGGAGTTACCCCTGGGTTTCTGTGGTGCTTCCCCCCGCCCAACTTTCAGCTTTGCATCCCAGCAGATAACGACACACCCACGCACACGTCAGGCACTTCCACGCTGAGTCCTTGCTAAAGTCCAAGCCCTGAGGACTCCGTCACCAGCCTGCGTGGAAGCCAGCGGCAGCTGTTGGCTGCGCTATAAATACAGGCCAGGAGGAGCAGCAGGCAGCACAGCAGAACAGCACAGGTGAGCTGCCTGGAAAGGGGAGCAACAGACAGCCTCACTCCTCTGGACAAATGGCAGGGAGCTGGAGCTGGAGCCCTGGGACCAACCTCCTGGCTGGGCAGTGGTCCCTGTCCCTGGCCTTACTCAGCTCAGTGGCTTGCTGGGGAAAGGCTGCAAAGGCCTCCTACAGTGGATGCAGCCAGGAACGGGGCAGCTAAAGATCTGTCCAGAGGAGTTGGAGTGTAGGAGAGATGGGCACTGGGATTCCAGCCTCTGGGGTGGTTCCTGGGTCGGCAGCGGCGGGAAGCTCAGAGTGGGGGGAAGAAATGGCATGGTGACGGGGAGGAGAGGAGGGTGTTTGGAGGGGGAAGAATCTCCAGTTGACCGGCTCCTTGCCTCTTGTTCTCTCTGCAGATTTGCTCATTTTGTCAGGCAGGACCCTGAACCCAAGCAGCTCAGGATGTCTCTGAAGGCTGTCACCCTCGCACTGGCACTTCTTGCCATCACAGGTAAGAGAGGGAGATGTTCCTGCTAGTGGGTGGAGCCCCCTGGGCTAGGGGGCCCTGATAGGCCCCCTCTTGTCCCTGTTTCAGACTCCTACTCTGCAGAGCCATGTCCTTTCTGAAATCTTTGTTCCTCTCTCGGATGGGTCGGCTAGAAGGGAATGAGCAAGGCCTCACCTGGGCACATAACTGGACTACCTAGGATGCTCTGGGAGACTGGACAGGGACAAAGCCATGTATTCACAGGCCTGGCCAGTTCTTCCTACACCATGGAGGGGAGAAGACACCAAGTGGGGGCTCCCCAGAGCGTCCCAGCAGAGGAAACCCCTGAGACTTGGGGAGGGCTGGAGCAGGCACAGGCTAGTTGCACATGTCATTGAGCACTGGGTGCTTGTTTCTCCACAGGAGCCCAGGCAGACATCAGTGCCGAGCAGGTGGCCAATGTGGTCTGGAATTACTTCACCCAGCTGAGTGACAATGCCAAGGAGACGATGGATCAGCTCCAGCAGTCTGAAATCAGCAAGCAGCTCAAGTGAGTGCAGTCGGAGTGCCAGGGTACCATGGGCCGGGGATGCTGGGATGCTTTTGGCTAGTGGGAGGGCTGGGACCTGACTGGATTCCTGGGGCTGGCGTGGGTGGAGGGAATGAAGCTCTTGTGTCTGTTCTATACACTGGTTCCAGTGATCTAACACTGGAGCACAAAGCAGCAATGAAAGAGGAACCGGTTGCCCACTGTAACAAGGGCTTATGGCCTGCCCCACTAAGTGGGAGGGACTCAATCTCCTGTAAAACAATGGGGACCAGGGCTTGCGGGGAAACGTGCCCCTCCTCCCCCAATACCTCAGGAGCAGGGTAGCTGGAAGAGATCAACAGGGCTCCTTAAATGCAAATGATTCCCACCCCCCAACCAGGAAGCAGGTGTGCAGCCCTGGGCTGCTAGCTGGGAAACATGCGCCAACAGTGGAAGAGCACAGAGATGGATGCCATGGGAATGCCACTAGAAGCATGAAGGGTAGTTGCAGGGGCACAGTGCTTGAGTGCTCAGTGAATCAACTGAAGACACTCTAGGGGTGCATCTACACTGGTGTCGTAGGTTGACTTAAGGACGCTTACGTGGACCTACAGAATGCTGCTTCCACACTGGGCGCTTGTTAAGTTGACTGAATAACACCACTTCTGAAGGTCGACTTAAGGCTTAAGTCGACCTTATTAAGTTGACTTAAGTCGACCTAAAGCCTGTGTAGACGGCTATGTCTACACTACAGGCTCTGTTAAGTAGACTTAACAAGTGTAGACATACCCCAGGTGCTGACCTTCCCTTCCCCTCCTCCCCCAGCACACTTTTCCAGGAGAACCTCCAGAACGTCAACGCCTACGCTGGGGACCTGCAGAAGAAGTTGATCCCCTTTGCCACCGAGCTGCATGCCAAGCTGACCGAGGACTCAGAGAAGCTGAAGGAACAAATCCAGCGAGAGCTGAAGGAGCTGCGCCTGAAGCTGTCCCCTTACGCCGACGAAGTGCACCAGCAGATCAGCAAGAACATCCAGGAGCTGCAGCAGAAGCTCAGTCCTTATGCTGAGGAGCTGCGGGGCCAGGTCAACCAGAATGCTGATCTGCTGCGCCAGCAGCTGGCTCCCTATGCCCAGGAGCTGCGAGACAAGCTGCAGGAGAATGTGGAAGGCCTCCAGGCAGCTCTGGCCCCCTATGCCGACCAGCTGCAGCAACAAATTGACAAAAATGTGGAGGGCATGAAAGACAAGCTGGCACCCTTGGCTGACGAGCTCAAGGTCAAGATAGACCAGAACATGGAGGAGCTGCGCAAGAGCCTGGCCCCCTATGCTGAAGAAGTGCAGGACAAGCTGAATCGCCAGATCGAAGGCCTGTCCTTCCAGATGAAAAAGGGCGCGGAGGAGCTGCGGGTCAAGCTGTCTGACAATGTGGAAGAGCTGCGCCGGAAGCTGGGCCCTTACACTGAGGAGCTGAAGGAGAAACTGCGCAGTGATGCCGAGGGCCTGCGCCAATCCCTGACCCCCTATGTGGAGGGCCTGAGTGGGCAGATGGACCAGAAGATTGAGGAGTTCCGCCAGACCGTGGCCCCATATGGGGAGGCCTTCAACAAGCAACTGGTGCAGAAGGTGGAGGAGATGAGGCAGAAGCTGGGTCCCTATGCTGGAGAAGTGGAGGATCATCTCAGCTTCCTGGAGAAAGATGTGCGGGACAAGATTGCCGCCTTCTTCAGCACCATCCAGCAGATCGAAAACTGAGGGGTCCCACCAAGGGCTCAGCTTCGCTTCCTAGCACCCCCTCCTGACTGCCGCCTCCCCTGCACAAACAAGCTGCTGTAGGGGAGAAGAGCCCTGGAACCAGCCTTAGGGCTTGCTGGCTCTTCTGCAGCTCCTTCTGTGGAGCGGGAAAGGGACCCTGAGCCAGGAATACCATGAGACCTGCACATGCTGACACTGGACGGCTGTCTGTGCTGCTACTGACTTTCCTGCATGTGCCCTCATTCTAAAATTGCACTTACTGTATCTGCTGAAATAAAATTGCAACACAGCAATGCATATGGTGACTCTCTCTTTCTTAGCCTGACTGATCACAAGAGGCTCATTCTACTGCCACTGGTGCTGCAGAGGCTCTAGGTCCTTCCTTGGGTGTCCAGGGGGTGCTGTCCCTTCCCACCTCTGGTGGCTTGAGGAACTCCTAATTTGCTCAGCTAATGAGCCCATGGCACTCCAGTGAGACTGAATAGGAATCCAGGCAGCTGAACTAAGCTGGTGAAGGAAGAGTGAGAGACACGGGGTCTTTCTTTCTTTCTTTGAGCTCATAAGTAGAAAGGACTGCGCCCCAGGTATGGCCAGTGGGTGGGAAGGTGGGTCTGGGCAGTGGGGAATGGAAAGGGACATACTCCAGGCAAGATCTTTTGCATGGTCATGAATAGTGGGGGCTGTGGGGCTGGGTGATGGAAGTGGAAGGGGAAGTGTCCTCAAGAGAGTCTCTCTGTTAGACTGTGGTCCACACATTGAACAAATTGGAAAACCCTTGTTCCTCTGTCTGGGCTACAGATGCTGCAGAAGGATGTTTCAGTCTGAGGGGAAATGCTTTTAACTGGGATTTATAAACAAACCAAACCTGGGCATTAACATTCCTCTGGCCTGCCCACCTGAGAGTGACCCCTTACAATTGCATCCTGAGCCCTGGCAGCGGTGAATCCTGGTGCATCCCAAACTACACCTCACTCCAGTTCCCTGTGTCCCAGGGTGGCTGGGTCCAGGTCTCCCTTGCTTCCTTGGGGATGGGGCACTCAGGTTTTCCCGAACCCTACTTCCTGTTCTAACAGTGCAACACTTGTCTGCAGACAAGGGGCCAAGCCCTGCACTGGTGTAAATCAGTGCAGCTCCTTTAAGGTCAACACAGCTATGCTGATTTGCAGCAGCCGAGGACTTGGTCCAAGGCACCATGGAGCAGCCCACGCTCTAGTAGCGCAGTTTGGGGACACATAAAGAGCTGCTAGCTACAGACGATGGTGATACTGATTATCTTCTGAGCTATAGTGAGCCACACTGGCCCTGGCTGGATTTCCTGCACTCCTGAACCACACAGTCCCCATAGCCAGTATGACTATGATGTAGCAATGGAAGGGTATTCCCAGAATGCATTGCTCTGAATCCAAACTCTATTGCCACTTTCCCAGCCCCTAAACAGCCCCAAACGAGGCGGTATCTTAATAATGCTGGGTAGGCCAACTCTGCTTTATTGTTTTATTGGCCTGTGTGTGTGTGTGTGTGTGTGTGTGTGTGTGTGTGTGTGTGTGTGT
>ML685896.1:119476-142256 GCA_007922175.1 Pelusios castaneus
GTGTGTGTGTGTGTGTGTGTGTGTGTGTGTGTGTGTGTGTGTGTGTGGGGTTATGTGTAAGTGTGTACAGAACTTCTTGCATGGCAGTGTCAGCAATGGCTGAGGCGCAGGACTAAGTTTCTTTCAGATGCCCCAGGAAGGAAGCAGCTCAAGCAGGTCAGTTTTATTTTACTGACTCACGGATGGTGGAGGGTTTCTTCTGCTGGCTGCAAGAAATCCTCAGTCCTTTATCATCATCAGTGTCATGGTTGCTAGAGCGGGGGCATCCACATTCACACATTGCCCTGGCTTGATCTCATTGCCCCTCAGCCCTCTAATGACAGCCCTGCCAAACTCCAGGTGAGCACTGTGCTAGGCAAACAGCATATAGAGAGACAGAGTCTTAGCCAGATCCCGCCAGGCATTCCCATTGCCCATGGTGGCTCAGAAAGCTGGGCCTGGTAGCATCCCACAAGGAAGGTAAATTTGGGATTAAGGTGACCTCATCGATAACAATACTCCCTCCTCTCTAAGCAGCTGTTTGGCTCTGGCAAGTAGAGGCCGATAGCTGTCCCCCTCTCATGGCTGTTGGGTAGCTTTGTTCCAGTTCCCAGTGAGCAGTTCTCCACGTCACCAAAGACCCTAGCCCCATTTGAGGCACTAATCAGCCCCCGTGAGAGCAATCTCAGGAGTGAGACAAGAGGCTGAGTGGGCCATGGAGACTCCCCTCCTCTCCCAGCCCTACAGAGGCTCCTTCCAGATTGGTGTGAAGCACTCTGGTACGGGGTGCGGGCTGGAGAGCTTTCTCATCTGATTCCTGTCCTGTAGACATGGAGAGGACCTATATCCCCAGGACTCCTCACCCCAATGCTGCAGTCACATGAAAAACATTTTAAATGGAAAAGTAATAATGGAAGAATCTGGCAGACTAGGTCCAAGCTTCTACAGGGACTAGAAGGTTCCCTATTAGATGGAGCTCCATAAAGGACCAGCTCACCAGGAGAAGGACTTCCCAAGCAGGCAGTCTGGGGACAGATGGAGAGGGAAATGGGGGTTCAGAACAGCACTGTGCTCCATGAACTGCTCTTGTTTGCATGGCTCAGGGGAGGGAGGTGACCTTTGGTATCAGAAGAGGGTTGGCACTTCACCCTTGTCTCAGCTGGACTTTGCCAGATACGTGGATTGTCACCACCTTGTTCTGCATGCAAATAACATTATCACTGGGAATGAGGCTGAAAACATAAAGTGCCCTGGCTGCCCGTTTCCCAGAAGGGCCTTACGTACTAACACGACACCAGCGCTAAGTGCGGTAAATGCTCTGCTGAGCAGTTCTCGGAAAAAGCTCATCGGAGGTGGAGGGACAGCGGCGCGAGGGTTTACTCCTATGACTGTAGCATTTTGCATGTTTCCCTAAAAAAAGCTATAGCTTTTTTTCCCCTCCAGCAGCCCAGTGCTTGTAAAAAACCCTGTACTAACACATCAGTGTACCCACTAGAGTTACCAGATATTACATTGCCCTGGTTTGCTGTAGCAACCTGATCCCAGGGGACGCATATAGATAACTTACACGTCCTTATTAGCAGGACGCAGTCTAGAAGTCAGCTAGGAGATCCAAACATCACAGTTTATGCTGCATACAGCCACATGGCTATGAAGCTGGCTGTATGAGTGAAGATCAGGTAGGATCTTTATACATCTCCATGGATCACCTGAGTGCTGGAGATGTCTTGGAGCGGTGATGCTGACTCACTCATCGCTGTCTCCTACCTGCTCAACCTTCTGTGGTCAGTGTGGTGTTGGTCCTTGCTTCTGCACAGACACAAGGATGGTGTCAAATGGTGTGACAGGTATGAAATGATCCTTCAGAGTTCTGGGCACTTCCTAGCCTGCCTGCCCCAGAAGAGGATCTGAGTGGAGAATCTGAAATGACATTCAAAAGCCCCCAGCAGGCTGGGCCTCACATTTTGTTTTGAAGGTATGAAAATGGATCAATTTTGGAAACTGCCCACATGGATTTTCACTGTAAAGTGGTCCCATTGTCACTCAGAGCGGCTGGTTTTTCCGTGACAAATATACATTTTTAAATGCTGTTTGCAAAATTTGAAATTGTTTCAAAAGTTAAAATACATGAATGAAAAGATGCAAAACATTTTAAATTTCTGGCATTCTGGATGGAAAAATAGCCATTTTGTTGAAACTGGGCAGAGGAGCCGTCTGGGTTATGAAATGACTTGGAGCATCTGACAATGTGGGATTTTCTCCCACAGAAGCTCATGCAATAAATAAATTTGTTAGTCTTTAAAAGTGCCACAGGACTCCTTGGTTTTTTGGGTTTTTTTTGTCAGGACAAAAAGGCACCATTTTCCCAAATCTTTCTCCCCCTTTGTTATTAACAGTTACTATTTAATATTTATGTTAACTAGGATCCAGCTGGGATCAGGGCCCCACTGCACTGGGCAGTGTGCAGGCAGATACAGAGCAATGGTTCCTGCAAAGAAAAGCGTACAATGGAAAGATCTACCATTACTGGTGTTTAACCGTGAACTGGGACTCAGGAAATCTAAGATCAGTTCCTTTCTGTCAGAAATTCCCTGTAGGATAACTTCCATCTGTTTCGGGGCATTTGATCCCCAATTGTAAAGTGGGAATGGTAGTCCTTCCTTTCCCTCCCCCTTTATCTGTCTGTCAGTCCTTCAGGGCACTGACTGACTCTCACTATAAGTTTGTACAGCACCCAGCACAACAGAGCGAGAACTTAGTTGCATCCTCCAGATGCTGCCGTTGTAAAAAACACTAATCCTCTAAATTCACCTATGGGATGTGCAGCTGTTGGCAGGCAGTCTCCAAAGGGTTAACAGCTCCTGCTTCTCCCTTCTGGATTCCACCCCTTCAGGGCAAATAACCTCTTGCTCTTTTCCACAGGGTGGCAGCTCACGCTTGGTTGCCTAGTTGTTGAACCCAAGAGTAGCACTGTGTTGAGCTAGGCAAACTGATAGTGCTGTTTGCTCTGGTGCATGAACCTGGCATACAAAGGTCAGCCCTGAATCCAGCTTCACCCCAATCCAGAGAATTGAGCAGTGCAAACAAAAAGGCCGCTGTTATCACTGGTAAAATACCATCATATTTGCCAAGAAGAACAAGGTGAGGACCTGTGATTGGCTCTTGTTCCTGGATGTCCTGGAGCTCTGGTGTCTTCTAGCTTGCTAGCCAACTGGATGTTTAGAAGGATCATGGCACATAGCCTTCTGCAGCAGGCAAAGAGTTAACTTTGTATGCCACCGGGGTGGGGCTGCTATTGGCTGGGAAAGCTGGAACTGAACTGGTTTGCCAGATGGGTGGGGCTAGGGTGGTGAGTGATCTAGGAGAGCCAGTTAGAGGACAGGTATTCACGTCATTCTCTGAGAATGTCTTTGAACCTCCACGTTGTATTTACATGGAGTGAGGTCCACAGCCACTGGCTCTGCAGAGGCTCATGGGACCTCTTGTCACCTGAGCACTTCTGCCTAATACTGATGCATATATAAAGAGAGCTGCGCGTGCCTGAGCTTCAACCAACAGAGGACAGCAAGTGAACAGCAGCTAGGTAAGGTGCAGGTGATACAATTCTTTAATTCTACAGCAGCTTTCCTGGCAGTGCCGTGTAGCAGTTAGAGCAGGCGTCTCTGAGTAGACTCCTGGGTTCTACTCCCACCCCTTGAAATGTTACCTAGTGGTTAGAGGCACTGAGAGTCAGGTTTCCTGGGTTCTATTTCTGCATTGAGGGGAGGGGGATGTGGTTTAGTGGTTAGAGCAGGGAACTGAAAGGATGCCTCAGTTCTAGTCCCAGCTCTTTCACTGATACACTCTAGTCATATCTCCTCCATGAACCTTTGTGTCACCAGCTATAAAATGGGATTACAGTGTGCAACATTACCTGCTATGTGCAACAGTGGCCTCTCAGGCTGGATTACTTGATTGCAAAGCATGGGATGAAAGATGCTTTAGTAGAATAAAGTGCCATTGTACGGATTTCCCCTGGGCATAAATCTGTGAGGTGTGGGGGAACTCTCACCATAGCACTTTAAGGAATTGGGAAGTGAACCTGTATCAGGGCATTAGAGTTTTCCATGGTACCAGTGGAAGAGTTTGTTAAAATTATTTTTCCTGAGGTTGTCCCCATATTCTGAGTGCTCATTTTGAAAACAGTGGCTTTTTACTGTGATTTTTGTAGCTGTATTATGGTAGTAATCATGAACCAGGAATCATTGCTTGCATGCATCATTCGCTCCCACCCAGGCAGTTCATCCTGCCAACAAGGGGGCCAGTGTGACACTGGAACTGACATTGAGAAAACCTTATGGCTTGAGTGGTCCCATTGAAATGAGTGAAGTGGTATGGTGCTGTTCAATGGAAGGGTATCAGAACATGGCCTCTTCGGCTGTATTTTATTTTTACTGTGTGGACTTTGCTCCATCCAGGTATAATTTAAATCCCCACCTAGAAGGAATTTGAGTCTAAAGGGAGGTCATTGCAAAAACAGAAGCCCAGAAAGAAGATTCAAGGATTGAAAATGAACTTGGCCCCCACCCCATGAGCCAATAAAGCGAAGGCAAAACCGGGGCCATGGCAGGAATTGCACTAATGGTTTTCTGGTTTGTTTCTCTCTGCAGAGTCTCAGCTTGATGACCAAACACCATGTCTCATAAAGCTGCACTTCTGGCTTTGCTCCTGGCTACCTTCTCAGGTTGGTGCTCTTCTCTGTAACAATGTGCCGGGACTCTGAACTCTAGACGTGACAGGTGAAAGGTCTCCCTGCTGCTCCTGGGTCAGGATAGTGCTGGGATTCAGCTGTGCGGCAGAGGTCACTGGCTGCTAACAACAGGACGCAGCTTAGCAGGACAGTATTTTGGAGCAGGAGTTGACAAGTCCATTGACCCATCTCCCCCCAAATGAGAAAGCTGTCACAGCAAAATAACCCCCGTCTCTGGTCCCCACCATGTTGCACCTTGGTGCTGGCAGTGTGTCCCAAGGCAGGGCAGCTCTGATCCTGTCACTAGAGTCTCGGGCGCTGTTCCTTTGACTCCCCATCTGGACCCATCTTGTGCAGCTCTGAGCCTGTCACTGGCCTCTAGTTCTGCTGTGGCACGTGAGTCAGCCTCACTGACAAATCATTCTGTTTCTGCCGGGCCTGAATTGCTGTGATGCTGAGCACTCAGACCTCTGACTGAAGTGAACGGGAGCTGCCACTCTGGAAATCAGTGTCTTTATTACTTGGGGGAGGGGGTTCCCCAGGGCTTGTCAGTGCAGAGAACCCCCCGATCATCTCAGGGATAAAACACTGTCTCAGGGATTACCGACTGTGAGCATCATCATCAAGAGCAGCTCCTAACAACAGAACTTCCCTTCACAGAGCTCCCCTGCTACCTCCTTACTACCTACATCAGTAGTTTTCAAACTTTTTTCCTCAGGACCCAGTTTTAAAAAAAGCGTTTATGCCCACGATCCAACAATGACATTTGGAATACATTGCTCAGTCTTTGGGTGGCAGCCGCAGGGGGCGCCGCATCCCAGTACTTGAGGGTGTGCGACCCATGATTTGAAAACCACTGACCTACATCATACTTTGTGATGAAGGTCTGTTAAATGCTCTTGTTCCACCCATGCAGTGTCTCAGGCTGAACTGGCAAGGAACGGGTTCTGGGATTACCTGAGCCAGCTCACTCACGGAAAGGACAGCATGGAGCATACCCAGAATGTGAAGCTCGACCAAGAGATCAAGTGAGTGCCTCATTCTGTGGGGTTAAATAATTAGCAGGCAATACGCTGCAGCCCCTTGTCCTGTCAGATGCCAAAGCACATCTGGCTCTTGCACTCTGCTTCCCACCCGATCGGTTTATTGATTTATTTTTATAGGTGCATGGTCCCCCCAAGGCGTTTGTAAATAGACATCCGATTCCTGGCACTTCTGATGGATTACTTGAGTTAATCGTCAGTTGACTCAATACAATCCAGGCCCCTTATGTGCCTGAATATCCCCCAGCCTGGCGCTAGCCAATAATAACTGAAATAAAACAAAAAACAGCCCAGTGGAAACCAAACAGCCTTGCAGTGATTCCTGCAGCTCAACAACTGTGAGCTCTGGCCTAGCAGCCAAGAGCCGGCACAAGGACCACAGGCAAAGGCTATCCGCTGCAACAGGACAGCGGGACTGGAGTGGCTGGTAATACAAGGTAGATCAGTAACAATGGAGGCAAGTGCTATGCAAACAGCTCTGTCTCTGCAGCTCGGTAGGACACTCTTCTATTGCAGTTGTGAAAGGCAACTGAGCTCTGCCATCCAATGCTTCTCATTGCTGACCTGTGGCCCCTCCCTGCTATTCCGTTCATGACCCTCGCCCCAGCTCTGCCAAGGCACCTTTCCTAATCTATCCCACTACTTGCTTGCCTCTCCTGAGACAAGACTCATGATGAATTCTGTCATGTAGTTTTTGCTCTGTGGACAAAGATGAGACCCATCAGACTTGCCTTCACTTATGACCCAAGGCCCAGGTCTAAGGGATGAAAAGTTAGTGCCTTATATAGCTAGGAGAGCCTCCTTTTTTAAGGTGGCACCCACCTATGCAGTCATTATTGCCAGTAAAATGACGAGAGTGCTATGACAAGTAACCAGAGCTCAGGAAGTTAGAAATGTGTGTCTTGTTTCATACAGAAAAGTAAAAGATGGTATCCAAGAAGGAGTCAACTACATGGGACATCTCCTTGAGAAACTGGCCCCACTCAACAAGGGTCTGCAGCCCCGGTTCTACCAAGACTCCGATGGCCTGCGAAGGCTCATCAGGAAGGAGCTAGAAGGCCTGAGGGTGAAACTGTATCCTTACATGGATGAGGTGCACCAGAAAATCAGCAAGAACCTAGAAGTGCTTCGCTTCCAACTGAGCCCCTTCACCGAAGAGCTCCTGGATCAGGTCTTGATGAAAGCGAGGGAGCTTCAGCAGCATCTCACCCCCACTCAAGACATGAAGGCCCAGCTCCTGGAAGGTGTAGATGAAGTTCAGAGGTTTGTGGCTCAGTACGCCAAAAAAATAGCCTTCCATACTGACCAAATGAAGGAGATCTTCCATCCCTACGCTGCCAGACTGGTGACTGAGATCCACCGCAACATGGAGGAGCTCCATAGAAATGTCATCCCACACACCACAGTCAGTCCGGAGAAAGTCAATCAGTACCTCCAGGAGCTCTCTGTGAAGCTGACCCAGAATGCTAGGGATCTCCACCAGAAGATCCAGAGGAACCTGGACCACCTGAAGGACCAGCTGCACCTTTACCCCAGTGGTCTGAGGGAGCACTTTGCTGGCCCTACTGTAGACCCTAACTGGGCTGTGGACCCCTACATGGAAGGCATGGCTCAGGAAGTGCAGCAGAGAATTGAGGAGTTCAGAAGGGACACATTCCTCCAGATAGATGACTTCACCAGGACCATTGACCGAGAGACAGAGGAAATGAAATTCAAGCTATCTCCCCTACCTCCATATTCTGAGGAGTTTCAGGACAGCTCAGCACCCTTGGAAGATTTGCATGTCCGGCTTGACTCTCTGTGGAAGGATATTTCCCAGAGTTTAAATGAGAAAAGCAGTGATTCACAATGAAATCCTGTAACTGTGTATAGAGAAGGATGTGTGTGTTGTTTAAACCATGCCGGTGGAAAATAAAATCTGTCAAGAGCTCCGGTCCTACCCTACCACACTGTATGACTAAGGACGCCGATAGCCATGACTGGAACACTAACGTGCCATCAACATCATTCCTTGTGCCACATAAGTACAGGTCTTTGTGTCTAGTTGTAGTGCTGAGTTCCCAAATCTGACAAGTGTTCAGTCAGCACTCCTCCACCATTGCCCAACAATCCACTCTGTCTGAAAAAACAATGCAACCTGCTCTCTCTTAGAGAGACAAAGCCACAATATTGCATGCAATTTTGCTAAAATAATTCCACAAGTCATCACTGCTGGGCTTTTGAAAGCCAGATGGACAGAGTGCTTATCTCAGGAGCAGGAAAGAGCAAATAAATACTACATTTGTAATTACCTATAGCATACACTATATATGTAAGTATGTATGTATATTTAGATATATGGCTTAGTTTTATAAACTTTACTCATATTGATTTCAGTGAGGCTACTCAGGTGAGTAAGTGCCAGTCAGTGGGAGTAAAAGTTCCATAATATCTGGCCTATACTGTGTATTTTTTAATTATTACAGAGTTGAAATGTCGAGTTGTTTTTAAACTCTAGAAGCTGGACTTCTAGACTTCAATCATCTTCTGGGTGTTCTGAGAGCACAAGCTCTTAATATACTGCCCTCTGTTTCGGTTACTCTGCAGTATTAGCCCTTTGCTTGCTTATTCTGTGTATATATAAAATATCCCTCTCTGTAGGCACAACATTTTTATGGAGCTGTCTGGGAGTTCAGATGATTGGATGTTGTAAACCACAGCCAGAACAGTATTGATATACCAGTTTTATGGTTTCTTCCCTTAAATTTAACTGACTGTTAAATCTACTTCAATAAAGTTACATGCTGTTAGAATTCTTTGGAATTGATTTTTCCTACCCACCCCCATTTTTTTGCTGTTGAAATTGTACAATAAAAATATTATCACCATGTGTAGACTTTTAAAGGCTACTTAGAAGTCACATTGGTTTGTCTTTCCACTACTTTGTGCCCAAACATCTGGGCTTCAAAACCCAGCTCAGCATCTGGGTATAACACAAGAACAGAAGAATGGCCATAATCCTGTATTCTGAAAGTGGCCAGTGCCAGATGTTTCAGAGGGAATGACCAGAATAGGGCAATTTACTGAGTGATCCATCCCCAGTTGTCCAATGCTAGCTTTTGTAAATCAGAATCTTAGGGACACTTGGAGCATAGGGTTCTGCCCCTGACCATTTTGACAAATAGCCATTGATGGGCCTATCCTCCATAAATTTATCTAATTCTTTTTAGAACCCAGTTATAAATTTCATCTTCACAACATTCTCTAACAACGAATTCCACAGGTTTACCGCACATTGTGTGAAGAAGTACTTCTTTATGTTTGTTTGAAACCTGCTGCCTCCTTAATTTTATGTGGTGATTCATTGGGTGTTATCAGAAAGCATAAATAACACTTCTTTATTCACTTTCTCCACACCATTCATGATTTTATAGACCTCTATTATATCTCCCTTAGTCCTCTCTTTTCTAAAATGAACAGATCTAATGTTTTTAATCTGTTCTTATATGGAAGCTGTTCCATACCCAAATCACATTTCTTGTCCTTGGCTGTACTTTTCTCCAATTCTAATATAACCTTTTTGAGATGGGACAGCCAGAACTGCCCACGGTATTCAAGGTGTGGACAGACCAGGAATTTGCACTGTGATATTTCCAATTTTATCCCTTTCTTAATGGGTGCTAACATTCTGTTAGCTTTTTTGATTGCTGGTGCATATTGAATGGATATTTTCAGAGAACTACCCGCAATGATGCCAAGACCTTTCTTGAGTGTTACAGCCAATTTAGACTTCATCATTTTGTATTTATAGTTGGGATTATATTTTCCAATGTGCATTACTTTGCATTTATCATCACTGAATTTTATCTACCATTCTGTTCTTCTGTCACCCAGTTTTTGATATCCCTTTGTAACTACCTTGAATAATTTTGTAGTCTCTGCAATAGCGAACCTCACTATTCACCCCTTTTTCCAAATTATATGTATACAAATATGTTGAACAGCAGAAATCCTATAGACCCAGCTATTTACTACTTCTCTCCACTGTGAAAACTGGCCATTTATTCCTACCCTTTGTATCCTATCTGTTAATCAGTTATCGATCCATGAGAGCACATTCCTCTTATCCCATGGCTTCTTACTTTGCTTAAGAGCCGTTGGTGAGGGACTTTGTCAAAGACTTCCTGAATTTCCAAGTACACTGTACCCATTAGATCACCATTATCTACATGTTTATTCACCCTCTCAAAGCATTATAATAAATTGTTGAGGCATGATTTTCCTTTGCAAAAGCCAAAATCCATTTTCTTCCCCCAACATATCATATTCATCTATGTGTCTGCTGCTAATCCTGTTCTTCATTCTAGTTTCAGCCAATTTGTCTGGTACTGAAGTGTGATTTATTGGCCTGTAGTTGCCAGGATCGCAGGAATTCTGTTGTCACAAGATATAAGCTGATAGACTCTGGCTGGGTACCTGAGAACAGATTCCAGAGCCAGCACTAGGCATAAGCAGACTAAGAAATAGCTTAGGGCTCAAAAGTGCCCCTCTATTAATTACCAGTAATTGTTGGGGGAGGGAGGGAAGGCAGGCAGGCAAGGCCTGCAAAAATATTCTTGTGTAAAGTCCTCAATGAGCTAGCACTGTCTGGATCACAACAATCACAATTTCAATCCTGGCTAATACATGTTTGCCATTGTGTTACCTCCTGCTCACAGCATGAGTTTACATTCCCTTAAACGATTTTGGTCTGGGCTGCTAAACATAACAGAATTATCCCTTGGTGTTCTTATAGTGACATCACTACAATATGCCATCATGTGAGGCCATCGTGTCACAAGGCTGTGTTGCAAACAAGTCCCCAAAAGATAGTGATGCAGATATTGTGTTAAAATGTGGCACGGATGTCTTGGTCAGAACCAGCCCTGTTCCATGACTTGATGAGGTGGAACATGCAGCCAATGTAACTATCCTCACTGGAGTTGGTGCATTTGACTCTGGGCTGGTGTGCTACTTTGGGTTAATTTGGCCACTTCTGTTGGACGTGAGTGCTGGAGTCACGGTATGTACGTGGGAGCCCCCTCTGCAGTTCCTGCTTGTCCATATATTTCAAAACACAGTTGTGATTTTGACAGGTCCGCCTATGCGTCATCTTTACAGCTGTGCACTATGTCCAAGGCCCATGGAGATGCTAATAACTCGATGACATGACACAAAAGTCACAATCTCCAGCAGTCATATTAGTCTGTGTACAGCAAAAACAATTCTCATTGTCTCGTCTCACCTTAAAGACTAACAAATTTCTTTGGGCATAAGCTTTTGCGGGCTCCAATCCACTTCATCAGGGAAGGCAAAACCTAGATGGCAGCAAAGCTCTCATGCTGCTTCCGCCTTGCAGCTTTCTACAGGCCTGTGCCCTGGGGGGGGGGGGGGCGGCAAGGTGTGAGTCCTTAATTCAAGAGCTGATATGACACGGTGTCATGAGGGGATGCAAACTCAGGGTGCAAACACAAGTGTCCTGGCTCAGGGGGTGCTGGATGCCCTGACCACTCCATGTGGAGACGCCCAACGCTCTGCTCAGGAATTGGTGTCCTCCCCCGCCTACCCCTTCGTCATGAGAGGAAATGTGGAGTGTTCCTGTGCAGAGGCAGATGAGGAGGGGGTTGATGGCTGGGGAGGGGACAGATGGGGCGACCATCCCTGCATGGGGAGGATGGCTGAGGGTGGATGGGGGGAGCGTCTCTGGACAGGGGGTTGGTGACATTATGTGTCCCTCCCCCGAGCTTGCCAGGCTGAGGCCTACACGCCACCCTGAAGCCTGAATGGGAGTAGCCCTGAGTCACGTGATGAGGTCGTCTTTTCCCCACCTATTTAAAAGGAGCGGGGGCCGCTAAGACACTTCCGGCCCCGGCGGAGGCGGAACCGGAAGCGGAAGGAATAGCCGCGGCGGCGGCTGGCAGCATGTCGGCGATCGGGGAGCTGGAGCCCGTGCGGGGTGGCCCCACGTTCCGGCCGCTCAGCGCGGAGGATGAGGACCAGCAGCCGGCCGAGATCGAGTCGCTGTGCATGAGCTGCTACCGCAACGTGAGCCGGGCAGTGGAGGGGGTGGGAGCAGGCTGGGAGGCGATGAGTGGGGCGGGAGGGCAGTAGGAGCAGGCTGGGGGGTTTAGAGTGGGAGGCGCTGGGGGGTGATGAATGAGGTGCCCTGCCCCATGGTCCATGTGCCTGTGGCTTTGCTCTTTCAGGGAGTGACCCGGCTGCTGCTCACCAAGATCCCCTTCTTCAAAGAGATCATCGTCAGCTCCTTCACCTGTGGCAGTTGTGCCTGGTCCAACACGGAGATCCAGTCAGCCGGGCGGATCCAGGAGCAGGGGGTGCGCTACACACTTGCAGTGACCACTAGGCAGGTGAGCTCCTGGCTTGGCTTCTTTAGGGGGTGGCTGGTGCTGAATCAGGGCTGATGGCAGGTAGACTCATAGTGTCCAGTGCCAGGTGGAGAGCAGGAAGCTGCCCTGGCAGTTCTTAGGTGTCCAGTTGCCCTCTGTCTTTTGCTGGTCTTGTCTGTACTGTAAACACCCCCACTCCCCCCAGGAAAAACAATGAAACTGTCAAAAGCATCTGTTTGGGTGACATGGCCTGACTTCAAGTGCTCAGCACTTGTGATATAATAAGGTGCCTCAGGTATGTTGTTGATTTGCAGACACCAACTTTGCAGCCTTTGGCTACAAAAGCATGAGCACTTGCTGCCTGAGCCAGAAAAGCCATGTCTCCTAGTTAAGGCTCTAGCAGGCATATCAACCATCACGGGAGCTGGGGTGCACCACTGAATAAACACAGCTTGGTGGCATTCAGTGGGTGGACATGGGTTACCTGCATTTCTGAAGAGTTGTTGGGTGCCTGTGCATCTTGACCTGAAGCTATGGTGTGTGTTGAAGAGAATAGAATTTAGGTAGTTGGGTTCTAACCAGGACTGTTGGGGATAAAGCCCAGCTCTAGACTATAATATGGCAGCAATTCTGCTTCTCTGAAATAACTGTTTCTTGAAAGGCACAATCAGCTACTCATTAGTGGGGTGTGGACTCTCTTGGGAGTGCTTTAGTGTAAGATGTTCGCTCAACTTGCTAAAACAGATTTATTTTGTGAAGCCTTCTTGAGCATTTGAGAAAAGGAGAGCCAGTCACTAGATCAGCATGTGCCCTGATGTGTGGCATGTGTGGTCAGGAATGATTGTTGTTCTTATTCCAGGGTCACTAGTGCTTTGCAGAGGAGATGGGGTTATCCCAGGGTGGCCATTCAAGTGTAATTTTCGGCAGATGAATTTAGGTGTATGGACTCGTAGTCACTGTCACCCTGGGCTGCTTTCTCCCATTGAATGGAAACACTGGTCTCACTGGCCCTGTATGTGAATGGCCCTGTGTTAGGAAGGCACTACCACTGTGTTCCCAGCTTGCTTCTCAGGGTTGAATGAATTCTCATTTGCTCAGCATGTGTAGGATTCCTGGCCTGTTGTAGCTTTATTTTTAATCTTTCCTATAAATTGTTCTGTCCAGGATATGAATCGGGAAGTGGTGAAGACAGACTGTGCCATGGCTAGAATCCCAGAGATAGATTTTGAAATTCCTGCCTTTTCTCAGAAGGGAGGTAGGTATGTGATCTGAGCTCACATGTGACTGGGGTGGTTCGTACCAGATTGCTAGTGGTACTGGTAAACCAAGAACCTTTGGTTATCGGATTCTGTATCTGAGTATGATCTAATCTAGGTAATAGTAATAGTAATATTTCCTATGTGGAAGCAGCTGCTTCTAGAGGAGTTCTGAGTGTCTGTCCACTAATGTGCATGGGAAACCTGCAGGTGGATAGTGCTGTCTGAGCAGGGAAGAGACTAGCAATACTAAGCCAAGAGAAATAGGCACTCTTAACGGTTCCCCTCCCCCACCCCATCTATGGGAATGAATAGTCTTAGGAAGGACTGGTGGGCTAGGAGTGATATGTTGAGAAGACTGACATTGCTCTGGTATGCTGATTGATGCAATTGTGTCTATTTTTCTCCCTTTGTCCAGCTCTTACCACTATCGAAGGGATAATTGACAGAGCTGTAGCTGGCCTGGAGCAGGATCAGCCAGTCCGCAGGGTAAGATGTTTTTAAGAACGAATCTCACAACAGATGCTCACTTATAGAATCTGTAAATAAGCAATCTGCACCTATTACAGCTACACATCCTCTGCCAGATGAGCTCGGAACTACTTCTCTTGCCAGTAGGTGCCCCTGACAGGTCTATCAATAGCGGCTAGGCTGGTTTCAATCTCTGATGTCTCTCTTTTGGCAGGCAGCAGACAAAGATGTAGCAGGAAAAATAGATGAGTTTATTGGCAAGCTCAAGCAGCTGAAGGAAGTGGAGTCTTCTTTCACCTTTGTGAGTATGAGCAGTAGGGTGCAGGCATGCATCTGCCCTCTCTTTGGGGGCAAACCAAGGAGGATTCCCAAACACTTACCTTTTTTGGCAGATCATAGATGACCCCTCGGGTAACAGCTTTGTGGAGAATCCTTGTGCGCCACAGAAGGATGAAGCTCTTGTGGTTACTCATTACAGGAGGACTGCCCAGCAGGATGCTATGCTTGGCATTGAGGTATTATGCCTGGGTAGGGAAAGTGTCTTAAAATCAAAGAAGTGAGGGGAGGCCTGGCAGGTGTATGTTAGCTCTTCTCTCACTTCTGTTTTGCAGTCCCTGCCTGCTTACCCACATTCAGCTGCTAGCCTTTCATAGCGGAGAGGGAGGATGCCTTTCAGATCCTGTATTTTTGTCCTACTTTGTATGCCAGAGCAGATGCTATTGAGGCATTTTTCTCTTCCATCCACCCCCAAAGAGTCTGTTCCGTGATCATGTATAATTATCTGATGGCATACTGATGCTGGTCTCTGTTTCAGGCAGAGGAAGCTGATGAAAAACAAGCTGACTTTGTGGAGGATCTGAGGAACGAAGTGAGTAACATTCCTGGCTGGCTGCCTTGAGCTGTTTAAGTGGATGGTAGCTGTTCTCTGATCACTCTGAGGAGTGCGTGGTAGTGGGCATACGTAGAGAGGTACCCATTTGCTGGACGAATTCCTAGCTATAGTGATCAGGGCCATAAGTATCTAGATGGAAACTCAAGTCACATACCTCTTGGTCACAAGATAAGTGCTCATAACATAACAGATCAGACCCTTCAACCTGTTCTTTTGTTGCAGGTCTTGCAATTCAACACAAACTGTCCTGAATGTAATGCTCCAGCCAACACAAACATGAAGCTAGTGCGTATCCTTCTGATATGACAAGGTACAACTGGCCTCTTTGTGCAGGCAGCCTGTGCTTTACAGCTCTACTTTTCTCTGGTGGAATACAATGACCCAATGTAGCAAGCCCTGTGACTCTAGAGACCATCTGAGTCTGCTTATGGCTTGGAAACCAGCTCAGGTTTGAATTCTAATGGTCGATCCCATTACAGGGGAACAAAAGGCTGCAAATCTACTAGTGCCTGTGAATGTAACTTTCTACACTGGTCCTCGACTTGTGTTAGCACTGACTTGCTATTCTCCTTTGAGTGCTCTTCTGTAGAGTTACAGCCTCATATGAGAAGGCTGATGGGGCTGGAGAGTAGCTTAGTCTTGTGTAAAGAAGCCAGAAGTTCTGTCTTGGAGGTTTCTTATCTCAGGCAAACATCCTTAACTGTCTGTCTCAGAAATTCCACACTTCAAGGAAGTAATCATTATGGCTACAAACTGTGATGTTTGTGGGCACAGGACAAATGAGGTGAGTTGCAAATCTGACCATGCCTTCTTCAGAAAGGGTCACCAGAGGGACAGATTTTGCTGACTGTCCCCTGCCTGCATCCCAGGCCTTACCCTAATCTAGCTTCCTAAATTGCATATCAGAGAGAGGAGACTGGGGGAGATGGGGTTCAGCTATTGGAAAGAGGGTTGCCTTGTATGATGGCTTGTGTCTCAGCGCTGTCTTGCCAGGGACTCTGTCCCTTGTACTCTCGGGCTGGCTAGTTCTAAGCTGTGTAAAATCAGGGTGCACACAGTAAGAGTTTTATATCTGATTCCAGGGAAGTTATTAACTTAGTCTGCAGGGAGGACCTGCTTTTTCCAGGCAAACTTGGATAAGTAGGACCACAGTAGCTGAGTGCACTAGCATGGGAACAGATATCTGCAGCTGTAATTGTCAAAATCTTAATCCACTAAGAATCTAATTTGGATGACTAACCTTTTAGCCCCAAGATCTGTCCTGAATCTAGGGTTGAGGTACTGACATCAGATCTGGCTGGCTCACTGCAGGGTTTTAGATGCATGAGCAAGACATACGGACCAGCTCTTAAGGCACAATGTAGCAGCCAGAGAGAGTTAATGTCTCAAATGCTCTCACTTGTAAATTCTATCACACTGTCACTAGGTTAAATCTGGAGGAGCAATTGAACCACTGGGTACCAGGATCACCCTTCATATTACACACCCTTCAGACATGACGAGAGATATACTAAAGGTAATCTCTTCCTTCGGATACCTGACCATCTCTAGATGTGTGGCTGCTACTTGGGACCTCTCCTTTCCATTTGGCCTTGCTGGTGGTGGTGGTGGTGGGGGTCTAGTTGGGGCTTCTAGGATTTACTTCTGCTTCACTCTAAACTTTTTGTGGTTTTAGCTCTTCCCTCTGAGTCCCTCAGATGGACGTTGCTCTCTAAGGAGTAGCTTGGACAACCTGGAACTAAACATGCCCCTTTTCTCTGCAGTCAGAGACCTGTAGCGTAGAGATTCCAGAGCTGGAGTTTGAGCTTGGAATGGGAGCACTGGGGGGAAAATTTACCACCCTGGAAGGGCTGCTGAAAGATATCCAAGATTTGGTAAGTGGCCCAGACTGAGCCCCTGTTTCAGTTGATTCTGTACCCGTAGTTGCATTTGGGATGCATATAGACCCTCATGATCCAACTCTAAGTGCTGAGTAACAGCAGCTTCATGCAACCTTGGGTATGCAGAGCAAATGCTTAGTGCCACTGACCACCCTGTCATTCATGTTATGCTGCAGCCTTCACTTGCATTACCTGGGGATGGGGAGCACACCAGCCACTGGGTTTCTGAGGCAATGATAAGTGGAGCTGACAGTGTCCCTCTAACTCCTAGAAAAAGTTCGGAAAGGAAAAGGAGCTGTGATCTGTACACACTGAGATCGTACTGTACATGGCCTCTTCGCTGCAGATCTTTACATTAAGATGACCCCCTCTGAACTGAGCTGGAGGACTTGCGCTTGGCTGATATAAAGATAGCAACGAATCCTTCCTCTGTAAAGAAACCAGCTTTCAAAAGCCTATTATGGGTTGCCAAGACTAGAGCAGCATGCTGTCAAGTCACAGACAGCTAACTCCTGTTAACTTGTGCCCATCCACTTCCCCAAACACAGTAGAGCACAAAGGTTGCCAACCCCTCCTCCCCTACCCTCAGCCGGTGCCTTCCTCCACTGGGGGGAAGGGGGGAAGTGGTGTCTGCCTGTAAATTTGGAAGCGGCCATGGCTAGAATGGGTGAGGTGTGGCGCTTCCCAGACATGTCACAGAAAGAAACTGCCTGGAGCAACTCCTCTCAGGGGTCCCCAGGTATGCCGCAGAACTAAGCCACTCAGAGTGGTTCCTTTTGACATCAGCATGCTACAGAGAGGAGCTGCTCCGGATGGCTTCTTTCCACAGCATGCCTGGGTCATAAGCATGGCAAGGACCCCTAGCCACCTAGAAGGGCTTTCAGTGGCAGGAGAGGCAATTTCTGTGGTGCCGCAGAGGTTACCACTTCGAATGGGCTCGTGCCACTGTCGGCACGTGTGCCGGGGGTTGCTTGCCCCTGCAGTAGAGCCGGGCTCAGTATGGTCCATGTGTAGGTACCTTTGACTTAGTGCAGCGGAGTGAAGAAGCCTGCTTTCTGTTGCAGGTGGTGAAAAACCCCTTCACACTGGGGGACAGCTCTACTCCAAGCAGAATGGAGAAGCTCCACGAGTTTGGCAGAAAGGTGCATCAGGTTAGTGCCTCTTTGTGTTGTCTTCAAACTGAACTGGGCAAATGACTGATAGTCAGCTGCATTCTTCAGCTGCAAGTCTGAAAGCATGTGATTTTGTGGAATCTCTGCAGGCATGTATGTTACACCCTCACTGCCTTACCATCCTGTCCACCCTCCTATCTTCCACCAATGTCCTATGTAGCCATGCTATAAACCTTCTGCAGGCTGAGGGTTTATGGCTCCTGTTTCAGAATCGCTGATGTTGCACCATATATCATTAGACGGAGTGCCTGCTTATATCCAAGGAAGGCAGTAATCCTGAAGCTTGCCCTAACCTCAGACCATCACACAGGCTAAACTAAAGATTTTTCAGTGCCTCTTCTCTGGGTCACTAATGCAGGACTGAGCTTTTCTGTTCCTGAAATGAGAGAAACCTGCCATGCTGCAAAACAGACCAGGCCAAAAGGGTCTTAACTTTCCATGTGCATTGAGCCAATGCTCTGGCGCCTTCTTGCCATAGGCTCTTCAGATCAGGCCCATGTAACTACACATACCATGGATTTTGATCAAATCATAGTATTCTTGTATCACTCTGCAGTAGAGTAATAAGGCTTTGGCTCATTCGCCCCACATGCAGTAATCCAGCTGATTAGGTGAAGATGGAGTGCTGCATGCATGGGAGATGAAACTACAGCCATCTTTAGATGACTGCTTCCTTGTCCAGTATTGGCAGCTGTGGGAAGCTTCCCCTCTACCAGTCACTGACAGCTGCAGTTAGCGTGTTTTTGACTGTCATGTGTAATAGGGTCAGGACACAAGGTCTTCATCCGTTACACCAGACTATTCAAATATTGCAACAAGTCAGGCTATGAACAGGGACCAAATAGCAAAGCACCGCTGTCATGCTGTTTCCTATTGCCTGGATGTTCATCATGCACTCTCACCTGTCCTGTCTTTGGTGGATGCTGTTAGGCAGAGGAAATGTTCTAGCTATCTGTAAAGCACCGTGCACTCTTAGTGTTCTGTAGCTCCTGAGGTAGCATTCTTGCATGGGTGAGTGTGGTGGTAACAATGCAGCAGGGACCTGAGCTTAGGATTGTTTGACCATTACCAAAATGGAGCATGTGTGGTCCTGGCAACTCTTTGCCAAAAGCTGCTGCAGCTGTTGATCTGCCTTCTGTGTCCCCAGATTATGGAGGGTCACATGGAGGCTCACTTCATTCTGGATGATCCAGCAGGGAACAGCTATCTTCAGGTAGAGTATCAAGTACTAGTAATGAGATTTCCCGTTAGAGCCTTCTGCATCATCATTCAGTAACCCACAGATAAATCTTGCCCAGGTTCTTCAAAAGAACTGAAGAACCTCTTTGGGGGTGAGCTGAGGGGGAAGAGAATCGGTTTTTCACTCTGTGCCCATGTACCTAGATTTCTGTTGGCTACATTCCCATAGGGGGTTCCAGTGGTGGTGGTAGGGAAACTTAAATGCATGGTTTTTTAGGGGGCTGAGGGTTAGGACCCTGCAATCTTCTCCCACCTCCCATCATCTGACTTCTTTAAGCTTGGGCTAGGCACTTGACCTCACTGCCTTATGTAACTCTTTGAAACAGGGCTAATACTTCATTTCCTAAAAGGGAGTGAGGCTCAGCTATGGGATGGTAAACCACTTTATGGACTAGGTTGAAACTTGCTGGAGAAGTGCAGTGTGTGATGTGCTTATGCTGGGCTCTGGCCATACCAAAGCACAACTAACTTTCACTTCCTCTTTGAATTAAAGAATGTCTATGCTCCAGACGAAGACCCAGAGTTAAAAGTGGAGCACTACAGGCGCACATTTGCACAGAATGAAGAGCTGGGCCTTAATGACATGAGAACTGAGGGCTATGAGGGTGGGCCAGCTTCAGAGCGGTAGCAGTACAGGGAGCGATGGAAAAATCAAACAATTTACTAAGTTATTACTATTGTAATAGGCTAAGGAGCTGGCCTTCTTGCACTGGAGGCAAGCCTTTTCTTTTCAGGGGGCAGTCAGAGGCCACACTTGCTTAATTTAACTTTTGGAAGCTGGCAGGTGGGTGGACTTTTGAAGTCAAAAGTTCAGTCTCTTAATGACCTTATTTTGGAGGTTTAGAGTTGCATAAAGAAAAATGAACAGCCTGTTTTGCTTGGGTTTCTGTTGTTCTTTCTTTCCTACATCTCTGTAATGGCCCCTGTGGGGAGTAGTAGAACCCCTCTACCAATGTGCCTGAGTGCTATAGCCTTGATTTTAGAGACTTGTGCAGGAGCTGTGGCCTTTGACCTGATAGCTCAATTGTAGTTTTAAAATGGAAACCACCCTCACCTTCCTTGTAATCTGTTCAGCTATAAAGTACTAATAAAGTGTTTTGGCATAGTTTCATTGTGTTTTGTGTATGTTACCAAAGTCACAAGGGGAAAGACTGCAGCCTAAGCGATGCTGGGGTAGCAATCGTGGTGGTGGTGGGGGGGCGGGTTGACAGCAGCAAACAAAAACATCAGTGGTGACCCAGTACCACCCCTCTCACTCCTTCACCAAACAAGGGCTATGTCTACACTGGCAAGTTAGTTCGAATTAAGGAAGTTTAATTCAAACTAAAGCCATGGCTACACTAGGCTTTAATTAGTTTGAAGAAGGGCTTCCTTAATTCAAACTAATAAATTTGAATTAACCCTTACTTCAAATAGCATTCAAACTGGCTAGTTTGAATTAACCACTGTGGCCATTTTAGTTTGAACTAATTGGTTAGTTCAAACTAACTACTGCATTAAATTGAATGCAAATTGCTACTTCGAACTAAGCAAATGCCATGAATGGCTTCATTTGAACTAAATTTTGCTAATTCAAATTAAGTTAATTCAAACTAATTAAAATTAGTTCAAATAAGTTAGTTTGAATTAACTAATTTTAGTAAGTGTAGACATAGCCTTGGAGGGCTGTGTAGTAGGTACAGGCCCAGTACAAGGCCCTTAGCAGTTACAGGCCCAATATAAGGCCTCTAGCCTGAACCAAAGTAATGTTTAAGTAATGTCAAGACATTCCTAAACCAAGGCACGCCAGGAAAGTTGGCAAGAAAAGGATAAATGTTATGGGAACATAGCTAAGCACATTATAAGAAACCAGGTACCAAGACGCCCTGGAACATTCCTTAAATAAGGGAGGACAGGAACATGATGGATAATGGAAACCAACATGAACAAAGTAATAGGCGGCACCTAACCACATTAAGGGGTTGAACCTTAATACGTCAGAAACATTGCGAAAGTTTCATCTAAATGTATAAAAATGTGTTTCTGGGTGTGTTAGGGGTCCGGCCTAGGGGGCAGTGGAAAATCCCGCCACTGACTGAGCCGAGTCCATTGTCCTAGGGTCAGAATTCGCAGTGTGCCTCTGGACGAGTCTTAGAGCACTCCAGGGGAACTGCTACTGTATCCATCGTGACAATAAACCTGGTCGACGTGCCTTCGTACCTTACTAGACTCTGTGGTCATTGGGGGTTTTCTTCGGGCCTGCTGTGTCAGCTATCTGCAGGAGCTGGGGCAGCCCTTAGAGGGAACACACGCACGCAGCCAAGTGATACTAACATTGGAGAGAGCAGAGCACCACACCGGGAGCCTCTGACAACAGGCTGGGGCACTTTCAAAGAATTGTGGCTTCAAAGAAACTGCTGAATTAAAATTAACATGTAAACTTGATTCCATTGTCTCAGGGATTATAGATTATTTTCTCATTACAAGTGCCATGACCTCACTTTTCTTTATATGCTGTTCCCCAGTGTTTGAATCCCAACACCTAGTTGGATTTGCTGTTACAGCCTGACCTGATCCTCTTATCATACATTTCCCTACATTTATTTTTCTCCCAGTCTGTAAATTCCCCATCTTCAAAGCCTCTGAAGTGAGATTTTTCTTCCCTAGCAGCTCCTACAATAAATACAGGGGTTAGTCTTTAGAAGTGCTGGAGGACTACTTGTTTATTGTGCTGCGTGAGACAAACACAGCTACCCCTTTGAACTCCTTAACCAAATGAGGGGTCCTGTTGTCCAGATATAAAGGTCTCAGGGTCTTGCTCATAAGAAAAGGCCCGACAGGGCTGTACTGGAGTGTGCGGGGGAGAAGAGAGGGTGCTGGCAGCACTGCAGTAAGCACCACCAGCTGCTGGAGGAGGTGCTGCTTTTAAGGGGGTGTGTAGTGGCCCCCTGTCCCTACGCTGGAGTACGTGCTGGGCTGCGGGCAGAGGCCTTGTTCCCTTCACAAGCCCCTCTCTTCCCAAGATTGTAACTGGGAGGCGCAGGCGCGGCCTCCTTCACGCGGGTCTCAGCCCCTGGGGCCCGCTCCTAGCGCGCGCTGCGCCTGGCCGGAGCCTTTACCCCGCGCGCTGCTTTCCCCAGGGGCAGGCCGCCCCTCCCCCCATCTAGCTGCACGTCGTTCAACCACCTCAGCCCCGCCCCTGGCAGCAGCCCAGTCGGCACAATCCGCTCTGTAGGCGGAGCTTCGGGGGCCCCGCCCCTTCTGCCGGAAGCGCCTCGTCCCGCCTGGGGGAAGCCGCGGCCGGTCGGTTTCCGGTGCGCGCGGTATTCTGTCCCCACCGCCGACCCGTCGCTGCAGAATGGCGGCTTCGGGCCTGTCCAAGGCCGAGTACCTGCGGCGCTACCTGGAAGGGGGCGCGGCCGGGCAGGAGCCGGGCAAGCGCAAGCGGAGGAAGAAACCACCGGGGAGCGCCGGCAGGGGGTGAGTGGTCTGGGTTGGACATCGCCTTAGCGCCCCTCCCCCCGCTTCCGGGGTTCTTGGGCTACCCCGCCGGCCGGGGCGGTGGGTCGTTGTTTGCGGGAGGGTTTTCCGTGGCTCGTGGGACAGGCGCCTGAGGCCCGTCACCAATGGCCTCCCGATAGGTTAACAGCTGGACTGACTGCGCTGCGGGCTGACAGTTGGTGTCGGGGGACGGGACTGTGTGTGTGTGTGTGTGAATGTGCTGCACGCTGGGGGATAGTGTGCGTGCTGCATGCTGGGGGATGGTAGGTGTGAG
>ML685896.1:157843-175221 GCA_007922175.1 Pelusios castaneus
CTGGTCTGACCCAGTACGGCCTTTCTTATGTTCTTATGTTCTAAAGGTATTATTTGGAAATCGTCTCCATGGTCAGCTCCCAGCAGTCTGGCTGGCTGGCTCAGCATTCAGTGCCTGTGTATGTATGCTGTTGTAGATTGATGTTCACATAACCACATGGTTGGGCTGAAATGGTAATGGATTATATTGCTGTTTTCTTTGTCCCTGTAGAGAAGCCCAGATACAATGGACCAGCGCCTCCCCTCAACAGGTTTAACATATGGCCTGGGTATCGCTGGGACGGGGTGGACAGGTAGGCATTCCTAATATGTCTGTATTGCACTGAGCATGGCAGTAGAGGAAACAGATGAGCCTGTGCCCCGTAGAGCTTACTCACTAGAGTGATGATAACCCAGAGGCCTGGGCCAAGCATGTTGTACCGCCTGTGCGGAAGGAGTTTTCACACACTCTTAGCTTAACGAGCTTCCAAAACAATTTTTTATTTGTGATGTGAATTCCATGCCAGGGTGTGACTAAGGTACAGGATCAGCACCCATGAGGGGTGAACTGTTCTGTCGATTAGTACAACAGGCACAGTCTGGGCAAGCAGCACTGCAGGCTTCTCCTTAGAGCGGCTTGAAGTTTGTGTGGTGAAAAGTGGCTTTTCAGTGACATGGAAATGTTTTGTATTTGCAATTTTAAAAATAGCTGGTCCAATCGAAATGGCAAGTTATTGGGTTTCAGTTTTTTGCATATGTGTGTGTGCCCCTTTTTCCCGTCCTCCTCCTCTTTTTTTCAGTGGGGCAGGGCCTTTTTCATATTGAGTATAAACAATTTTTTATTTGCTAGATGAGAAATCAAAAACTTCCATGAACTTAAAATTTTTTTTTCACAGAAAACACCATTTTCTAACCATCCGTGCTTCCCACCCACTGCTCCTTCCTTGTTAGTATGCTTCAGTGCTGACCTGTGCAGACCCCGTCTGTGGTGAGCTGGGAGACTGGTCTCCCTAGCTTTAGTAAGTCTCGCCAATGTGGGGATACGTAGCCTTTGCAATCTGGACATCTGCTTTGTTACAAACTGGAAGGAGACCCACCCAGTTTGCTGCACAGTGGCCACTGAACTGCCACCAGATGACAGAGTCAGCAATCTTGGAAGGGGATCTACAATAGAGAGCTGGAGCCATCTGGTTGTTCCAGAGGGTTCCAAGTCTCAGAAATGGCTTGGTCTAAAGCCTACTGTCCATCAACCCACACTCTTGTTGATATTATTTTGTAGGTCCAATGGGTTTGAACAGAAGCGCTTCGCCAGGCTAGCCAGCAAGAAGGCAGTTCAGGAGCTTGCATATAAGTGGAGTGTTGAGGACATGTAAATGAAAGAGAGAACGGGATGGAGGTCAGCTTCTGGCTCAGTGTCAAGAAGGAAGAAACACCTCAGTACACCCAGTGCAGTTGCCAGAGCTCTAAGAAATGGCTTGCTCTTCCCTGAGTGCATCCTCTCCTTAGCATTCAGCACTCAAATGGACCACCTGGGGTTCCAAGGCTGTCTCTAAAGGAATATTCAAGATGCTACTGGAGTTGGATGAAAACAGGACACTCTGTCCAGTCTGGCAAGGAGAGGAGAAAGGGGAAACTTTGGGTCCTTTGGACACAGAGAAGAACTTGGCTGTGCATTCAACCTTCCAGCTGCTCAGTGAAAAGGTGCAGTGTCCAGCTCACTGCAGGAGGAGTTCTGCCCTCTTGGATCTGCAGTGAGAAGCAGAAGACCCACCAGTTTCTGTCATTAATTTTTAAAAACAAATTATATATAAATATATTTGTAACCTTATTGTCAACCAAATTGTTGATCCCCTGGAAGCGTTTTTGGGATCTGCTAATTTTCAGTCATGTCCCAAACCTCAGGTGCTTCTACGGGGTGTGGCGGGGATTAAAAGAAACTCATTCGTAGAATAATTATGATTTTATGTGTCAAGATTGTAAACTGGAATTTGAGATTTCTGTGGAGGGGTGCTCAACAAGTGTCTGCCATTTGGTCCCTTCCTAAAAGCTGGTAGGTGGAAAAACTCTTCTCTTGTATTTGACAACAACTGGTTAGAAGCTCTGGCAGCTGGTCCGGTTAACTGCCTATGGAAAGATGGAGTTAATGGTGGCTTTAAATGTATTACCATGAATGTGATTTTTTTTCTTTTGAGCACCTGATGGCAGTGGTTCATCTCTACTGAGATGTCTGACTGTGTCCTGGGTGCTGTCAGGCTACTTTGGCAATTACTTAGTCACGGCATTGCTGAAATCTAACTTTCAGAGAAGAGGACTGCTCTGTGGCACTCAATCTTGCCAAGACTGAGCACTGCAAAGGTAAAGACAATGTGGCCTGGTCCCTGCTGTTGAGAAGGCACCTCTGATCACAAAGGCAGCTGGTGTTTTCTCTTTGTGTACTTTGCAGAGAGAATGTGTCTCATGCCTCAGCTGCTTTCATGGAAGGTCCTTGTCTTAGGAGCAATCTGGACTTGTGATGGGAATTTGGCTCCCATGATTCTTGCATGGTGTGAGGTTGCAGGGTGTAAAGGATATCACAAACTTCACTTATAAAATGTGATTCTTGGTGCCGTGCTTTCTCCCCATCACAAGATGATGCTTCTTTTTGTATGTTAAATTTATAGCAGTTCTGTAATCCGGAATTGTACAGTTGTAAATAATAACTTTGTTTTTTAGCTGGGTCTGTGCATGTGTTTTTGTCTTTTAAACTGGAGTAAAGGAAGTGAATAATTGTCAGGCAGGAAGCAGCAGAAGAAAGGCTTAGGCCTTATTTCTGTCAACTCCAGCTGCCACCGCAGAGTTTCTGATTTCCTCAGCCACACAAATTGTGCTTTACAATAGCTTTCAGAGTGTTACTAGTTGGTGCAAAGCAGGAATCTGTGCGATCCTAGCTGCTGTGTCTGAAAGTCTTCTGTATGCACAGGGAAGTCAGCGGAGCCTCACTGCATCATACAGAGGAAGATACTTTCCCTTATGGTGCAAATGCATAAACCAAGATGGATTTTTATATGCAGAGAGAGAGCAGGCATTGTTAGCTACCATTGGGTAAACTTTTTTTTTTTTTTTTTTTTAAGATAACTTTAGTAATTGAACTCAGGCAAACTATACAATGTCTCTGAGCACGTGAAGTGCCTAAGTGGAAAGGTCGGCAATAATGCACAATGCATCAGTCATGTGGCCTTGTTTTAGCTTGTCATTCAAGAAGAATGTTAGTTTGGAAAGGAGATTGTGTTCTGCAATGGGCAGCATGACAGTTTAATGTAAAACTAGCAGTGACACTCACTGCATTGGATTAAAAATGTGTATCTTCCTAGTTGACCATCTTCCATTTGGACTCCCTACTGTCCCCACTAAAATCACACTCATTCCCCACACATGTGATCTACAGCTATTGCCGAGTAGTGGGCACCAGTGGAGTGGTCTCTGTTTTGCTTTTTCTTCTACCTGGGAAGAAAGGGGAAATTGATAGTATTGAATGTAAGTCAGAAGTTGGGATTTGCAAAAGAACAATAATGAAAGCAAAGGGGCACAAGGAAAAATAGATGACCAGCAGAGTTAAAGACAAAGAGTTTAAAAAAAGTACATATTAAGAATAAAAGGAATCCTGACAGTGATATTGATCACTTACTAGATGGAAGTGATAGAATTATCAATGATAAGGCAGAAGTGTTCAGGAAATATTTCTGTTCTTTATTTGGAAAAAGAAAAACATGATAGACATCATATGGTGTTGATTTTCCATTCCATTAATATCTCTAAATGATGTTGAACAGCAGCTACTAAAGTTAGGTTTCTTTAAATCAGCAGCTCCAGGTAACTTTCATCCTGGAGGTTTAAGAGGCTCCTACCTGTGTAGCTTGTGAAACTATTAATGTTAATTTTCAACAAGCCTTGGAGGACTGGGGAAGCTCCAGGAGGCTGGAAGAAGCTAACATTTTGCTAGTTTTTTAAAAGAATAATAGGATTGCTTGGTAAACTGGGTGCAAGCAAACAATATGCATTTTAATATGACTATATGCAAATGTGTGTACCTAGAAACAAAGACTGTAACGCCATTTACAGGGTGGAGTATGCTTTCCTGGGAAGCCATGACTGAAACAGATTTTGTGGGCATGGTGAAGACTCAGCTGAACGGGAGCTTCCATTGTGATGGTCTGTTCAAAGAGCTAATGCAGTGGGATGCATAAATAGACATCTTGAGTAGGAGAGATGTTATTTTACCCCTTACATGGCACTGGGGCGACCACTTCTAGAATCTTGTACCCACAATTCAAGAAGGATGTTGATAAATTGGAGTGGTTCAGAGAAGATCCACAAGAATGATTGAAAGAATAGAAAATGTGCCTTTTAGTGATAGACTCAAGGGCTATGTCTACACTTACTAAAGTTAATTCGAATTAGTTAATTCAAACTAACTAATTCGAACTAATTTTAGTTAGTTCAAATTAACTTAATTTGAACTAGCAAAATTTAGTTCGAACTAAGCAAGTGCCATTCATGGAACTTGCTTAGTTTGAATTAGCGAATTGCATTGAGTTCAATGGGCCGGTTAGTTAGAACTGACATGGCCACATTGGTTAATTCGAACTAACTAGTTTGAATTAACCCTCACTTTGAATAGCATATTCGAATGTATTAGTTTGAAATAAGGAAGCCCTTAATTCGAACTAACTTGCCAGTGTAGACATAGCCAAGGAGCTTAATTTATTTATCTTAACAGAGAGAAAGTCAGCAAGTGATTTGTTTACAGTGTAAATACCCCCATGAGGAACAAATACTTAATAATTGGATCTTCGATCTTGCAGAAAAATAGAACTTGTTGTAGAGGCTGGAAGTTGAAGTAAGGCATTCTCACTGGAAATGAGGTGTGAATTTTTAACAGAGAAATTAACCTTTGGAACAGGTTACCAAGGGGTGTGATGGATTCTCCATCACTAACAGATGCTAAATCAAAACTTGTTGTTTTTCTAAAAGATATGCTTTCAGAATTATTTTGGGGTGGTTCTCTGGCTTGTACAAGAGGTCAAACTAGATCACGGTGGTCCATTCTGACCCTGGAAGAAGAATCTTTAACAGTGACTAACTCCTGGTTATCCCATATATAGCTACACTTAAAATGCTACAGCAGCACAGCTGTAGTACTTCAGCGTGGATATATGGAAAGGAGGGATTCTGTTGGCATAGGTAATCCACCTTCTCGAGAGGCAGCAGCTAGGTTGACTGAACTCTGTCAACATATCACTGTCTATACTGGGGATTAAATTAGCATAGATATGTTCAGGGTGTGGATGTTTCAAATCCCTGAGACATGCCGCTATATTGATGTAAGTTCCCAGTGAAGAGCAGTCCCCAAACATAAATACACATATAGGATAAGCTTGTACAGGGGAAAGATATCTGTATTATAATCTTTCATGACTGATTACCATTGTGACACGTTCCAGAGAGGTAACTGTGTTGGTCTTTGTAAGAGTTCTGTGACACCTTAAAAGACTAACATATTTCTTGGGGCATAAGCTTTCATGGGCTCCAACCCACTTCGTCAGATGCCAGGTAGAAACAGCTGTTCGGGGTCGCTCAGACAGAGTTGGGAGGAGACAGAGTTGCTGAGGAGTTCACCTCAGTCTCATCAGGACCACTTACGGGGCCAGCACTAAGTCCAAATAATTTTTATTATCTTTAAAATAAAATGCAAAATAATAGGTTCATTCAAGGAAAGTTAGTGTTAACATTTTAGAAGATATCAAAAGTAAGATTTCTACAGCATCCTTAAAAAACCAGGAAGTACAATGAGATTGTGGAAGTTGAACAATAAACGATTACATTTATAGTTCTGTACCTTAAGAAAGAAACAACATCCATGCACGACAGCCACGTTAACAGTAACTGTTCTGAGGATGTTTGCGCTGTGATTGGAAGTGTGATTGCACACCTTTAGTCACACTAGGCTTTTGCTTTAGTTGCGCTTGTCTGACTAAAAGCAGTGAAGATGTGGCGGTGGCAGACTGTACGAGATTGCTGAGAACTGTTGGTACGTAGGTGTGTATCCTGTGCTGCTGCATCCTTGCTGCTTTTAGCCTTGCTAGGTAGAGTAAAGCCGGCACAGGTACTCCTGTGTGAGCTGCAATTTTGCAGCATAGGCATACTTACCATCTGAGATTTTAGATGATGCCATTTGAATGTTGCTAAGATGCACAAAAACCAGTGTTTCAAATTGTCTAGTGATTGTCTATTAGCATCACAGGGACAGAGTCGATTTGGCTGAGGGACCTGGATCTACACTGCATATTGGGTTTTAACGGGCACAAGCAAATTCATTGTTTCTCTTCCCTGCTGCTGTTGCTGGATCAAGTAGGTTTGCAAACGACAGACTGGAAGTGGAATTGGCCTGAAAGGGAGATCATTGAGAATTCAGTTATGTGGCTCTATGATGTGGCAACTGGAGCCTGTATTGCACTGCAGCAATCAGCATGCTGCCACAGCCTGTCTGGACTCAATGACTCCAAGAAGCTGCTACCTACCTGTAAGATTCCCTGTGGCTGGTGGAGAAATCCTGTTGTCCTTGTGGCTGGATGAATTTCTGCTCTGGTTTGCACTTCTTCACCTTCTCCACTCTCTGGGGCAAGAACGTGCTGTGGGTGGTAGTTTGGCTTTCAAACTTGATCTAGAAATCCAAACAGACACAGACAGTCACTTTTTTTAATTGTATTGTACACTGCAAAGGGTGGGGAACCTGTATCTGAGCATCCCACGAGCCCACTGGGATAGCAGGAAGTGAGAGTTTTTCCCCTGTCATCGCCATGGTCAGCTGTAAATGTTTCATCCCCGTGAACATAAAAGAAGAGTTCAGATAAGGCACGTCTGCCTGCTGTGCAAAAGGTGGACAGCGGTGGCCTGTTTGGACTCTGCCAGCTCTGATTCTGGCAGTCCCTGCATGCTGCTTGGGAGGGGGTCTGGGACACCAGGGAGCCGGTGTGAGCTGCCAGGGTCATTGACGGGACAGCCGTCCAAACTCCCACTTTAACTTGGTGATCGGTAGTCTAAGGGCTGCTTTCCTCCCCTCATTGGTGTCTCTGGGGTGTCCCCCACCTCGAGTAGTAGCAGACCTGCACTGCCTAACAGCAGCAGGGTGCCCAGCTCCAGTCACCCCCTTCTCCCTACACATTGCAGCAAGACGGCTCTCTCCACTCTGGTCGTTGCTGCTTCTGCTGACTGGACGTTTGCTCCAAGCTCTCGTCCCCCTCCCTCATTCCCTGCCCACCAGCATCCTCTTCCCACCCAGGTAACAACTCCCCACCTCTCCCCCCATCATGTTAGTTCCACGCTGCCTGTGTCTCCAGTGCCTCTCTCACCCCCCCCACACCGAGTCCACTAACAAACTGCAGGGCAGGCCCTGGGCCTGGCTGGGGCAGCACCCGGGAACATTGCTGGCTGCGGTGAGGCTATGGATGCTCACTGCTTTTGTAGGGCTGTCTGTGGCGTGTGAGGCTGGCCTTAGACCAAATGGCGCCCGAGGTGGGGAGCATCTTTGGAAACTCCCCCTTCTGAATGCATTACATTTTTATTGCATTTGTAGCCTGGCTCAGGACTTGGAGATGGGATTTGCACACATGATTTATCCTTGTCACGTGACACAACAGCTGTGCACATGGGGGTCTGGAATCGAGGCAAACGTAGTTCTCAACGTCCAGAAGGTTCTGCAAGCTTCTACTAAGGTCCGGAACGTTCTAGAGGGCTAGTGACACACGGCCACTGGAAGCACCTCATTTCAAACCCCACCTTTGTCGCCATCAGGAACAGTGCCCGGTGCCCACTGAGCCCGGCACCTCTGGGTCGCCTGCCCCTAAATTCAGCCCTGGGCATCCCTCTTATTACCAGAGGTCGGAGATAGACTCCTTCGTGGGGGTCGCCTTGCCGGATCCGGGGTTGGACTCCCCAGTCCCTGAAGAAGAACCTGTGGGCTGTGGAATCGTCAAACTTTGTAGGGAGGGGTCTCAGCACTGTCGGGGGTCGCTGGATGGTCTCCGGAGGCCAGGCCAAGGGCAGAGAAGGATAAGAGAGCTGGAAAGAGACACAAGGGGGTCAGCATAACAGCAACCAGCTCTTGAGAGCACTTTTCACCCGTAGGTTGCAAACAGGAGAGGGGCCGATTTCCTAATGCATTTAACCTACTACCTCCCAATGAGAACAATGAAGAATTCTCCTTTGTAACACCCCAGAGACTGCGGTGCTGGGATATAATGGAGTGCAGCTGAGTGGAATGGCCTAGTGCAAGATTTATCCCATGGTTTGTCACAGTGACCGGAGCCGGTCCAGTTCTGCCATGCCGAAGCGGGACAGGACAACAGCCAAGGAAAGTGGCACTGATCCATTTGAGGCGGGGGTTCAGGCATGGTCCCTTCAACTCATTTTTTTCCCCTTCCTTTTTCCCCCACTGTCAGTGTCATTGCAATAGGGGATTCTTTGTCCAGGCGGCACAGACGAATTGCACCCGCAAGATGAGAGTCCAGGGATGCCCAGGTGCTGGCCCGGCCTCACCCAGCAGGCTGGCTGAGTGTTACTGATTTATTAACTGAATATCAATTATAAATACCCTGAACTTCTGGAATCAGGCTTGTCCAAGCAATTCATCAATGGGAACTTCATTGTTACTATCCCTTTATTCCTTTACAAACACTGGCTAATTAAAGATTTTCAAAGCCTCAACAACTGGTGTGGCAAAGGTGTGTTACTCTTTGCATTTTACGGACATGGAGGGAAAGAAACTTGCCCAAGGTCATTAAACAAGCCCGTAGCAGCGCTGGGAATTAACCTAGGAACCCTGACTCCTGGGCCTTGTGCTCTAATCACCAGATTTATTCCCTCTGCGTGAGTGAGAGTATTCCTCATTTATTCACTGAAATTAACTTTGCTCAAAAGACTCCTTTGATCCTCTTCTTCTTTCCTTCCTGTTACCTTGGTCACTGTGTCGCCATTGAATTCTCCATCCCTCTCTTTCCGCAGGTCTGCCAGCTCCTCTTTTAGCTTGATGGGGCTGACACGAGGGTATCTGCAGGTGTCCCAGCCATGATAGCTTTCCCTCTGCACCGTCTGAAAATCTATGCTGGATGGAAGAGGGACACACTTTAGTTTGGATGTGACTCAAGTGTATCATAGAGCTTTGCCCCACTAGCTGCCACTGCAGCATCTCCTGTGCCAAGGTCTCGCTGTGCAACTTCAATGCATCATTCCATGCCTCAGTTTGCCCATCTGTAAAATGGGGCCAACGCTGATGTATACCAGTGAATTATCATGTGCTTTCCTGGTACTGTTCACCTGAGGATCTGAAAGCCCTCAGCAATGTAATTTATAGGAATGAAATCATGTTTCCTTCCTCCTCCCAAAATGTGTTGGTGAGTTGGAATGCAGCCTTCTTCAGCAACAGCTGTTCAGACTGAATTGCAAGCTGCTAGAAGGGAGCTAGCTCTCTATTAAAGGCTCAGCTCATTTGCTCTACTGCCTGAGAGATCCACAACTCCCTTACTGAGCGGCTTAGACAAAGGCTCGGTCCTACCTGGAGCTTCCCCATTCCAAACAGTAGGGCTGCTTGATGGCTGCACTCACCTGAAGCCCTGGTTGATTTCCAGGTTGTCCAGAGGAGGCCGAGCAGGCCAAACCCGCGCAGGTAAGAAGCTGCGGGCCGGGAAATCACTCTGGTACTTGGTCATGTATTTCCCCTGTGCTCGTTTTCCTGCTGGTGCCATGCTCCTGCCCCATGACTTGGCGACTTGCTTCTCTAAGGGCACAGATCGGTAGGTGGTTTGGTGGGTTGTCATCATATCATGTTCACCTAGTGAAAGAGAAAGCAATGGAGTGCCCCACACGCAAAGGGCCACCCATTTCTATAGGAGCAGGGCCTGGAGTTCATACTTGAGCTGTGTTTGGCTGGTTTGCCAGTCATAGCAAGAGATGCTGCAGAAATCAAGGGCATCCCCTCTCTTAGGCCAGGAATAAGAAGATGAGTCAGCTCACAGCTGGTCTCAGACTTGTTAGACAGTACATTCAGGCTAGAGGAGAGGGAAGCCTTCCTCTGTTCTGGTTTGGAAAGTACCCTAGGAAGAACACCCTGCCACTGGAAGCTTGGCTTAGACAGCCCCTGGGCTGGCAGCTGAGGAATGACATGGACACAAGCCTATCCTCTGTGTGCTCAGCTTGCCAGGCTTGTAAGTCTCTGAAACTTTCTGGTGCTTCATGCCATCCGCACAGTCCCACCCTGGACTGCCTGCAGGCCATCACAATGCCTAGGGGCTCCTACGTCTGCGTGGCTCAGACCGCAGGTCTCCAGAGGCCGTGCTCAGCGCTAAAAAATAACATCAATGTGCAGCCTTGGGCTCGGCCCCATAGGAAGCAGGGTGAACTTCAATGCTCGAGCCACAATGTCTACACTGCTGTTTTTAGCATCGTCATGACTTGCTGCTGCATGCAGTGGGCACATAGTCTGAAGCTGTGTCACCTTGGGGGTAGCTTGGGCTAGAGACAAAGGATCCAGTCACAAGCTGGCTGGCCCTTTAAGGGGAGCCGGGCTCTCCCTTGCTGGTGACCTGGCAGCTATGCAGCTGAATGTGATCTGGAGAGGATGCTAACGACTGACCCTGCTGGGGGGTTTGGAGCTGGCTGCATTTTACACACAGAGTGGAGAACTCAGGGGGCAGGAAGCCATGAGAGACAGGTCTGGAGGAAGGTGGTAGCCGGGGTGAAGCCCCTTGCCACTCTTCAGAAGGAAAGTAGGTGTGAGCGCAAACCGGTTTGAGCTTCAGAAGGGGTGAGGAGGGTCTGGAGAGAGCAGGTGTACGTGTTGAAAGGACAGGCAAACCCTGAACCCCAGGATGTTGTTATGCACTAGTTGTGGGGGCAGGACTGTGCCCAGGAAATGTGGTGAGAGGGCCGAGGGCAGGGGAAGGTGAGTGGAGTGAATCAATGAAACCCAGCACAGAGCAGCTGGAATGTGTGGGAGAAGGGATTACTAAAACACCTGTAGGGAGCAAAATCCTGGGGAGGGGATTTGTGGGGGCCATGCAGTGACTGCCCCACTTACAGGGCCATGCGGATGTGAGGTAGGAAACTTTCATCTGTTTTGTTACCTTCTATGGTGAGATGAGGCTGGAGGACTTTGACCAGCTCTGGTTTGGAGATGGGTTTCTCCGTGAACTCTCGCTGTGTGGTGGTTTCCATCTTGGCTGCCTGGCCAGGGGACAGAAGGGTGCCTGGGGTGGAGAGAACAGGGCTGGGGGGGCTTTGTGCTCCCAGCTAGTCATGTTGGGTGGAAGACCATGATTAGGGCATGTTTCTGTGCCAGGTGCTGCCCAGCCTGAGCCATTGCAGGCCTGGTGTCTGGCATATGTGGGCACCTCCCCGGCTCCTGTGGCATCGGTGAGCACTCAGGACTCTGTCTGGATCGGGGACCTTGGGGCTGAGCATGTAGAACTGGGACACCCCAAGTTAGTGCAGCCTCTCTGGCTGGCTAAGCAGGGGGTGCCCTGCTGTGAAGCATTTCCCAGTGTACCTGCCAGGGCTGGCAGCTCTCCATAGCTGGCTGGTCGTTCCACTCGCCATCCTTGGTAGCTCTCCTGGGTAGTGGTGAGGTGGGGGAAACCGGACCCGGTGAGCTGTAAGTGACTGGGCGGCTGCCGGAGGGTGGTCACAACAGGCTTCTTGGGTGGGAAGTGGAGGCTGTAGAGAGTCCGGCTTTGGAAGGGCTCCTGCGGGCACTGATACGCCTCCTGCAAAACATGACTGACCTGTTCCCTGGACTGGAAAGGTCAGTCTGCCTCCTCTTCTGGGGGCCACTGGGCCTGCAGTATTCCCAGGGAGGGGATGTGCTGGAGCAAATTGGGGTGGCTCTCCCTATGCAGGCTCACCCCCGTGGAATGCAGGCAGCTGAACTGACTTCCAGAGTCCAGCCGCAGAGGCTGTCTCCTGGCTTGTTAATGCACACAGCCCCCTTGGCCTGCAGCCTTGCTGTGGCAGGTGTGTGCAGGTGGGGTACCACTTTGTCTTCTCGATTGGAGGGGATAGGATGGACAGGAGAGGGGTCCTCTTTTCTCCCTTTGGAGAGGGGAAGAACCTTGTGTGGGTGGGCTTTGACGCTGGTGTTACCTGGATGGGTGGCTTGGTCCTCTCACCCAGCTCCCAGGGAAGGAACTCTGCCTGTTGCGTGGTGCTGAAGGCCATGGCTGGTGGGTTGGGGTGTGGAGGGGTGAGGAGCGGCCGCTTGCTGCTTCGAGGAGGCACATCTGGAAAGGAGGAAGAGTGACGAGGTGATGGGGAGGCGCCTGGGGCACGTGCGAAACATTCTCTAGAGAGGCTGCTTCAGTTTCCCCCACTTACTTGGTGGCTGGGTGTAAGTTGCCTTGTAATGGGACACCAGGGGCCTCCTGCAGTCCTCGGGTGCTGGCCTGAGCCACCTCTTGCAGTTCTTATGGCACTTGTGTCGACTGAGTGTGACAGAGAAGCAGCTGAGCAGGAGAAACCAGGGAGCACGCTCCAAATCCAACCCGTGTGCCCAGGTGAGGTGTGAACTGTGTGCTCGTCAGTGCCGTTCTGCCTAGTCTGCAGCTTTCAGCGCCACCAGGCCTGCTCCCCTCCTGCTGGTGCGTCACTCGGAGCCTCCTTGGGAGGATGGGATGGGTCGTGTGCCATTTAGCAGGAGGAAGAGACCTCCTCTCCTGTGATAGGGAAGGGAGCTGGAAGCAAAGCTCCCACATACTGTGAAATGACCCCCCACCAGAATTCTCCAGCAATAGCCCGCTTCTTCTCAGCTGCCACTGGCAACACAGTCAGGGCACAGCTGCATCATGACATCGTTTCCTGTACTAAAAGGGGGTTAAACTGGAAGTCCCTATGAAACTGGCAAGCCCTAAAGAATACATCTGTGCACGTGCAGGGATGGTCTGTGGGGCAGAGGCTCTCAGGCCTCTAGAGACCACTGCAGTACAAGTGAGGATGAAGCTTTGTAAATCTGCTCCATAGTAATGCAGAGAGAGCGAGAGCTCCAGAGCAAGAAATGAAGCAGGTGGCAGCCCTCGTCTGTGCTGCCCCTGGTTTCCGTCCTGCAGGTGACGCTCAGTGCCAACAGCGTGCAGGCGCTCACTTACCCACAATTGCAGAGTTCACAGAGACAAGCAAACTGTAAGGACTCCATCTGGCTTTGTGGGGCAGTGGGAATCCCCCCCCGTGAGATGCAGTCTCTGGTTCTGCAGAGGTCTGGCTACAGTGGCTGGCAGTACAGGGCTGGGAGTGCTCGGAGTAGCTGCCTCTGGATCTCAAGGGGGCTTGGTTTGGGGCTGGCTCAGGGGTTCAGTGTGTGTTGCAGGTTGCTATGGTTCCTCTTCTCCAGCCTTTCATCCAGGGGCCATTTGAATGTGAAAGCAATGCAGCAAATGCCAGGTTACCAGGCGCTTTGGGGAGGGAGAGCTGCAGGCTGTGCTCTTTGCCAGACTAAGTGTGTAATTGGGGCAGGATTGGCACCGTCACAGGGCCCCTAACAACCATGGGAGAGTAAACAGGCCTCTGGCAGGGGACAGTCACTCACAGGCACCAGCGCTGTTTGCTGTCCCAGCTGGCATTGTTCTCTGCCCAGCCGTCCCTAGCACCACCCCTCTGCAGTGCTGTCACACTCCACTCCCCTGCAGGCTGGGTGGGCAAGCAGAGACCGGCTTTGTGCTCTGCCCCCATCTGGCGCCTGTCAGGCTGTTGCTTCTCAGAAGGGCTCTTTGCATTCTGTGACTGGGTATTACGGTGGCACCTGGAGTTCCCACCTGAGACGGGGCCCCATTCGGCTCCGGGCTGTGCACAGCTGGTGAGCTCTGGGAGGAAACGGGGCTGTCTGAACAGTGAAAGGGTGGGAGGGGAAACTGGCACAGGGAGCAAGTCCCAAGAAGAGCTGGGGTAATACCAAAGCTCCTAACTCCCCACCCAGTGCCTTCTCTCCCAGGGCTGGCCCAACCATATAGATGAACTCGGCGGTCACCTAGGGCACCAGGCTTTAAAGGGCACCAAATTAGACAGAAGTGTTTTTTTCCCCTCTATTTAAAAATATATATTGATACGTTACCTGTTATAACATATGGGGAGGGGGGTGTCAAAGTCATAGTTTGCCTAGGGCAGTTGTTTTCACACTTAGGGTCGGGACCCAGTACTGTCTGCCGCCAAAAGAGTGGAATGCATTGCTCAAAGACATAATTGTTGGGTCACGGGTATAAATTATTTTTTTCAACTGGGTCCCAAGAAAAAAAGTTGAAAACCACTGGCCTAGGGCACCAAAAACCCTGGGACTGGCCCTGTTCTCCATGGAACCACACTGCCTCTCTAATGCAAGCTAGAACATCCCACAGTCTTGGGGAACTCTGAATAGTGACTGGTCAGTATTGTTCAGGGTGATCTGCATAGTGTCTGGCATCCCTAGAACCAGCTCTCTGGCCTGGCCAACTGCTATTCTGCAACCTGCACTGCTGAGGAGCAATTTAGGGCTGAAGTAGCCACCACCATGCTAGCAAGGAATGGGCCAAGCTGGTGCCAATTAGCCGAGAGATCAATCAGCATGTTAATTGAGTGTCAGTCATTTAATTGTTTGAAGCACTGTTTCATTAAATGAGCTAAACCCGTCCTGGCAGATGTTAATGGAACAATGCAGAAGAGTCCTGTCCTTCTAACTAGTTAATAAGGGTATAACTGTGCAGTAATTGGAGACAAATTAACTGGCCATCACCTGTGTGTGTGTGAGAGTGCAATCTCCCCCAGCCAGTTCTGCTTCGGAAAGCCCTGGTGCAGTGGCAGGCTCTCAGATACCTTGATGACGGGCCTGGTGTGAGAACCGGAACAGGCCATGACTATTAAAAGGACACGTTCCTTTTTAACCTAAAAAGCACTTTTCAAATGTCAAGAATGAGCAACATGTCCAGCTCAAAGGGTTCACAAATCGTGAGCTAGGGCCCAGAAAACCACAAGAGAGAATTACAGATAACACATGTAAGTTTGTCTTTATTGCTTTTTGGTTCATGTTTGCAAGCTTTTCTTTGCAGCCCTGAGCCGTAGGAACTTAGCTGTCTCTTTTTTTAAAAAAGTGAGTTCCTCAGCTAATAGCCTGACTTCTGGGGTTGGGACTCTACTACTAAACAGTGCTGCCAACTCAGATTTCATCATGTGTCTCACAACATTCGCTGTTCTTAAACTGGACAGTATCCTAGAATAGAATGGAGAACAATTCCCTTCTAGCCATAGAGGTGTAGCCATGATAAACATAGGTCTTTTCTTCCTCTCCCACTCACCACCCTTTTGAGCCCAGCCCCTTAGGAATTTACCGAACAGCTCAATGCATTAAAAAACCACAAGCTGCCTCAAAAGCTGGTCTCCAAACATCCCATGGCATGAAGGTGAAGGACCAGTTCAGCTGCAAGTGCCCAAGGGTGCCCACCTCTCTCCTGTAATGATGTTTGGAGAGTGTCTGTCAATATAATAAAGTTGTTGTTGTCACATGATGCTTTACAAAGCATGGGGTCACAGTCCCTGCTGCAAAAAATACCCATGTCAAACTATACCAAGACAGACATGTCTCCTCTGCTTAAATTTCAGGCACTCTCAGGGTTGAGAGAGACTGTCTGGCTTCCCAGCATTGGACTGTCTTGTTTTGCTTCTAAACGTTTCTGAAACCAGTCCTGGCTACCTGGTAAGGTAAGCAGGATCCTACAGTAACAAACTGGGGTGGTTGTATAAAAACAACAGCCTCGCAGTAACAAATGAAACCACCCCACAACATGCAGCCTAGCACTCGCAAGTAGCTGTACTGTGTGTGTGGCCCATCAGCCCTACAGCAAACCAGAGTTTGACAGGAGAGGGGCAGGACACTTTTAAGAGGATGGCTCAGGTGTTAAATGATGCAGCCGGACAAACCTGGAACCCCCCCTGAAACCGCTCAACTCCACCTGGATCTGCGACTGAGAATTAGGTCCCCCACGAAGATGCCCTCTCCCCATCACTGATGAATTGGCCTCACTAGCTGTTAAGCCACATACTGAAGCTAAAGACCAGGATTGCTGCAGCGGTCAGTGACTCGTGCCTCAGGTATGGTGTGGGGTGGCTTCCCCCACAGAGGGCCTTCATGCCCCATGCTGGAGGCAGGACGTCCTGTGCTGGGACACTAATTAGCTGGTGATACGGAGCAATATAGCTGAAGTGCTCTAGGCAGCCAGCAGAGGTCACTAGGACACCAGCTATGGCAGTGACTGATTTTCCTTGCAGTCCTGGCCCCTGGTCGGGAGCGTTAATCAGGCCCCAAGCCGCATCTAGGTTCTGAGCATCTGTCACGATGTTACTTAAAATCAGGACTCCTGTGCTGTCCAGCAGTCTGCTGTCCTTGGGGGAATTGAGTGGGCTTTATAGGCTTTCACCCCCTGGGCGAGGAATATGTTGTTATCCCCAATTTAGAGATGGGGAAACTGAGGCACAGAGTGGTGGCCCCAGCCCTGAGCCCACCTGTGTTTGAGAGGGTCATGTCATTTTCCAGCCCAACCCTGAATTGTGGTAGGCTAGCAATGGGCTACTAGCATTCGGGCTTCTCCTTGTGAACCACCCACCAGCCCTTCTTCCTGCATAAGTGTGAGTCTGCTGCCTGAGAGCATCCAGGCAGGAGTGGTGGAGATTCACAGCCTTGTCAAGACACTGACATCACTGATCATTTGCCTTTGGAGACTGGAAAACTGCCTTCTGACAGTGTCATTAATCAGGTGGCACCAACCAGACCGGCTAATGTTTGTGCTTAATTAGTGCTAATGCAGCCCAGAGCCTGGGGATCATTTGAGGGAAGATTCCCTGCACGCTCCTCATCTTCACTGCAGCCTGCAGTAGCTGGTCCCATAATTACCTTAAATGTGGTGCCCTTGGGAGACAGGCTTAGGTGTCAGGCTGGAATCAGTGGATGGGACTGGGTCCCAAACCAGCCCCCTTGATCCAGTCACCTCTGGATTTCAGGGACATTTAGATCCAGAATTGAGGCAGTCCCATTCTCATCATGTACAGCTGCTGTATTTTTTGTGATTCTGGCTCCTCACTCTTCCACCTCTTCTGTGTGATGTCCAAAGCAAAAAATATGTCACCAAGCATTATAGGTTGGTCTGTGGATGTCAGTGCGGTCTGCTGGTTCTTTATTGGCAGATGAAAAACAAGACTTTCGTGGTCCTTTTAAAGACTAACAAATTTATGTATTGTGTGAGCTTTTGTGGTTATAATCCCACTTCATCAGATGCATGAAATAGAAACTGCAGCATGTTGGGTGTTTGTATACATGCAGAGAAGGGTGAGTCACAAGGTAGTCTGTTAGTCTATTTCAGC
>ML685896.1:175231-310829 GCA_007922175.1 Pelusios castaneus
CAGCAAACCAAACAAGGTGTTTTGATTCAAACAGTGTGGATGTGGCCTTTAAAGGACAATAGATGAGAAGGTCAGAATGTTAAGAGAGCAATTACCTGTTATAATGAAAAACAGACAGAGTCCTGTGGCGCTTTTAAAAACTTAACAGATTTATTTATCAGTCTTTAAAAGTACCACAGGGCTCTGTTTGTTTTTCTGCAATAGACTAACACGGTTACCCCTTTGGAACTGTTATAATGAGTTATCCATTCTAGTCTCTATTCAGACCCATCCCATACTTTTGCATGACCCACATGCTTTGGATTGGGATTTTGCTTTTGGAAGACCCTGATCTGAGAGAGATGCTGGGCTGTGCAGAGTAGATTTGAAGTCAGATCAGATTGGGCAGAAATAGATCACCAACAGTTCCCTGCTTTAAACCGTTGTGGTGTTGAGTGTGTAGTGCATGTGAGCAGTAATAGGTTATGTGTGTGTGTGCGCGCGCGTTTCACTCTGTCTGCATCCATTGTTCATGAGGGCTGTATAGGTTCATGCTGCACTGTGTGCATTCCAAGCTCCCTTTTGCTCTGGGTTGAATGATACAAGCCATTGTACAGTGGTTGCCAGGGGAAATGTTTGGGCAAGGATCTCCTGTAATAGCAATCTCCTCAGGCAATTGGGAGGTAGGCCAGAAGCACGCTGGTGCTGGAATGTAAGTGGATGGGCTCCCATGGCCTGAGGGGACACTCTCCGTAGACACCTGGTTCTAATGAGCCTTAAAGAGAGAAGCTGTGCTGACAAATGCCTGGCTTGTTAATGTTTAGGATTCACACTTGGCCGTCCTTGCACATTCTGGCTGGTTTCTCCTTGCCCCTTCCCTAGCGGGTGGGACACCATCGTCTCCAGCAGAGTAACTCCTGGTTTGCATTGATGTAAGTGGGAGAAAAATCCAGGTCCTCTTCGCTTCTCACACTTCAATACTTGAGAGCAGAACTCTGTACTACCAGAACCCTTAGGCAAAAGACTCCTGTGGCTGCAATTTACCTGGCAATGAAAAATTACTCTCAAAGGTGATGGTTGGTTTCTCAGTGGGGTAGTTTCCCTAGCCACTGGAATGACCCACGTATTACTAGTTAGTAAGGATGAAGCTTTTCTCTGCACATGATGACACGTACTGTGGTCCTAGTAGGGTGGCATAAGGGCACTTCCTCTTAGGTGGTGTGGGGAATATGCATCTAAAGCATGGACCTCTGCAGGACAGCTCTTGTGTTGATACCCATGATGGGGGTCCTTCAGAGCAGCTGGTGCAACCTCGCAGTGACTGAGACAGGCTGGCTGCCTAGCACCCGAGGGTGGCTGCAATGGTGTATCTGGGAGAGGAGGCAGTCTGCAAACTGGCTGTGGAGCAGTAAGAAGGAAGGATGGGGCTATATGGCGGTAGAGCTGGGGTATGGTTAGTGGGTGTCCAGTGAGACACTCCCCGCTAGGAGCCATGGAGGGGAAGGTTTGACTTGAAGGCTCAGAGGACTTGGGAGAGCTCGAGCATAGATGGGGCCAGGGCTAGCTGGCCATGGTTGCACAACTTCCAAGCCCCTATGATGTTTCCAGCCCATCACTCCACACTTCCTGCATGGACCTGGGATGGAGAGAGCTGTCCTGAAGCTGCCCTGTGCTGCAGCAGGACACGTGCATCTTGCTCAGTCTCTCAGGCAAATAGATGTCCACCATCACCACACTCCTATTTCAGCATCAGTGGCCTGTGTCCTGAGGGGCAGGGTGTGCGTGCACTGTCCTGGCGATGGGGACTGTATGGTGCTCCCTGATTATTCCCTTGGGAGGGATTTGTAACAGAGGAGGCCTGTTGTGCAGGTGTGCAGTCCTGCTGCACTCTGGCAAGAGGCTATGGAGCCACTTGAAGGACACTGCTTAGAGAGCAATCCCTGGGAGGGACTGAGCAGCAACAAAGAAGGATGGGCCCAAAGATGTGGGAGGCACAGCGGAGCCTCTTTCCTCATGAGGGAAATGATTGCTGGTCACCTGGCAGGACATGGTAAAGCTCAGGGCCTGGGAAATGTCACTGATGGAGAGGGTTTTAAAAAATCAGTGTGGGAGCAAGGGGGACAGAGCTCCAACCAAGTTAGAGATAACGGGACAGCGCCCTGAATTTCTCAAGGTGGCCCAGAAAGCTCTGTGCCTGCCACGACTTGATTGTGGCTCTCGCTTGCAACAGCTGATAAATGTTTGACATCCCAGGCCTGATCCAGTGAGGGCCTCGGGATTCTTCTCATTGACTGCCATGGCTACTGGGTTGAGTTCCTAGCAGTTCAAGGATCTTGGGTCTCCAATGGCTCTTCCCAGCTTCTTGCTCCGGATGGGTGTGTGTGGCAAAGAGTAGAGTCCTGTGTTGTAACCTGGAGCACTCCCATGTCTTTCGCTAAGCGTCTAGCCCCTCATGCTCAGAACACCCAGAAACTTCTCATTAGGCTGGTCTTAGCTCTTAATTCTGCCACGTTCCCTGTAGTTTATTGTGCTTGGGTCATGCCTGTGAAGCCTCTAAAGGTCATCCAATCCACATGGGGTGTATGGTAAGAGTGTTTTTGGTTTGTGAACTGCTTGGCTCCCACCCTCCACCCAGGGGGGCAGCAGAGAGTGTAAAATGTCCTGGGACCTTCTGGGACGAAAGGGGATCTGGAGATAAAGCAAACACCACTGGGGAGTGGATCTCTTTGCAGCAGCTCTGGTCTTGGTGTCATAAAGCAACTTTGATTAGCTTAAAAAAATTAAAATCTTAATTTAATTTAAAACACTGTCATTCACAGTCATGGCAAACACCGAGCAGACTAATTATTATGCAAATTAGGCAGATAGAAAAATGATTAATAATTGCGCAAATTAAAAATTATTGTAAACATCCTGTGACTACTGATAAGTCCGCATGGAGCGCCTGTGCAGGAAGGAACATTGCTTAGCCTGCTCCTGAGTCCTGATTTTTCTCATTAGTGGGACTTAATTAACAAATGATGAGAAGGAGCCAGGCAGCAGTTGTGCGGTTCCAGGGGTCAGGACAGGCCAACGTTTGGTTTCAGGTGATGTGAGAGAGGTGCCAGCTTGGGCATTGCCATTTCTAGGAGAAGCTTGAACTTCAAAGCTGGGAGCTCAGTTCAATCAAATGTTGTTAAGGTAACTTTGCTGCTGAAAGACTCAGACAAGGTTGATAGGCCCCAAAACATCACCACCTCCTGCCTCTTTGCAAAGCCCCTGGGACTGATGGGAATGGCCTTTCTGCAGCTAGCACGGGGGGTTGTGCCTTGAGAACAGAAGTAACCACCCGCAGTCGGACCTCACCAGCACATGTGATGCTCTCATGTAACTCTGTCATAAGAATCCAATAGCCTAGGTCTGAGGATCAGCAAAACAAGCTTCCTGCCCACCCCTTCAGCAGTGCAACTCAAGCCTGTGTGGAGGGCACAACTGTAGTGTGCAGAGAGGAAGGCTGAGTCTGATGTTTCAGCCATTTGGGCCAGATTGGTCTTCTCTTGCCTCCTTTCCTGCAGAAGAAGCTGGGATTAGGGAAGGGCAGGTGGATGACGGATGGACAGAGAGACCAGGCAGGTGGCATGCAGTCCTCTGCTGCAGATGTGCCTTCTGTAGGTTGCATTTGAGACAGGCCCTGGAACAGCCCGCCCCATGTCTGGGCAGTGAGTGGAATTGTTGACGGTGTCCCTCCAGGTACAGCACGTTCTGCCCCAGGCATGGAGTGGCACAGATGTTCCTCATGGATGATAAATGCACAGTTGAATGCCTCCCAGGTGCCACTGCTTGGGGCCCTCATTGGCCACCTTGGGAGAGAAAGGTCTGTGGAGCTGTGACTACCTTCATTCCTAGCCTACCTCCTGACAGGAATGGGGCTGTAGAGGAGGATCCCAAGCCCCTTGGAGCATTTGGGGTTGTGTGTGAGCAGTTTAAGGGAGGGGCTGGAGCCTATCATGAGTCCATGGGGCACATTGACTGCACAGATCCCCCTCCAAATCTGATTATCCTCATCACATCTGCAGAGTTGGCCCAGGGACCACAGCCCCATCCCTGAGAGGACTGACCCTCCCCAGAGGATTCTCCCTAACCACCCAGCTCTCCATGAGGCACAAGTTCTGCAAAAGCTGCCATGCCAGCACTGGCTCTGGTGTCTGCTGGGGATGCCCATGGAGGTGTGTGCCGTAGGCAATGACTAACAATGGGTCTGAATGGCCTTGAGGCTACCAGTGCTCGAGGGAAAAGTAACCGATGACTTGCTCTGCTGGGAAGAGCAGCACAGCCCACAAGCCAGAGGAAGAACGCTTCAGCTAGGACAGGGCAATGGCAAACGGTGGCTAGGCAGGACTAGGCTGCGCCTTGAGGGATGTCCTGGTTGTCTCTGTCAGGGATGGGAGAGAATTTCAGTCCCAGGGCCCATAAAGGGTTTACATGGCCTATGTGACCTGCCATGGGAGCTTTGGACCTATGCTCTCTCAGGCACTTCGAAGGTGCCCGTCACCTGGTCCTGTACAGCTCCACCCAACCCCAGCTTCACGAATAGCACCTCGGGCTTGACTTGGGAGAAGAGGTACCAGCTCACAGGTGTAGGGGTGCTAGTGCCCTGGCCGCCCCCTGTGCTCAAGGCTCAGCCTCCTTTGACAGGCTTTCCCCAGGCCTGCCTGGATTGCACAGCAGAGCAGGATGGCTAATCACCCTCTGTCATGGTGATCAATTCCCTTTATCTCAGTGTGCAGAGCAGACACTACGGCTACACCAGCATAGGTGATGCTTCTGCCCTCATCTGCGTGCCCTGCACGCCTGCTCTTGGTTCATCCTCCCACTGAGAGGCCGGGGGTGGGGGGATATTGTGGAGAGAGCTGGGAGAGCAGATGTTGTGAGGTGGGGGTGGCTCCTGCAGCACTAGGGACTACATAGCCCAGGGACCACTCCCAGCTGGCATCTTTGTGGGCTCCTTGAACCCAGCCTCCTCCAGTGTCAAAGGGAAGCATGTTACTTGTTAGCCACCAGGGGCTGTTTAGTCAGGTCTGAAGGGCGGTAGCAGCAGCGGTTGCAAGGTGAGAGATGCAGGGGGGCTGCAAGTCACTGGGAGAGCTGTGCAGAGGGTCCTGTGACTTGACTAGTCCACAGTGGTGCAAGTAGAATTGTGCAGAGATCTAAATCTGGATTAGCAAGAGAGTTCAAGGCTGAGGAGCCCTGGCAAAGGTGTCAATGCCCAGGACTGGATTAGCAGGAGGCTGGTGGGCAGGCTAGGGTGAACGGGCAAACCTGTGGGTGCCCAGGCTCTGTCCATAGCAAGCATCACCATTCCCTTGCTTTCTGGAGAATGGAACATTGCCAGCATTTTCTCCATGTCTTCAATGCACCCTCTGGTGTCCACGCTGGCTGAGTTGGGGCCCACCATGTACTTGCGTGGGCACCCTCCAGCAGTGACAGGCTTCAGCACCTGGCCTCTTTGTTGGCTGTCATGTGGATGAAAAGTCACCTCTGGACCATAGCAGCTTATCAGTGGTGTGAGGAGGACTGATGGGGGCAGGACAGTGGCTTTGTTTCATATTATCCCTGCTTCCTCCTTGGGTTAGCCAGTCTTATTCTGCCCTTCTGCTGTTGACAGCTCCCGTGTCAAAGGGAATTGCAGTACCCCAAAACACCTGCTCATTACTGTTGCTCTGCAGAATATCATTACGAGGGGAGGCAGAGCCAGGGGTCTCGGAGAGGAGCTGCCCGCTTCGGGGCTTTGCTCATTTCCCCATAATCAGAGGGAGGCTCAAATTGGTAGTGACACACGATGTGCCGGAGCCAGTCTGCAGTATCAGCATGGGGAGAGGGGACAGGACAATTATCCATGTCTTTCTCTCTGCCATCCTGTCAGTCAGAGAAAGCGAGTGCCTGAGCCCCTCGGCAATATAAGGGGGGCTAAGGGGAGGCTCCTGCCCCCATCTAAGGGACAAGTGCAATCATGGTGAGGATGGGGCATTGTAGAAGATAGAGGCAGTTAGTGAACTGATTATAGAGGGGAATTAATCACACCCATCCCCACAGTCCACGTGAAATCTGCAGGGCTTCTCCTGACCATCTCCCCAAAGCGGATGGCACATTGATAACAAAGTCATGGGTCAAGTCCAATGCCTGTTTGGCCCAGAGTTTAGGACCAAGAGGCTGGTTTGTGGTGTTCCAGCAGTGGCTGTGGTAGCTCTCTCACTGGGATGGAGAAAAAAGGTTGCAAGGTCTGACGCAAGTGCTTGTTCCCACAAGCTGTTCTGCCAGCCCTTGCCTCATGAGCAATGCTCTGGTGGGCTGCCTGCCCCACACAGGTGGGAAAGGACAATATATGCCAGGGAAGTCAACCCACCTAGTTGCACCTGATGCTAATGAATGCTGAAATCCTGCTGGTTGGGGATGGGGCTATAAATAGAGGAAGTTTGGAGTAGAAGGGGCTTCAGGAAGGAATTCTGTAGCTATTTTTCTCAGAGCAAGGAGTGGGGATGTCTGTTGGAAGCAGGAAGGCTGGGGGACGAGGGGGAAAAGATAGCCCAGGGGAAGGGCTTGGTAGGATGGAGTTTGCTGGATTGAACCTTGACAATCTGGACTGGTACTCAGCATAGCAGGCGGGCCTGGATCTCCTACCAGTGACTGGCACGTGGCATGGAACACCTGAGAAAGAGATAGGGAAAACTGGAAGCTCTGAGGGAAAGATGCATGGACCTCTGGTCCCATAACTGAGGATGTGAGGTTGGATGGAGAGAATGGCTTCTTCTGCTGATCTTGTCACCCTGGAAGCGTTGGGATTAAAGCAGCATTTAGCCGGAGGGCTGAATATGAGGAGAGGCACACTGCCATGGGGCTGCAGTGAGTGGCGGCATGGGGTGGTAGAAAGAGCCTGCTATGCCATGCTGAAACAGGAAGGGGCACTCTGGTGGTGAGTTAACTCCTACAAACAGGGCTCATAATGAGACATGTTTTAGAGCGAGTGACACATGAAACCAGGGAAACCCCTTATGCTCCTCTGACATCAGAAAGCAAATGACTTCTTCTCATGCCCTTATAGATAGAAGTCCTTCTGCGCTCCTCCCTCCCTTCCTGAGTTCCTTCCTGTAACAGAGATGCTTGAAAACACCCTTATACCTTGGTAGTGTTTGGGGAGATTTGCATCCCAATTGTCCTCAGTACCAGGGAAACTGTGATATCCCTCTCCACTCTGCTCCAGTAAAGCAGCTGCCAGAACATCACTAGCTCGGAGCAGGGGCTGGCCAATGTGCAACCAGACCTGAGCTTCAGGTGTCTTTCAACAGCAGAGTGTCTGTGTCATAGAACCATGCTGGGAATGGATGAGTATCTGAAGGGGATTCGCTCCCTGCCCAGTCCCCAAATGGGCACTTGGTAATTATTGGTGATGCTTGCTGGCTCTAAGAATTAACGAGCTTATTTGTCAGCCATTTTGATACTAATTGTGGAACATCTCCCCTCCCCTCCCGCATTGACTGTTTTACTTTTGACAGTGATTGCGATAATAACAATAATAGGCTTACACTGGGTAATAGGCTTATGTGGTGCATCATTCATGGCAAGGACAAGCAATTAAGATTGGCCTCACACATAATAATTAGATTTCTGTTGATGAGCAGATCTGTAATGTGTTTAGTTGAGATTAAGAGCTTTATCCATGGTGTGACACTGCCTCACCCCCCGTGCTCCCTCCAACCCAAATCTGCTAGCCAAAGCTTTGACCAGTTCCACTGCCACAGGATTTCTTATTGGCTTGGAGGAACTTCTATCTCAGTAGGGTGATGTACTAACTAACCCTCCCTGCCAAAGTTGCTTAGCTGACCCGTATCCAATACGCAAGCCCATATGCCCTGTGGGGTCACGGCCATGCCCAGGAGGCACAGAGTGTATTGTAGGAGGGCTTTGGTTTGTCGGAGCTCAGAGCATGGAGGAGAAGAGTCTTTCAGTTCGCTCAAGGTGCATAAAGGTCAAACCCTGCTACTCTGGCTGGCTGGCTGGTCCCTTCAGAAAGGAGCTGCCTGTCTCAGAACAACTTACGATGGAGAGGCCCAAGATGGAATGGGCTATGGACACTGACCCTTCCCATCCCTAGAAACATGGATCAGGCTGCTGTTGTGAAGCTGCAGCCTGGTGTGTGGGTAGGAGAGGTGGAGGTAGATCTTGTATGGTTCTTAGCACGGTATTCTGAGAGCTCCTCCATCCAATGCATTCACCCTCACAACACCCATGAGAGGTAAGGAAGTGTATTAGCCTCTCTGTGCCTCAGTTTCCTCTCTGCAAAATGAGGATAAGGGGCTTGCCCAAGGTTTGCAAGTCTGAGGCAGGGCAGGGAGTTTAAATCCAGTTCTTCCAAGCCCCATGTTGCCTCCTAACCATTGACCTATCCTTCCTCTCTGTCTTTCTAGATACGTCCATTTTGGGATTTTCCTGAAGAGTTTCTTCAGAACTTGACTACAGCTCTTTTCTGGTTATATTCCATTTTAGGTCATTTCAACTGCTTCAAATGTAGCACAGTATTCCTGCATTCTGTTACTTGCTGTGTTGTACCCTAGAGGTGGCTGCATTTCAGTGATGGAAGAAGCAGCCCTTGGTACAGTTTGCATATTTGCATTGGGATCCTTTGTGGGAGTTGGGGTAAGGAACTCTCTAAATGTATGACTAGTGGATGGAATATGTTACAGTGGAAAACAAATTGTCCAAATGTCTTTATGAGTTAGAAGGAAGCTAGAAAAATGCACAAGTTTTTCTATTTTTGCAGAGGAGCAGGGAGAGATTTGTAGAAGACAAATACATGCTTATAAATATTTCACTTTGAGAAATGGATGGAAATTTTCCCTACAAATGCTATCATTTACTTAGGAATATCTGTATTTGCTCAGTTCCTGACACTTACAAATACCTCTAAAACGTGTAATATTCTGAGGCTGTATTTTTATCTCAAAAGTCTTGAGATTCAATAGAAACCCCCAGTATACGTGAAGGTTGGCAAAGCATCCCTTGGCTATAATGCTTTCTCCCCCTGTCTGCGTCCCTTTAGGCTGTCTGTCTGTCCTGCCGGGGTCCATCAGCATCCTTTCTAATATTCCATGCTTGCTTTAAAGCTGTTTAGTTATCAGTCATTTCCTTGTCTGAATCCTTTGAGCAGATGCTCAGCAATTACAGACTCAGCTGTGAGCAGGGGAAGTCGAATTGGTTGCCAAATGTTCTGGATTGTCAACAAAATATCAGATGAATAACCTGAGAAGGATGATGAGGAAGGGAACGCATAACAGCTCAATGTGTGCCCTGGGTGCCCTCCCTTCCTTAACTTCGGCCCCATGCTGATGTGTGCAGCCTCTATCTATCCGATGGGATTCAGGGCAGGGCAGCACAGCAGTGCATTATGCCAGGATCAGATGAGACAGGAAGGTCTCCCTTTTTATTGCTTGTACCTGCTGTGGGTACTGGGAGGAGAGGAGGGCTATGTATTCTGTGGATAGCTCCCATTCTCCAGAGGGACTCCCCCCCATTCCCTTTTCGGAGAAGTCCATCCATTGCAGTCTCCACTATTGCTCCCCAAAACACAGGAACACTTTTGTACCCCCTTTGGGAGCCTGTCACGTCTGTCAGTAAAGGCACCACACAGTGGCCCCTTCTCTGCCAGGTGAAATGCAGACTCACACCAAGGTCCCCTGCAGCACAGACATCGGATATTAACCAGGGCTGGATGTTCACATGGAGAATCTCACGAAGATCACTGCTTTATCAGGTGTGCTCAAGGGAGAGCCTGTGAGGTGCTGGGTCAGCTTGTCTTGGTGGGAAGCCCTTCACTGTAGTTCTAACCACAGGCTCCTTGACGCCCTAGACCAGTTGAACAGTGCATGGCCTTTACTCCATTCCTGCCACTTTGCAGCCAAGACCAGACCTCAGGGCTGGCTGGAACTCTGCTTCACCATACCATGCCAGAGTGCAGCTTCTGTCCCTGACTTCCTCAGACAGCTGCCCTCCTGTGCAGCTGGTTTATCACGCTCTCCAGCCTGGCCAATGCTGCAGTTCATGTCGCTGAACTTATTGACTGGGCACCATGTGGGGAGCGAGGGAAGCCTTCAGCCTGGTAAGAAGTTTCTGGCTGGCTTCCATCTCCTGCAGAGACAGGACTTAATGGCACCAAATGCCACTGCTCATCAGAGGCTGGGAGCAGCCGCAGTGAAGGGCCTTCATAAACTTTTAATAATAAATATTGTCAACAGATGGACAGAGCATCACTTTGCAGCGAGGCAGAAGCCAGAAAGCCCAACTTCCTCCCCCTCTCCGCCATCCAGCCCACCATTGACTGGGAGATTTTTCTGATCTCCTAAAGCTGCCACCTGATAGCCTAGAAAGCAGGTCAAATGGTGCTCTCTGCTGTGTGCCATCCCCCAATCACTAAAAGGGTATTGGAAGATTGGGACTGTCACCGCTCAGCTGCCCCACCAGAACCAGGCCCTCTGCTTGGGCACCTTGGACTCCACACAGGTGCCAGAGTGGCAGCTTGGAGGCTATTGCTGCAGCATATTATTCATGCCAGGGTCCATTGATTCCTTTCCAGGTGGGCTTTGCATGGCTGAGAACTGCAGCTCCCTCCTGCTTCCGACATTCCCTCCTAAGCAACATCGTGAATCCAAAAAGGCTGGTGGGAAATGAGAATGTGAATGGGGTAGCTGGGATGGAGGTAACGCAGTTCTGCTTCACCATGCCAGGCTGACTCAGCATTGCGATGCAGCCACCTCTGAGGTGGAGCTCATTAGCTGTTTAACAGAACTTGGTAGTTTAGGACAGGAAGTGAAGTAAGTCCCCTCCTATGAGAATTTATATGATGCTCCAAGGGAATTCTAGGCTGGTAAAATGCCAGAGCTAACCAGCCTAGTTCTCCTGGAAAGTGCCAGCAGGGTCTGGAACAAACATGAAAGGGACACTCCTGTTCCTGACCCAGCAATCAGGCTGGACCATTTGTCCAGTCCAGTGTAGACTCAAAGAGAAGACTAGGATTTATACGCAGCACTGAAATGAGAGCTCACATCACTGCGCTAACCAGACCTTCTGCTGCTGTCCCCACTGAAACACTTTGTCTCTGGCTTGAGACCAGTGACTCCCATCAGCTTGGGGGGGGGGGCCGGTATTGGGGGAGCCTGGAGGGAGAGGGTTTGGGGGAGCTGGGGCAGAAAGGACCATTGTGATCATCTCATCTGACCTCCTGCCTAGCACAGGCCAGAGACCTGCCCCAGAATAATTCCTGAGGCTGCTCGCAAGAGGGGGAGGTTCATGGTGGGGAGCTTGTGCCAATCATGGTCATGATTTTGCTCTGTGGCTGCCTGCCCCCTCTCCTCCACCTCCTGCTTGCTCCTCCTGTGCTGCAGAACGATCCTCAGCCAGCAGCTTTCATTTCATTTCTGCCCACTGGGTGAAATTCTCCTGGATCATGTACCAGTGCCTCCCCAGGCAGCTGACCCCACGCAGTGTATCTCTCAGGGCCCTTCTCAGATGAGACTCTCTGGCTGCTGCACACTAGCCCTAGGGGGTTCTTGCACAGCTGGCTGTTTGAATCACTTTCAGATGAAGGGACAGAGCTAGAGAATAGACCATTCCCCTTCTGGAAGCGTGCCAAGGAGCCAGCACTGGGCATCTGTGTCTCTGGTGCCATCAGGAAGTTGTTAATCAATGGGAATCGCTGGAAGTAAATAGGGCCTCTCCAGGCTATCCAAGTTTTACTTTAAAAGGAAACAAAACCTCCAGTAAAGTGGGTTTGGGTAAGTGACACATTAAAGTAACTGTTTCCTGCTGAGGTCACCTATTATTTTTTAATTAAAAAGAACCAGAGATTTGTCACTTTAATTTCTGGCAGCAGCTCCAAATCACAAGCACTTGGCAAATCCTGATGGCTCCATAAATTGTCCTGGGCTTTCAGCGCAAAAGGCTCAGGCTAGGCCAAGCTGGCAATAGCCCATGCGAGAATGGACAGTTATTTATAATGAGTATTTGCAGTCACAACGGACTGCTTCCGCTCTGGCTGCTGACACAAGGACATAGAGCAGCCATGCCTGGCTATGGAAGGGGTTAGGGTTTTGCTGATAGGTTTGTTGCTTGCTTTGTGAGTAGTAAAGAGATCATTTTGTGAGCTCAGAGCCCTGTTGAGCTAGTCGCAATAAATGCACATACTAAGAGACAGTTCCATGCTTCAAAGTCCTTGCATTCTAAACAGCCACAGTGTACACCGGTACCCTGAGAGTAAGCAACTTTGCACAGGTCTCACTGGGAGCTGGGAAATGAATCCAGTCCTCTTGGGCCTAGGATCACGCTGTAAGCACAAGGTTATCCTTTTATCCTACCTGAAGCCGTTTGAGAGGTGGTTCTTAGATAAGGACCTTCCAGACACTTCAGCTACTGTGCTTCCTTCTTTTCCCAGCTGGAGACCCTTTTCCTGCATAATTTTCTGTACGGTGAAACACAGTGCGGCTTTGTTGGCTCTGAGGAGGGGCAGGGGAGAGAATGGGGGTAGCAATGCTGAGCGCCTGGGCTGGGAGTATCCTCGGCATTTCTCACTGGTGTTGGAAGGGTGGGGAGACTAGCACAGCATCTAGCTATGGGTGTTATCACCCTTCTCACAGCAGGAGGCAGCTGCTTCGGAGCAAACAAGAGTGAGGAAGTGGTATAGCACGCTCAGTAATAGGTGAGAGAGAAGTTTTTTCCTTTCTGGTCACTGGTCAGACTATCTCCCCTCCTCTGCAAAAAAAACCTGATAGTCCCCCCCATGAAATTCCCCAAACCCTGCCATCCGTTTTTTCTCAATATTGCAACTCTTCGCTGGTTGCAGCATCCTGAGCGATGCTCCCAGGCAGCCAGCAGATGGCAGTAGATCTCAACCCAGGTGGGCTCACCTGGCAAGGCTCTTGGAATAGCATTCTCTCAGGCTGCCCTTCCTAAATGCTGAGGGAAGTGGCTGCTGCTGGCAGTGTGGGAGCCCCAACAGGATGTGTTCTAAACGGGGAGCCGTGTTAGTCTAGGTCAGCAAAACAAACAAGGAGTCCTGTGGCACTTTTGTTAGTCTTTAAATGTGCCACAGGACTCCTTGTTTGTCCAGCAGGTTGTATTTGTGCTCTGCGCAGGGCGCTGCTGCGCTGAAGTTGAGCTGCTGTAGGTGCACGGGGGCTTGTGCTGGTGTCTCGTTGCCCATCGCCAGCACCTCCTGCACGGCCTGGCCTCCGTGTTTAGTGGGGAAGAGCGAACTCACTTTGCAGGGTAATCCTCTTTGCTCAGACACCCCGCCCCTCCATTTACATGCTCCAGTGCTGCTCCTTCCACTCTTCCCTTGTATGGGGGTAGCTCTTGGAGGCCTAATGATGGCTCAGGGCCCTGTGAGGCTGTTGCTGGACTTGCAGATCTGTCCCTATCTTGCAGCATTGACAATCCAACTGCGAGAGGCAGTTGGCGGCTGCTTCAGATGGAAGGATGGAGGGGGTGAGGTGAGAATGAGTCGACTAGGTGCCATTGGGAGAAGAAAGGGCACACAGGTCTGCCCGTTTGTGAAATGTAGCTCAGTAGTTATAACACCAAAGCCTGAGAGCCATTGGCCTTGCCAGGCTTGGCTGAAACACGTTTTCCATGAGTGAAAATGCTGCTACTCTCTGAGAATGGCTTTCTGCTACCCCTGCCTGCAGTTCCAGTCCTGTCGGAAGGGGAGGCCTCACCCATGCACACCAGCCAGAGAGATGCCTGTCCCACCTGGCTGGCACCAGGGGGCAGAGGCCACTGAATAAACAAGATGGTCACTTATTTAGCAACTCCTTGCCAGTCCCATTTCCTAGCACGGTCAGAGAGCAACCATCCTTTCTTAAAGGATTCTTTCCTGGTACTGCCCTCAATGCCTTTCACAGAATTACCGCCCAGGCCTGGGGAACGACACAAGAAACCTGGGCTTGCTCGCTGCCTCTTGTAGGCTTAGCTCCCAGCAGAAGAGCCCCAGAAAATTACACTGTTCCCCTTGCCATTGGTGCTCCATCCTGCTCTGTGTGTGCTCTCCCTCAAGCTCTTGCCTTTCCCAGGGAAGTGCCCATAACTGAGAACACAGACATCGCGGGAGGCAGTAGCCATGATCCCACATCAGTGTGAAGTTCTCTTGGCAGGCCTGTGTCCTAGATTTTCAGCCGTGGGACTCTGAGCCCATGAGCTCACATGGTTTCTCACCACAGACGCAGGTCTAGGATTTCTTGCCTCTTTGCTGATGTTGCCCTATGGATGATCTAGTCTGTAGGTTATACAGGGATCACATCTCCCTAAGAGGTCCCCAAGGCCTTTCCTCTTATGTTCCCCTACCCTCCGTTGGAAGCTGGAGGGCTTGCTGGTCAATAGGGACCAAATATCCTTCCCTGGCAGGTAGGAGTTTGTTCGTTATTTAATTGAAGGCCTGCCTGTGGATCTTTGCTGATGCAGGGCACTTTTGCCTTTCCTTTTGGAGCAAAGTCTGTTAACGCTGTGCCAAAGGTTAGGAGAGACAGGGAGGAGAAACCCGATTCCGATGCACTCTACTTGGGGAGTGTGGGAGGCAAGGCTGCGTCCCCTCAGTTGGAGTTTGGCCTCAACAGAGTTACCCACAGCTGGAGATCTTGCATGACCACGAGTGGTCAGGACTTGCATTTTACATCTCAGTTGAGAGGTGGCCCCTTCAGCCAGCCTGCAGAGTCCCACGTACCGTGCTAGGGAATTGGCTTGCAAAGCCAAGCCTTATGCTATCCCTCAGCACCAGTTGTTTCCATATCCTGCTGCACATTTGCATTAGGGGGAATAAAAGCTTCTGAAATCCAGCTCTGTCTCAGCTGGTGGCTGGGGTGGAAATGAAAATCAATAAGACTGACAGGTTAGCAATTACATATGCAGATGTGCACTTTTCCTAATTATGGAATAATTAGGGACATGCAGAGATAAAAATTACTAATAATATTTACTCTAGACTCTATTTTTTTAAATAACCCCTCTCCCTTGCTCCTATTTTCTGTCTGGTGGAAATAACTTAGCGGATCCCAGTTAATGAATATTTGTAAATGCAAGAGCATTCAGCGCCAGAATATCCACAGGGCAGCCTTTCTCTTCCTTGTAATTTTTTCTTACAAGATATTTAATATTTATGGCTCCATATCCCTGTGAATAAAAAATAAAAAAGCAGCCATCTCAAACCCCCAGGAGCTCAGAGTCTGAGGATATTTATTGTTCTTCCTCTTTTCCTTTTCAATTACAAAGACACCTCACATAATTAAGTGCTAATAACCTTGTTAATCTAAAACGGATATTCTTTCTCCTAGCCATCTCTTAATCGAATTAAAAACAGATTAATAATCAACTCTTAGCGCCATCACATGCAGTTACAGAAGTGGGAGTGGGTGCTGGGGTGGGGATGATGCAGCACCTCACACTTATGGCTGCTGGGTTTTTTTGTTTTTTTTTAAATTCCTCTTCTCTCTCAAAAGAACAAATTTCAGTTTGTCAGCCTGGTTTGGGATGTGGCCACAAAGAGGAGGCCTTGTGTGCTGCTGAAATGAGTTGGAATCGGTAGCCTCTGCCCCTCCTTGGTAGCTGTTTGGTTCAACCACAAGAGAGCCTGTCTCAGCGGGCTCCCCACAGGGAAGGCGGTGTGGGGTTCATGCTGTGACACTGGATATGTTCAGGTCTGGCTCCAGAATGGCTCTAGGCCCGTCACTCAAAGGGGGCCTGGCCTCAGCTCTGGTCTCAGTCATCTGTATTCCAATAGAGAGGCAGCTGAGGGTGCACAAACAGGCTGAGATGGGCCTCACTCCAAGGAGGTATCAGGCTCGACAGACAGAGCACACAAAAGAAGGTCCCATTACATGGATGAGAACCAGGGGATGAGGGTCTGTCTACTCGGCATACTCAGCCCGGGACTGTGGAGTTGGTGTTTGCAGTGTACACTAGATGTGTGGCTTCACAGCTTTGCTAACCGGTCTTCTCTGTGCTATTCAGGCTGTCTGTTTGAGGCCCGAGGCTTTGTCATTTTGCTGTGTAGACGTAGCGCAGGGCTTGGACGCAAGTCTCCATAGAATTTATTACCCTTTGGCCTTCCTTCTGCTGCTTTTAAGGGTGAGATGCATGGAGGCAGCTTCCCTGCTCCCCCAAAGGGCATCTGCTGCTGCCAGCCAGAGGTGCTATACAGGTAAGCTGCCCCCCGGCTCAGCTTGGGGCGCACCACTCCTTGCGCAGCCATCATGGAAGCGCTTTGAAAACAGGCTGAGCAGCACAGACGTGCTTTTCCTTGTTCTCTTTACACAGTTTAAATGTTTAAGACAAACAGCCGTGTAACACCATCTCCTAATGAAACTGTTTTATGTTAATTCATTTTGTATCAGGCTCATTTTCATGCGCAACTTGGCTTTGCTTATCCTGCACTGAGCCTTTGATCTGTCAAAGGCTAAATGGGATATAAATAATCAAATTAAAAAGCAGCCTGGATGGAAATAAATACACTTAGGCTGTTTCGTTCAGTAGCTAGTGCAAGGCGCTGCGAAACAGGACTCCAGGGTTTTGCTCTCTGCTCTGCCGCTGACTTGCTCTGTGAGCATGAGCAAGCCACTTCCCTGCCTTGGGGCTCACTTTCCTCATCTGTAAAATGAGGCTGATGAGAGCTAAGCCTGGGGAACGTTTGAGATGAAAGGTCCCATCGAGGTGCAATGTGTTGTTGCTGTAGACACATGTCTGGGGCACTTTTTAGAGAGCGTATTTATATCATGCAGGTGTCAGTTTTCCTGGATTTGTGTGCCTCTGTAATATTTAAAATGCATTGTAAGAGTCACTCTGATCCCATTCCTTGCAGGCCATATTCTCTGCTGCTATGAATCAAGGCAGCTGCACTGGAGCTGTCCAATTTGTGCCGGAATGGAATTGGCCCTGTGTATGGTGAAACACAGTTTATGACATGATATATATGCATGCATATAGGGACTAGATCTCAACAAAATCCTGGTAGGACGACAAACCTTAATGGCAGAAGAAACAGCACAAACTTCCTTGTTTGCTGTAGTTTGTTTAAATCATTTCTGTAGTGTGTAGGGGGCAGGGGCCCCAGTCTGACACCAGAGCCCTCTTGTGCTAGGCAGCATACACAGAACAAAAAGAGCTCATGGCTTGGGTCTAAGACAAGGGGTGGATGGTTGACGGATGAGGGGGTACAAGGTAACAATGAGACAACACGGCTCAGCGTGATCAGTACCCCAGTGCCCTGGCCGTTCTTGTGTGTCTGTTTTGGCAGCCTCTGTGGCGGACTTAGTTTTGTAGCAGGGCAATTAGGTGACAGTGGGGATACTGACAGGGAGCTCTTCCCAAGCATAAGAGAGAACATGGGGAAAAAGCATGAAGGTGCTTGCTGGGAAACTTGCCAAAGGCATCCGTCTCCAGCCTTCCATGCAGCACTCCAGCTAGTGTTGTACCGCTCAGCTGGTAAGCCTCAATTCAGAGATGCGGCCACCTTAGTGCTGTTCGAGCTGGCCCTACAGAGTTCTTAGGCCCTTCCATCCTAATCTGAAGCATTCCAATTGCTACACCAGTCTTGAGCCCCTGTGCAGCTGTGCTGACCTCCCGCTCCCCCGACCGCAGTATTCTGGGTTACACCCAACAGGATGAACATGCAGTGGTGCTTGTCATTTCAGATGTGTGCAAGTACCTGCAGGGCTGCTGGATGTCCCAGCTACACGTCAGGTACGAGGGAGGCCTTGATCCACCCCAGCACTCCCCTGGGTTCAGCAGAACCGGGGATGCTGGCAACTCAGCAAGCTGCCAGATAAGCCCCACAGGGCACCTTGGTCTCCTTCAGGCCATGTAGGGCGGGCTTTTACCCACTTAGCTCCTTGAATTTCTCACTTGAGAAACCAGAGCCTCATTTGAGCTGCAAGTGCATCAAAGATCGATGCTGTCTGGTGCTCAGCCTTCCTTTTGAGGCCCTGGTGCTGCTCGAAATCCTTGTGCTACTGCAGTGCTAACTCTTTGGTTGAGTGTGTTCCCTCTCTGTTCAAAGTAAGTCAACTTGAGGGCACACAGCAAAGAGGAGCAGGGATGAAGTGGCTTCTAGATTTCTAAGTGTGAATCAGGTGAGATTTAGTGTTTGTAGCTGTGTTAGAAATGTGCATGTATTCTATGGCGTTGCTTCAACACTTAAACGCTCATGGGTGCAGTATAGATTCCAAGACCAGAAGGAACTGCTGTGAACATCCAGTCCAACCTACTGTCAGCGGACTGCCCCACAATAATTCCTAGATCAGAGCTTCTGGAAAAACATCCAATCTTGATTTAAAAATGGTCAAGGATGGAGAATGCATTCAGACCCTTGATAAACTATTCCACTGGTTAATTAGAAAGCCCTTCAGGTTTTGCATGCACTTGTCCATGTAATTCACTATACATCTTACTGTGGACAGGCAAATGTTAGACTCTGTACAGCCAAATGGCCACTTCAAGGTAAAAAGCATGTGCCTCTAAATATGGCAGTCATTTGCACAACTGCTCATGGGCACAAAATTGCGGACATGGAAGATTTTGCGATGAAGTGACCCCACGCAGGACACCAGTATGTGACCAGCTACCTCCTGTTATGAGTCAACGGGTCAGAGGCAGGAATCAGCGGGTAGAGTATCAAATATAGTCAGTGACTGGGGCTTGATGCTTGCTCCCCTTTGTGACGTGTAGGTTTCACCTCTGCTTTTGGAGCTGCTTATGGAGGGCCAGCTGGTATCGTGACGCTTCCTGAGTCATGGCTGGAGGCCGGGTGCAAGGCTGTTGACTGCTGGCTAGAGTAGGTGGCATGTATGCTATGAGAGGCTGCTCGGCCAGTTGTGAAGGCATTTTTCCTGCCTGTAGAGACAGGCCCAGAGCCAAACCCCCTGTGCTCTGGAGAAATTTGGAGTTGAGCTTTGCAGTGGGAGCCCGTTTTTAGCTGTGCCCTCAAATGGCACCCTTCTCTCCTGTGCATTGTAGGACATAGTGACGGTCTATCCTGCCCAACTCCCCACTCCTGTGACCTGTGCTGCAGCCTGCCTGCCAGTAGGCGTCCTCATAATGGAAAGCCTGTTCATATGCACACGGAATGAAATTCAATAAAACTCATTAACCTAACACCAGGCTGATAAGATGAGCCGCTGAGATGGTGCTGTCTGAGACACACAATGCCTCTTCCCGCTCTGCCAGCAGCCAGATAATTGCTTCAAAGCCTGCCACACAATGCATCACAATGGAGGGGCTGAGAGGGACTGGACACCCGGACAAAGGAGAGGACATAAAATCACTGGTGCCTTTTCCTGTGAAAAACTCACCAAGGTGAATGGACCCATCTGAGCCTAGTGTGGCCATGGGTCCATATGTGCAATGGAGCTGGGATGCCTGAGGCTCCTGGCGTACAGAGCACTTCAGGCAACGCAAAGGAAGGGTGATTCTTAGCTGGGTCCTCACTGAGTGAGATCAAGGCTGAGCATCTTAAATACGGCAAATAGGTGACTGAAAAATCAGGTGTAAAGAGACTTGGCTCCACAGCTTGAAAAGGGCTGGCAATGTTTTTGTTCCTGAAACACCGGCTTGGATTATCAGAGGCCTTCGGCAATGCCAAGTATTCAGTTTTGTTTCAAATATGCACACAAAAGGAGTCTTTCTTCCCGAGGGCAGGGGGGTTTGTGTGTATACACTGCAAGGGAGCTACATCTTATGATAGCAGAACCTGTCCTGCACAGTAATGAGGAAAAATGCAGTGTCTGGTGCTATTTGGTTTGGTTTTGTTTGGGGTGGAAGGTGGGAGCATGAAGAGTGTCTCGGCAAAGTCTGGCCAGGGCTGAAGCAAGCCCTTGGTGCTTGGGATCTTGGTGGATACGGTATCAGGACAATTTAACACAATCTCTAACAATTTGTTACATCTAAGTGGAGACCTATGTGCTCCCATATTCATGGAATCATAGAAAGTGGAAGGAACCATGAGAGGTCATCGAGTCCAATCCCCTGCATTCATGGCAGGATCAAGTACCCTCTTAAACCACCCCTGAGAGATGCTTGTCTAACCTGCTCTTAAAAACCTCCAATGATGGAGATTCCACAACCTGCCTAGGCAACTTATTCCAGTGGTTAATCATCCTGACAGGATATTTTTCCTAATGTCCAAACAAAACCTCCCTTGCTATAACTTAAGCCCATTGCTTCTTGTCCTATCATCAGCGGTTAAGGAGAACAATTTTTCTTCCTCCCTCGTGATATCCTTTTAGGTACTTAAAAACTGTTATCATGTCCCCTCTCAGGCTCCTCTTTTCCAGATTAAATAAATCCAGCTCTTTCAATTTTCCCTTATAAGTCAAATGTTTCAGACCTCTAATCATTTGTGTTTCTCTTCTCTGAATTTTCTCCTATTTGTTCACATCTTTCCTGAAATGAGGTGCCCAGAACTGGGCACAATACTCCAGTTGAGGCCTAATCAGGGTGGAGTAGTGTGGAAGAATTACTTCTTGTGTCTTACTTACAATACTCCTGTTAATACATCCCAGAATGGTGTTTGCTTTTTTTGCAACAGTGTTACACTGTTTACTCATATTTAGCTTGTGGTCCACTATGACATCCAGATCCCTTTCCGCAGTACTCCTTCCTAGGCAGTCATTGCCCATTTTGTATGTGTGCAATGGATTGTTCTTTCCTAAGTGGAGTACTTGGCACTAGTCTTTTTTGAATTTCATTCTATTTACCTCAGACCATTTCACCAGTTTGGCTAAGTCATTTTAAACCGTGATCCTATCCTCCAAAGCACTTGCAACCCCTCCCAGCTTGGTATCATCTGCAAACTTTGTAAGTGTACTCTGTATGCCATCATCTAAATCATTGATGAAAATATTGAACAGAACCAGAACCAATCCCTGCGGTACCCCACTCAATATGCCCTTCCATCATGACTGTGAACTGTTGATAACTACCCTCTGGGAGCGGTTATCCAACCAATTTCACACCCATCTTATAGTAGCTCCATCCAGGTTGTTAATGAGAAAGTGATGAGAGACTTTATCAAAAGCTTTACTAAAGTTTAGATATACCACATCTATCGCTTTCCCTCTATCCACAAGTTATTCATTCTGGATAACTTTAGAAACAATAACTCTATCAGTCAAGGCTGTGCAAAGACAGATGGTGAAATGCTCCTTCTCTTTCTGAGAAATTTGGGTTATAAGAAGGACACAACTGCACCCAGAATCCCTGGCTACTGGGATCTGAAATACATTCCAAGTTCCTCTCATTCCAAAAGGTTACATAAATACCTTTGTGCGGAAAATAACTTTCCTCTTTGATAGCTTTGCCCAAAGACTGTACAGGTGGGAGCAAGAATTGAGCTCAAGATCTCTTCCAGGGTCTACATCTAGATTTCATCCCAAAAGGACACAGAAATCCAACTTAGGTGCCTCTCTCTGCGGTGCAGGGCCACATGTGCATATTGTGTTCCAGCTCTGGAACTCACTAGATTGGCTTTTTTACCATAAACCACCGAAAGCTTAAAAGAAGGAACCTGCCTTCCCCTGCCCACATTCCGATTTTACTCTGTTGCTCTTGTTGCACTTACATGTTGCAGCTTTGGCAGAGATTGGGTGTAAATTTGCAGTGAACTAAGATCAGAGAGCATTGAAGAAAACTCTTGCCCTTTGCCTGATCTTCTTCTGTTTGGGTCTTGCCACACAGCTGCCCTGACTCCTGCGGCCAGCGCCATAAGACAGGTATTACTGTAACGATGAACACCACACAAAGGAATTACACCTTATGATTGTGGCATGGCTTAGAGTCATAAAAACAATGGAATGCTGAAGCCAGCATGTAATTACTGCCTAATAGATTTCTTGTCAGAGGTGCCATCTTTGTTGCTGCTGGCCTGTGCAGGCCCCTGGGCCATTGCACATGGTGCTTCTGACCAATGGGAGCAGGAGTGAACTAGACCTGGCCACGTACACAAATGGAGGCACGGTTTTTGCAGTGGCTTTGGCTCTCTCAGGCTATTGGTGATGGGGTAGGGAGACAATTAGAACATAGCTGTATCTAGATAGTTGCTGGCAGGCCACTGGGATTTAGCATCCCACTCTGGATGAGTGATGGAGAGGCGTTGTTGCCTTGTCGCTGTGGAATATCCTGGGTGAAACAGTTTAATGGCTTCATCCAGTGGGAACTAGACTTGACCTCCATCCACATCACACAAGTCTCCTGTGCAAACACTGCCAAGTGGCCTACCTTGCCAAAGGGCTAGGTGTCTTGGCTGGAAACCAAGTGAAGCCCAGCCTGTTTGGATTCTGGGATTTGGAGTTCTTGTGATGTGGAATTTTGCAGGAGAACCTAATGACATCAAACCAGCCAGCCTGTTCACACAAACCATGGGAACCCAAGCCCCTAAGCATCAGGCAGCTGTGACTGAGCAGCGCCTTAGCTTACATGCAAAATGTAGTTAGCCGCCAGTCTCCCTTGCAACTGGAACCTCTTTGTTAACCAGACTTAGGCCAGACAAATTCCTTTATGTGGCTGTGTCTCTAGTGTAGGTAGGCTTCAAGCTGGGCTGAGGGACTGTCCATCTGAGAACTCTGTATTATATAGAGTTTATGCTACTTAATTAGAAACTGTGACTGAAGGACAAAGCAGTGCTGGTGTCCGCTACTGGGATGTCTCTTGGGGAAATATATTATTTAAAGGCACTGACTAGCAATGACTGTTGCTCAGCCATGGTTTGTGCTAGCTGAAGTTCCATTTAGCATGTGGGAGGATTGACTGGCACCTGTTGGTTATGCAGGCTTTCTCCAAGTGCACTTCCAAGGCAGAAGATGCCACGTAACGAAGAACCAGAGTAGCGATGCTAAGATGATCCCTAGTTGTTTCCTTCTCACTCTTTTTGGATTCAAAAAGAAATCCTGTTTTCTCAGTGAGGGCAGCTGCTTAGTCCTCCATGTTACTGCCACAGCAGAGTCTGTCCTCATGAACAGTATTCTGCTCCATTGAGACACCAAGCGTATTGCTCTGCAGCACAGCATGGCAGGGCTGTGGTATCCGGCATGCAGGCTTGCAGAGCAGGTAGGACACTTATAATTATCCAGGGAACTCACCTTATGCCCTGATTGTACAGAAGCTTAGATTCTGTTCAGGGCACAGCATATTGTATCAGTGTGCAGAAAACCAGATGGGTGGATGGTGTGTGTGTGTGTGAACACAAAAATTTCCATCGTCCAGGGACTTGGTTCATCGAGTTGCTTCTCTTTGTACCAACATGAAAAGCTCCTTTGTTTCTCTGAAACCCCCATGTCTGAACATGACAGGCCAAAATGCTGATAGGGTAAAACTCCTATAAGATTCTTCCCCTTCTGCCACATCTGCTGCGGGGGAGCAGCCAGAAAGGGGCAGAAGAATACAGCCTTGTTGGGAATCCCTCCTGCAGTCTGTCACTACATCTGGCCAGTGCTCTTTCAAGTGCCTGCAATCAGCTGGCTAAACTGTGGCTCTCCTCCTCCTGCACCTGAACACACAACTGGATGGGGGGCGCTGGAGCTGCGACAGCTGCGCATCCATATTTATCAGAGGATGCCAGCAAGCCTGGCTGTTAGGGGCTCATGCCAGCTCACAGCTGTTCACGCCTGTTGGAATTCCCTGGGCCTTATTATCAAACCCATCATTTCATTCCCATATCAAAGTTACACACTCTGCTTTTCTCTTTATTTTGTCAATTGGAAAAGAGAGAACACGGGGGTGAGCATGAGGTTTAACGAGGCGGTTGGGAACAAAGGCGCAGAAGCTGCAGTGATAAAGTTCTTCAAAAATCAAATGTCCTACCAACGTGGGGGTGATGAAAACAAATAGGCTCATTTCAGCAGAGGTGCTGTGCTGCTTTACAGCCTAGCTGGCTGATTATGTGCACAGAAAAGCCATAATAATTGTGGGATCTCATCTGTTGTTATGTGACTTAAGGCAGATTAATGGAGGCTGGGGGAACTGCGCCAGAGCTGTGGGGGGTGGGTGGGTTGGGGAAGTGGATTATGTTGCCTTTGTGTTCAGCGCTCACACCAGATGATGTCACATGCCCCACGGTTGTTTGTAAGTGAGCAAACAAGCACCTGTCCCACTGGACTGGGTGGAGGGGGACACCAGACTACCTAATCCTTGGGACCAGTAGCTGTGAAACAACTTGCACTGGGCTTGGCCTGAGCTCAGATCTGCCCTGCTTACCAGGGAGAGCATTCTCTTGCCAGTTTAAGGCAGAATGCTTGGCTGAGGGGCCCTATAGCCTCCTTGCTGAGCGTTGGCACGATCGTCTGCTTGCATGTGCATTTCTTCCTGTAATGAAGATGTTTCCTAGCAGCAGCAGCAGAGACATTCTGGGGAGTGGGCTTTAGCATAAGGCAATCCATTTCAGGGAATGGGGATTAGAGGCCCTTAGCTGCATCTCAGGGCTCCGCCTTGCTTTGTCTGCTTAGCGTGTGTAAAGGGGAGCTCTCCTCTGGTGATGCACCTTGCAAACAGGCCAGGGAATCTGCACTCTGACATTACTGAACAGATCAGGAGGGAGTTGGCTACATTCCGCCTGCTTCTCTCTGGAGGCTTTTGATAGTGACATTTTTACCAGCTGATCTCTGGGTGCCTCTGAGGCATAGCCCTTTGCAAGGGAGCAGTCTGATGCAGCACAGGACTAGTCTACCAACTCCCCCCAGAAGGTTTGCTCTCCAAAATGTTCCCATGGGAATGCCAGCCTCCTCTGTGCAATGGGAAGAATCATCTACCGTGGGCTGCTTCTGTGGTCCAATCTCTTGATCATGGGGGATGTCTCACAAGCTAGTTCCATCTGAAAACGAGACTGTGGGCCACCCAAGTGGGAACCTGTCCTCCATTGAGATGGGCTCAGGGACCCTGAAGGCCAGCCCCCCCCCCTTTGAATGTTAAAGGATCTGTTTATTCATTTAATAACAACCTAACCCCTTACTGTGATTACTGTGCCTGAATCCAAGTGGGGCACTAGAATGTGTCCGATCTCTGTAAAGGTCATTTAAATAGCCTGTGCTTTTGATATTGGACTCATTTGGAAGGTATCCCTTCCATAAATATTTGGCTATACCCAGAGGATTTGACTTACAGCCCACATGTTTTGGTTGCAGGTCAGATTGAAACCTGGAAGGTTTCTCTTTTTTTCCTGTGGTTTTGGTTCCAAATCTTGTAAGAAGATGTGGGGAGTCAAAGTGACTTGCCCAAGGTCATGCATTGAGTCACTGACAGAATCAGGATTAGAACCCAGAAATGCAGATGTCCGGGCTTGTCCTTTAACCACAAAGCCAGGCTCCTAGAGCATTGCTTTAGAGCTGGTGGAAAACAGGGGGAAAAACTTCGGTGACATTTTCCACTGGAAAAACAGGGAAATTTTGCAACCAGCTTTTGTGACTTTGAGCTGTCTCATGGCAAGCAAGGACACACAGGGCTTTGGACCCAGAGAGCCAAACAGACCCACAGTTCACAACTGTGTGATGCCCTGGGAGGAGGGATGGATAGGTCTAGCGCCAGCCTCCAAGGGGGCACCGTTCTCAACTACCCAGCAGCCCAGAGGAGAGCCCACTTCCCTTTGCTGGCTTTACGAATCCAGCTCTGTTGGCAGCACTTAGCCTCAGGGCAGATTCAGTTCCTCTAATACTCATCCTCTCTCTTGCTGTGCTGTCTCTGATAGCAAGTGCTCCTGCCCCCTGCTTAGCAGCCCCACCCTGCTGTTGGGAGGCAAATCTGAGCACTGAGCAATCAAAGCGAGCGTACAGAGAGCGTTGCTGCTACGGTTTTGCTCCGGGCCCTGCCTTCGGGCTTCTCGTGGCTTTTCCCAAGCAGCATCAGTTTTCATTAATCTACACATCATAGCCACAGCTGCAACCATTGGAAAGATTGTACAAGCAACAATCTCCAGCATAGGGGTGTGTGTGTGCGTACAATTTCTGTGGTTTCTGCAGCGACAGTTCTGACTGGACAGGTGAATCCTGTCCCAAGCCAGTCAGGACACCTCAGTACCATGCTGGGTAGAAATCAGGCACCACTCTGTATTTTCAGATTACTCCTCTCCTCTGCTTGCTCTGGCTCTGTGCCCCTTGTCCAGTCACAAGCAGCGAGGCCAACAGCTGGGAACCGGATGCTGCTGCTTCCCTATAAAAATGCAGCAAAAGGAACTTTTATCTCTTGGTTCAGAGCGAAAGCACTGCTTGTAGCGTCACTGGCAGGCAGTTTGGATAGCCAAAGGCAAAGCTGATCAGCTCAGCCCTTATCTCTGGTGAACAGTCTTTCCCTGGCTTTAACTCCTTCAGTAGCATGCTGGCTTGTGGCCTCCTGTCACAGGGAGCCAGGCTGCTGCTCACCTTGGAGCAGTGATATTCCGGTGCACTGGAGCTGAGAAGCCAGTTCCTTGGCGGCTATAAATTGAGATAAGTCTTGCGCAGAAGGAGCTGTCAAAGTCCCAGCACCTTGGCAGGCCTTGGGAAGTGCAGAGTGCTGGCAACTTTGCTGAGATGGTATATTTTTCTGGGCGGTCCAGCCTAATTGATGTGAAACTCTGTTCTGTTCCCCCGTTGCCGCTGACTGCTCACAGGCCCTGCAGTTCACAAAAGCCCCAGCCCCTGGCTGTCAGTAATAGTTGCTGGTTTGTGAGAGGAGGAGAGATTTGTGAAAATCTTAGCAGAAGCAGAGGAAGTGTGAGTGAAGCAGGAACAGGGCCTGGAGTCCCTGATGGCGTTCTTCAGTGCTGACGGACTGCTTTGAGCTCCCCTCTCCTGGTAGCTCTGTCAACGCACCCCTCTGTGCTGACCTGCAACCCTCCTGCAATTCTAGCACTGGGCTCCCAGTGCAGCTGTCCTCCAGTTGTGGCCAGTGTTCTAGGACCGGGGGCGGGGCTGGGACCCCTCCCACTCCCTTCACTTATGGCCAAGCCAAAATGCCAATACCTGAAGTGGCTGAATTCTCTTGGTCCATGTGTGGTTCCTTCTGCCTCTCTTGCAGCACACCAGCTTTGCAGGAAGCAACAAACCCATGAACCACTTGCAGGATGGAGCGGGAGTGGATATAAGAGACTGTAAGGAATGGGTGGAAGGGATCACATAAGACACGAGGACTCAGTCCAAGAGGCCAACAAGGAAGCTGGGTAAAAACAAAGCTCCCTCCTCCAGAGCCAATCCCCTTTCTCTGGAGGCAGAATTGGTCCAGGGGCCCAGCTGCTCACTGGAATTCTTCAAAAAGCTAAAGGAGGAAAGAATCAGGAGGGAAAGGTTCAAGGTGGCTATTGAATGCAGCAGGCTAGTGTCTTGGTGACAGGGGCCATCTTTGCCTATACTGCCAGTCCAGGAATTGGAGCGGCTGTAGGAGGTGCTGTGGGTCAGCTTTGCTGGCAGACCTACCTCTGGAAGAGCCAGTTGTGAGGGAGGTACACTAGCAGAACTGCGTGGAGATAAGATTACACAAGCAAGGTCTGTCACCAGTCAGGACTAAGGGGCATTGGCAGAGCTAGGGAGGTCTAGCACTGGTAAAGAAGGTCAGCTGAGAGCTCCCATGGCACAGCCAGGTAGTGCCTCACCTTGAGGCCTGTGAAGGGCTGAAGGCCTATGGCTAGTTATCCCTGTTTTAATTAGCCCTGTGCTGGGCATTGTATTAAAGAAGAGTTCCTTGGGGAAGGCAGTGGAAAACTCCTGGTGGGCTGATGGGAGGACCGCAGACAGACTGCTCCAAACTGTGTGTAAGAAGCTGGGCTAAGGGCTGGGGATTCTCTGAACTGTGGCTGCTCAGTGACCGTTGTGGGGGAGTCAGAGCCCATGGACCTGCTGGTGGGTGTTGAGACAAGCCCTTACAGGCTGTAGGGAAGGGGCTGGGTGCTGAGTCTGTCTGGGCTGAAGGTTGCTGTGTTTTGTGCTTCGGTTGTCTTGTCTGCCGGACTCCACTGCTCTGCAAGGGGTCAAGTGCTCTGCAGTGACTCGGCTGGAGGGACCAGTCAGTGTTCCTGGCTGGAGTAGGCTGAGCAGCGTGGTGGGGGAGCTGAGGCAGAGTGGCTCCAATGGACCACAGTGCTGTGAGGGGGCATTCAGGGTTGGTGAGTCTTACAACAGGGATCAAGCACTAGCATTGCAATGGGGGTGGGGGGATGCTGCAGGCCTTAAGTGAGGGGCACCCACATCCCACCCCCCTCTGGCCTCTGCCCAGGTTGGAGCCATCACCCTTGACTTTCGTGGGTCTCAAACTTGCGTTAAATCTGCACAATCCCTGAGTCAGCATCTGACACAACAATCCCTATGCAGTGGTGCTTGTGCCCCACCTGGGGGTATGTGTGGAGCCTGTCCCTTTTCTGCTTGCACCCAGGAGACCCAAGAGGCCTGTCCTGGTGATGGCCTGATATAAAGGCTTAGACAGAGATTCCAGGTTGGGGACGCTTTGTCATTTCAAGGAACAGCCTTCACACTTGCACTTTTTCAGAGAAAACAAGAGCTTTGCTGGGGAGGGAGCCTCATGGGGTCTCGTGCTGAGGCTGGGGCTGCCCCTTTCTTGCCACTGGAAAGACAACCCCCCCTGGTAAATCACAGCAGCTTGAATGGAGCTTCATCAGGCACTGCATCTGTTCTCAGCGTGGCGGGAGGGACTGGAAAACATTGGCTGGAGTCACTCTGTTCCCATCTGTCTGGATGTGACCAATGGCTTGACCGGTATCCAGACACGGATACCTTTTTGTGCTAGTGTGGTAGAAACAGAAAGTAAGTGCTGGTACCTGCTCTGAGGCGCTGACCATCTCGGAGTCAATATCTGTGCATTGTGGAGGTTTGTTGTGTGTTGTGGAGCAGCGGGTCACTGCCTTGGGTTAATGCCAAAGGCTCCACCCTCTCTGGGCCTATTAACCCAAGCTTGTGGGGAAGCAGGGCTCTTTCCATGCAGTAGCAATGCAGAAAGGATATGAACCCTCCCTGCCCATCCTTCCTACTGCAAGGGAAGCCTGTTGGCAGTGGAGTTGTTGGGGAAATAGCAGCATGCGTGCATGTGGCATAGCTTTTGGGGCTAACCATGAAGGGAGGGAACTTCGCTAGGAAAAAGTTCTGCTGCTTGCACACCTCCCAGCTCTGAGAGGGGCCAGAGATACCATTTACCTCTAGCTCACAGCTTCAAACCCAGGCCAGTTGTGTCTGACAGTTGTAGCTTCTGGTAGCTCTTCAGAGGCTTGTGCAATGTGAACTTAATTCTTCTGAACAAACAAGTTTGTAATGTTTAAGGCCAGAAGAGACCATTAGATCACCTGGCTGGACCCCCTGTCTCTCGCAGGCCACGAGACTTCCTCAGACACTGCTGAACTCAGACCAATGGCGCTAGCTAGGCTAAAGCACGTTGGTTCTTGGGAGAGCAAACTCCGCCCCAGGGAGAGCCCTGAGGTGGTGTGTACCTCACAATTGATGTCGTACAGGTGGCTGGGTCACAGAAAGCCCAAGGACTGATTGTGTGAGTGACAGAGGCTAACCCTTTGCCCCTTAGCAAGGCAGCCTGAGGGTACCACACTATGCCAGTGCCATGGCTAAACAGAGCATTCTTGTTAAATTGCAGGGGTGCTAAGCTGCCACCTTTGCCCTGCACCAGCTGTTCCAACATTTGGGAGTTTGTTTTCAAAAGGGAAGAAGGTTTCAGGGCTAATTCGGTGGCCAGGACAGAAGGTTAGCCTATAATTAGGTAACAGGGAAAATATGTTAGTTGATTGTAGGTCACAGGCCACAATTATCATATAAGAGGTGAATAAACACAAAGGGCTGAGCTGTGTATCAGGATTTATCTTTTCCATTAATGGGTTTCTAAATTGGTAGCAATGGAGGAAAAAACCCCCAATTTGAATTCAAGAGTATGCATGGTTACTATTGTAATAACCTTGGCTAATAAGAATATGATGTGGAGTTAGGCTGAGAAAGAAAATACATTTCTCATTAGCTTTTTGATTAATTACTCTACCTAATTTCCTAGGGGGACATGTCTGGTACTGATTGCTTTTGCTTTTGATGCATGGAGGTGGTTTACCTTAACTTAATTTTCTCAGTGACATTTTAATGGTGGGCTTCAATTTGCCTCCTGTTGGCTGGAGACAGATTCGCAAGGTTGGGAGGCCATGCGTTCTTTCCCATGAAGTAAGTGTTGATGGGATGCATCTAGATTGGCTAGCTAGCATCTCCCTCAGGGCCATGCAAGAGGCCAGGCCCTAGCAGCCTGGGCTTGAGACTGGTAGGCCAGAGCACTAATCTGGGCTCTAACATTGACTTTCTTAGGGATTGAGTAAATCCTATTAGGCTTTCTGTCCCAGCTTCTCCTTCTATACAATGGGATATTGACTCTCACCTACATCTCTCAGAGGAGAAAGTGAAGACTAATTTAAGCGTTAGTTGTATAGTGGAGCTGTTCTATTTCATCTACTAGCAATTAGTATTTCGTTGTCCTGGTAATGTGCCCCTATGGAACAGGTGGCTCGTGGCTTAAAGATTTAAGTCAGAGAGAGACAAAGTCCCACAAATAACTAGGGGGCTATTCTATATAGGGTCTTATGTCATGCTCCTCAGTATATTGTCTAAATGCCTTCCAGTCCTGGTTTAGGCAATGTGGCTATACAGCTGTGTCACATCTGTTTTCTCTTCCTTTCACCAGGAGAAGCAGAACGTGTTGTGTTTTGGGAAGATTTTAGAGCTTTTTGCTTTTTTAAAATATACCCATTGCTATGTATCTGTACTAGAGAGGGTGAGGTCAAAGAAATGCAGCTTGCACTTGGAGTGGAACTTTGTGAGAGTCTTTGGTTCCTGGAGTTTGTCCCATAGTAGGCTGCGCTCTGAGACAGCTCTGTCTCCTTGTGCCAGAGTCGTCACTCTCGAGCTTTAGAAGATCGCCGGATAGGTTGGGAATAGACCCTTCTCTAAGCTTTGGTAATGGGCTTTTGAGACAGGATCACTGATTTTATAGGATGCAGGTATTAGAGACAAACTGGTGCTCAGCGTTAGGCTGAAGTGATGAAGTCAATCTATTGCCTATGCAGCTAGAACCCCACTTGGTATTTCTGCAGGTCAGAGATCTCTGGTACATCACACATACATGAATGGTTCCTTGCTGCTTTTCTAGGGGGAAGGTGAGGTGACATGCGCAGAAGGGACCACTTCCCAGAAATGAGATGTCTGCTGTGCTGATACATTCAGCAGCCCATGGCACTCTTTGGAAGGTGCTAAAGTTTGTCTCCGTACCCTTGGCCATTCACTTGCCCTAAGGAGGGCTGCTGCCCAGTGCTGCCATCAGGGAACAATAGATTGTCCTAGGATGTAGGACTTTGCAAAGTGAAATGTGAACTGTCACCATCAGGTGCACTCATCAAACCAGATCAGAATGCAGGATTCTCATTGACTGAACATGCATGATTTATAGCCTGCCATCTGGAGGACTCTACCCCAAGAGCCAGGGCTTGCATATAGGAGCGACTGAGCACTGACATTCTTTCAGACACTGTGGAGTCCTTGGGGCCGGAGCTCAATCCCACCTAGGGCTATTTGAAAAATGGGAACATTTTCCTTGTAACACTCTGTTTTGTCCAGCTGTAGGCTTCAGAAAGAGACTGTTGGGCTTTTGTTCCAAGGCTTGCATCCAACTTTCAACTTTTGGAAATGCTCTTTTGTTTTCCTTCCCCTTCTTTCCTTTGTCCTATTTCACCCTTGAAAAGGGATAGGGGGAAGGGAAAAGGATGGACTGAAAACACAAACCTGTCTTCCATTTTCTAGTTTTGTCAAAAAATAGAGGGAAATTTCCTCAAAATATTCTTGTGGCATGCATATATGGATCCAGCTCTGTAGGTGGGATAGGACCATTCCTTTCACAGAGACACTTAGCTTCGGCCAACCAGGACTGGATTCAAACCAGTGACCTAGAGATGAAGGGACCTAGACAGCCCCAGCCCCATGTTTTTCCAGTTCCCCTGCAGGTGGTTTGTTTTTATTTTTTTCCCTCCCATGGAACAAGACTGACACCCAATGGCCAGTTAGGGCATTCCAAACAGTATGCTTTGACTAACGCTGGCATCCTGCCCAGCTCACTAGGTGGGGTGAGCCCCAAGGAAGGCAAGGAAAGAGGCAGCGTGGAAGTGGACTCCCTGATAGCTGTCCTCTACCCAAAGAAGGGTTAGATTTAATCCATCCCTATCTGGCCGCTCCCCACAGCATGCATTTCCCATGTAAAAGTGGTAGACCAGGGGTCATCCCACCCCATATCTCATATCTATTACTTGCCTTCCCCGTCTCTCACAATAGTTTCCTTCCAGGGACTGGCACCCTCTGCCAAAATTGCTCTGCTGCATTTGCTACCTGCTACTCCTCTTTCAGAAGCATCCAAGGGCATGGCACAGACTTGGGTTTTTAACTGGTCACAGAATTCCACTGTCATTTGGACTTTCTATTCTTTACTTGATGATGCTCATACTAAGCAGTGCCAGATGCCAGGGACAAAGGCCATAAGTGTTACTGTAATTCCTGAGGAGCTACCTAGAAACCACTCGGATGAAACTGGCTGATAGCTCGGCAAGGCAGGAACACAAGCGTTTGAGCAGGATCTTAGCACAGTGAGCAGACTAATAAATTAATTAGCAACGCTGATTAAAGAGAATAGGGTAAACAAAGCTGGATTGTTTTGGTAAATTTATCTCGCAGCTTCACCTAGGAAAGTGGTGAGGTCAGTGAGCATTTTCCCCCAACTCCCTTACCTGCAGGTGGGAGATATGCAGCAGGAATACTTGTGTGTGTTTAGCAGTGTTGAAAAGTAAATTGCTGATTATCAGCATATTTTGTAAAGACAAGCTGGAGCTCTCTTCCCAGGCACCCAGCTATTGCAACAACATGGACTTAATTTGCAACAGGCGGTGGGAAACAGCAGCAGTTCCAGGCCGTGAACGTTTGGATCACTTCAGTTTAATGGAAGCTGTTGTATGGGGTCAGACCCGTAGTGCGTCCGGTGTAATATTTATGGTGTAGCAGCCTGTGGATTGCTTGTAGCAGATCTGATGAGTTGTCCATGTGAATGGTCCTTTCTTTCCATCTGTTCCATGCTTCTGCCACAGCAGCTCGCTGTGCTGGACCTTCCCCTGTGACGAATGATGGTGCACCTCCGACACTTAGCAAAAATGGCCTGCCTGACTGGAGCAAGATAAGTCCCTCTTTCCTGGTACCCTGCCTACCACTGTGGCTGGTATCTCTGAGGTGGTGAAAGCAGGGGCTCTACTGGCCCTGTATTGGAAAGAATGGGGCAGATGTACGTTTCCACCCACCCAGTGTTTTGCCCCCTCTCCCAGTACTTTGTGGTGCTGAGGTGAGAGGGAACTGGGCTGTGTTTCTGCATGTGTGGGGGTGGTGAAGGTGAGAGTGGGACCCCAAGAGGAGCTGGCATAGCTATGATGGTGCATGGGATCAAACGCACTGCTGAGGATCAGGAAGGAGCAGCTCTGCTCTCCCAGCTTCCAGGCACTGTGGGTCCCAGGGGAGATACCTGGCCTTGGAAAGGGACAGGAGCACGTGTGCCAGCTCCCTAGGTAGGGTGGGGGACAGGGCACTTGTGTCTCAACAGAATGGGTGCTCCTTCACAGCCAGGAGCAGGCTGCCCTCACCCCTGGGCTGAGTCTTAGTAGTTCCACTTTCTGTTTCTCAGCCCTGGCCAGTCACAGCACGCGTCTGAGCCTACCCTGCACGCAGTGATATCTGATGCTTTAAAACCTCCTGGGGTACGACAGTGATGTGATACCCCACGCCCAGCACCATGACATAGAAATAAAGAAGGATGCCTAGTGACTGCACAAGCAAAGGCAACTCTTTCTGCATCCCTGCAGCCCCTTGAGTTTTCCAGAGGGCTCAGATTGATAACTCCTCTCACTGCTTTGTGCCCCCCAGCTGTCTCCTCTGCACCGAGGGTGGTCCCTTTTCCTAGGGCAGGCCAGAGTGTGAAGGTTCTGTTTTGCAACAGTTTTTGAGGTTTGGAAGTTTGTTTTTGTTCCTCACAGGGAACCCCCTCAAACCTTTCTCAAAACAGAATGGGATGGAGATGTCTGTGCAGATCAGAAAGGTCAGGTTCTGGATTTGTTTCTCTGGGATTGAACAGAGTTCTCCCTGGATCTCACAAGCCTTCCTCTTGAAAACTTTCTTGTGATGGTTGTGTCTCTGGTAAAGTGGTTTGGGCTCCACGGAACAGCGTATGTCACCAAAAACACATTTAATCCAAATATTCCAAGCAGCTCTGTCTGCTCACTCTGCCCCCCCCCCCCAGGGAACTGCTGGGGCTAAACAATAGCACCAATGACTCTGCTAAACACCCTCACCTCAGAGCATCACCTCCGCATAACCCATCAGCATCTTGCCAGGAGCTCAGGTGAGACTTCATATTGTTGAAGTGCTATAGGTAAACCGACTGGGAGCAATAACTACTGAGCACAGTTGGAATCAGGGGGAGAGCAAAGGAGAGCTGGTGATGAGCCAGGGGAAGGCTGTTGTCACACTGGGACCCTGGGCCCTTGGAGCACTAAGACAACAGGAGCAAATATTGCAGAACAAGCCTGATCAAACTCCAGAGTAACAGTTCTTTCTGTCTTTGAGAGTGAGCACTTTTATTTACTAGCTGAAGGAGCATTTTTGTTCTTCTGCAAGTGAAATGGAAGGGAACTAATTTTTTTAAAGAGTGGGGCCCCACTTTTCCCTTATGGGGCTTGGGGAATGATGTCTTCATCTTTTGGGTAGCTCTGTCAGTGAAGCAGATTCTTAGACTGTACCTAACACCATTATTTGCTGAGGTACAGTAGAGAACAATCTAACTTTTTAAAAATAGGCAGCAGCAGAGCAGAGGTCATCTTATTTAGAAGACTTAAGGGTACAGCAATTGCTCAATCCTCTCCTTGCCTTGCGACTGATGCTGGGAATCCAGCTGTTAAAAGGCACATGTTTACATGAACTGGAAGCAACGAACTTACTTCCTTGCATTATAAAATAAATGTTTCACAGGAGCTAAAATATTCAAAGAGTATTTTGATGTTGCCACATGGAGTGGTATCGAATGAGGGCTAGAGAAAGGAAAAGAATAGGAGGGGAGCAAGCAGAGATTCATTTGTTTGCATTCCAGATGGAATTATTCTTTATAAAATTACCCAGAATGTTGATCTCTGCTTATTATTGCAGGAGTAGACTCTGGGATTTTGTCATTGCAGGATAACAAAGGAACGCTAGGGAGACATCCGCCATCTAGTTTGTACGTGCTTCAGGATGGGGATTTCGACTTCATGGCAGTCTGCAAAGGGCTGCACGCACAGCTGGCACTAAGTGAATAATAAATGACCCTCCTCTATTGGTAGCTGGGTAGGATAGCTGTCCCTAGCCCAGCCTTGCAAAATATACCCCTCCTCACCAGGGGAAGATGCATGAAAGGGCAGCAGAGCATCCATGGTGTTGCATGCAGGCAGCTCAGGACTGGAATAGAGGATGGCTTGGTGATGGGGCCGGACAGTTTTGTGGCCCTGAGACAGCAGAGGGTGGGAACTAAGGACTGCAGTGGGACTGCAGCGTGAGACTGCACCAGAAATCTCTACCATGGTATCAGGTGACAGTGTAATTTTAAGGCTGCTCACTGCTGATTGCCAGTATGGGGACCATCATGAGTTGGGACATGAAATTGTGTGCATGGAGCCCTGGGGGTCAGGTGCTCACGTTTGGTGGGAGTTTCTTTTAAAAGCCACAAACAGAAGCAGCACTTCCAAGAAAGACACCTTGCAGCTGAGAGCTGGTGGCTTTTATGGTGTAATTAAAACATTGGCAAGTCCATACAAATCTCCACTAAATGAAATGTCAGTGTAATTCCATGTATCACCCTGTTACCTTGACATTTCTGTGGCTATTGGTTGAGTGCTAATTGAATGACAAATCATGCTGCTCTAAGCTATTTTCTACAAATCTTATCTGCCTTTACTATTACTTTGGAGCTGTTCAGAACCTTCATCCCACTGTTCACAGCTGTTTGGTCCTGGCTGCTCAAGATGTACATACAAGTAGGGCCTGGAACCTGCCTTTTGTCTGAAGTCAGGGTTACTAGTATGCAGCTCTGGATCCAGGTTGAGGAACCACCCTGTGTATTGCAGAAGAAGAGGACAGAAATGTGAGGAAGACCTTGTTCGGTAAAGGTCACCTTGAAGTTGGGAAGCACTGATATCTCCCAATAACTGCTAATAACCCACTGCAATTTCTGTGAACCCAGGAATCAGGGGGCAAAAGGAGGGTAATGGGACCCGATGGGATTCTGAAAGGGATGGGTTGGATGGTAGTCACAATGAGGAAAGAGGCTCTAAGCAGGCAGGCAGACAGGCATAGGACAGCACACCCCTGGTGGTTGTGAGCTGGCTTTACCTCAGGGATGGTTGCAGTGGTATAAGAGAGCTGCCATTTTGTGATGAAAGAAGCTCTTTGCTTGCCAGAGTTAAAGGATCAAGAGGAAAAAAATGAAATTACAGTCAAGATGTGCATAATTGGACCTGAAATAGCTACAACAAACACTTCTCAGGTGGAGTGTCACATCCCCCTGTTGTGGGACAAATACATTGAGCCCTTCCCTGGTTATTCAACTGCCCAGTTACTGGAGCTGTTCTCATGTTGCCTGCTTGTCTGGTTAAGGGAGGCATGACTAAATTAGAGATGGAGCTGGGTGGGAAGCTCAGATCCGGATGGGAACGTTCCCAAAGCCCAGGCATATTTGACTTGGGAACTGGTTCTGGACTTCATCTCCAGTGGGCCAAATGGGTGCCCCATGATCATATAGTCACAGATGATTGGGCTGTTTCAGTCCATGTGCCCTGTGGGGGGTGAGGAGGATCAGGATTTTCCTCCTCACTTTCAGCTGCCCCTGTTGGACGCAGACCTTCCCAGTACCAGGCCCTCTCTTATTTCCTCTGTGTTCTGAATAGATGACTTCTTGGTCGAGCAGTTGCTCCAACTGGCTGAACAGCCCTTCCTGCTCTATCATTGCAGTGGCCAGGATCCAGCTAGAACATATTTGAAAGGCTTTGAATGTAAGTGACTTGAGTTCTGTCCTAGCCAATCAGAGAAGTGGAAATGAAAGGCCTATTATATAGGCTAGCTTCTTGCCCTGTCCAATGCAGATATGTTCCCATATGATGTAACCTCATTACAGGTAATTTTCTCTTGCCTTTGTGGGGCAGTTGGTCATGTAGAAGATGATTCCAAAGATGCCCTCTGAGCATCTGTGGAACTCTGCTAGTTTGAGGTGGGTAGCTGGAACAGCGAAGAATCCCAAGAGAGTAGAAATGCAACCCAATACATCAGTATGAAGGGAAATTTCACTGACAAACTTGCTTGATGGCTTAATATGAGAGGGATTTGCTCTGACAGCAAGGCTGAAAAGCATAAAGTCCATTCCGAGACGCCTGCCAGTTGACGAAGGATGACATAATCAGCCAAGCATGTACCGAGAATAGACAAGATTACAGTCCAAATCCCCCCTCTCATACTCATTGCTCCCAGCCTCCTAGGATTCTGCTTCCCCCCTGCACTCTGCAACATAGCTTTACTGATCACCAACTCTAGTGGATGCTGTTGAAGCATTTAATCCTCATAGCGGGTCATCAGGCTTTGATCAGATGAGTAAGAGTCCTGGAAGAAAGCTGGAGAGGGCAAATGCATCTCTAATCCCTGTGAAATACTGAGTTTGGGAGAGCCAAGCAATTTGGAACATGTCAAAAACTACAAGAGACAAGTTGTGTTTATTAGTTAGAACAAGTAAATGGGTGTCAAGACTCCAGGGTTCTATTCTTGACTCTATTACTGACTCATTATGCGACCTTGGACAAGTCACTTAACATATCTGTTTCTCACTTTGCCCATCTGTAAAATAGGAGTAATGCTATTTCCCAGTTGTGTTGTGTGAGCCTTAATTAATGAATGATTTTGAAACACACAGAGATCCCTAGATTATCAATGTCACTGAAATGCAAGCTATTAGTCTGTGGGGGAGTCCATGATGGAAGATTTGTGTGATTGCCATGTTACAAGGATCCTTGTACAGTTGTCTGGGGAGCATTTTCAGAGTTAGCAGGGTATCTTAGAGTGAGAATCCATGGGTTGGCACAGATTTTTCTGGTAAGATCAGTTTGGTTTTCACCAGCCTTTCTATTCAGGGTTTACTTTTCTTTTTGCCAATTTTGCTAACTTTAATGCAGTGTCCCTGGTACCTTGCATTGGGCACCATAACGAATTATAGAGATTCTGTTCTTGCTTTCCTAAGTATGTTTTATAGTAGATTTGCACAAACAAAGATTTTAACAACCCATAAAGAGCATCCACATTCAAACAAGTGTCCCTATCATTTTCTCAATAAAAATGCTTTTAAACCGCAGGAAGTTTTCTCCTACCCTATAGCAACTATCTCCATGTGTGCAATGGTCAAATTAAGTGGACAAAGAGCCATCTGAAAGACGCAGTCTTCCTCCCCCACCCCCAAACATGCCTCACTGAAATGCAGTGGGATTTCAACGGCAAGAAGGTCATTACTCTTTGGCAGTTTGGAAGCCTCTGTGATGGGCAATGACATTGCTGTCCGTGGTGCTGAAAGAATAAGTGACGTCTATATTTATGTTTCCATCTACATGCATGGATCAAAGCAGACATTTTAATCTATTCAACAACAACTCAAGGATTAAAAAGTTGCAGGCAAATCACAGTCCCAAATTGGTAATATATTTTTGCTTGTCAGTTGACAAATCATTTTATAAATCTACTCCACAGCTTTATGTGGTCCTTGTAAGGGTAAGTAATTTACCAACTTTTAACCTGCTGTCTCATGTAAATTATTCCACTCACATCCTCAAGTAGGGAAAACACAACAGAGACACACATTATAAATATAATTTTACATTTGCACCGGTCATGCTTATTTTGAGTAAAGTCTAGGAAGCACTATACAGCAGGGCAGTAAGTTGTTTGATATTTATGTTAAGCTTTTGCTCAGTTGTTGTTCCTTTGAATCTCTTGCACTTTATTTTGCTCTGTAATGAAGCCTCAATAATAGCTTTTCCAGGTGTGGCTTGTAGCCTGCTTAGTTTTCAGTAGTCTTTAGCATTGTATTCCATCTGGGCTGGAGTACAGTCATATCTGGACATGCACCCTCCCCTTGTCACCTCAGCAGGGTGCAGGGGAATCGGATGGAATAGTTGCACTAAAAAGTAAATGCAACTCTTCTTTCTCTGTCTCTATTTCTTTCTCTATCGCGAGAGAGAGGAAAAACATCCAATTTTATGTTTTCAGGCTTCAGAAGTCCTCTGGTATTTTCTTAGGAATTCTTCACCAAAGTTCAAATCTTAAGAGCATAAGAATGGCCACATTGAGTCAGACCAGTGGCTCATCTAGCCCAGTATCCTGTCTTCCAACAGTGCCAGGAGCTGAACAAGTAATCATCAAGCAATCCATCCCATCACCAATTCCCAGCTTCTGGGAAACAGCAACCTCTACTCATTCTGGCTAATAGCCATCGATGGACCTATTCTCCATGAACTTATCTAGTTCTTTTAAAAACCTTGTTATAGTCTTGTCTTTCACAACATCCTCAGCTGAGGAGTTTTATGAGTTGACTGTGAATTGTGTGAAGAAATACTTCCTTTTGTTTGTTTTAAACCTGCTGCCTATTAATTTCATTTGGTGACCCCTCGTTTTTGTGTGTTATGAGATGGAGTAAATAACACTTCCTTATTTACTTTCTCTACGATTTTCAAGATCTCCATCATATATCCCCCCTTAGTCATCTCTTTTCCAAGCTGAAAAGTCCCAATCTTGTTAATCTCTCTTCATATGGAAGCTTTTTCATACTCTAATAATTTTAGCTGCTCTTTTCTGTATGTTTTCTAGTTTCAATATATCTTTTTGGAGATGGGGTGACCAGATCTGCATGCAGTAGTCAAGATGTGGGTGTACCATGCATTTATAAAGGGGCAATATGATATTTTCTGTCTTATTATCTATTCCTTTCCTAGTGATTCCCAATGTTCTGTTAGCTTTTTTGACTGCCACTGCACACTGGATAGATGGTTTTCAGAGAATTTACCTACAATGACTCCTAAGATCTTTTTCTTAAGTGGTGACAGCTAATTTAGGTGCCATGATTTTTTATGTATAGTTGGGATTATGTTTTCCAATGCGCATTACTTTACATTTACTAACATTTAATTTAATTTGCCATTTTGTAGCCCAGTCATCCAGTTTTGTGAGACTCCTTTGTAACTCTTTGCAGTCTGCTTTGGACTTAACTAGTTTTGTATCACCTGCAGATTTTGCCACCTCACTGATTACCCCTTTCCCCAGATCATTTAGGAGTATGTTGAACAGCACTGTCCCAGTGCAGATGCCTGAGGGACACCACTACTTACCTCTTTCCAGTCTGAAAACCGACCATTTATTGCTAACCGTAGTTTCATTCTTTTTAACCAGTTATTTAAAATCTTCAGGAGCAACTCTGAGGCACTGAGGTCTAAGAGTAAGAAAAGGCTGTTCCAGGATATGCTGTGATCCATGGGACCTGGTCTGTATAAGATTATAATAATTATTGCATTATAGTAGCACCTGGATAAGTGAGATCTGAGGGCTGTTGCACCAAGTGCTGTTCAGACACCTAGCTAGAGACTGTTCTTGCTTTGAAGAGATGACCATCTGAATAGAAAAGGCAGACAAAGGGTGGGGCAGGGAAAACAGAGGGGAGGTGACTTATCAAGGTCACAGAGGAGATCCATGAGGTGAGACTAACTGCAAGCTGTAGTTACCTTGTGTAGATTCTCTGGCACACAGGGCATCTGCATCTTGTCTGTGTTCAGTTATTCATTTGGTGATGCAGTATTAGTTTTCCTTTCCACATCAACTGCACATCAGCTGCAGAGTGCAATGATTCTTATTTACCAGCATGTTTATTTTTCAAATAAAGGAATTACTAATTAATTGATGAGAAACTTCATTTCTAATCCCTTAGCACATATGAAGCAAATCTGGCCATTTTTTGTGGATGTGTGTGTGTGCGCGCATGCATGCGCACGTGTGTGTGTTATGGGGATATAGTTTTATGGCTGCACCATCTGGCAGTTTGAAAATAATTAGCAGGTGTTCAGTGTTGGGAGCAGGTAATTGCCAATGGATAGATCTATATATTTTTGCATATGTTCCTGGAACGAACAGATCCTACAAACAGATGAAGGACGGAGGTGCATTGTTCACAATCAGGAAATAATCTGCAATATTCACAGAGTAAAGGTTAATCCCACTGGGTGAGTGTGAAGGGGAGAGAGTTTTAGAGGAGACTGAAGTGGGAATCTCATCAGGGAGTGCTAATGTCTAAGTAGAGGCTTCCTTTTATTCTCTGGCTGGAGGTGTAACATTTGAGTTGGATTTATGGCTTGGAACGGTAAAGCCGGAGCTATCTCAGAAGGCACAGTTTGGATAAACAGGGATACTTTCTGCTAATACCTCTGCTCATTCAACAACATTGCCTTTGTTGCAAACGTTCTGTGAGGTAATGTGGGCGGGACGGCTTCTCTGCTGGCTCTAATGTTTACAAGGGTTCACTTCAGAGAGCTCCTCGCCTCCGTGTGAGCTACAAAAGGGCAGAGGCAGCTGTGTAATGGACAAAGGCAGCTCTCACCTAGACAGAGGCACAGGAGGGGTCCTGTAGGGCAACACTAAGAGCTAGATAGATGCTGCTTCTGTGGATCATGGCATGCGAGAGGGCTGGGGAAATCCTTCTGGAGGACAGGTTGGGTATCTGACTCCCAGTCACAGAGGTAGGAAGAAAACTGCCCAGCCTGTCAGTTCCTGTTCATGGTAAGGCGTCAGACCTCAGTGTGATGGGCAGTGGATTTTTATTTAGACACGTAACATGCACCCATCTATTGCTCAGCTTGTCTGTGTGCTTAGTGAGTGGTTAGCAAGAGCCTCACTTGCAAAGGGTTACGTTCTATAGGCTGTCTCAGACTGGGCCTGCACAGGGATCTTGCTAACCTTTCTCATCATCGTCTTTCATCCTCGCCTCAGGTGCAGACCAGAAATACCAGCTCTCCATGTCACACGTGCTGCCGCCTGCTTTGTGTTTGAGCTGCTGGGTGTTTTCCAAATGGAGCCAGCCTAGCTCGCCCAGGATGGCTCCTGACTCGGCCCAAGAGCAGCTCTAGTACTGGCATCCATGTTGGGCAGGAAATAGGCTCCCCTGGAGACGCAGCCCATTGTAGTATAGGGACCACTCACCAGAGCCGTGCACACCCTGTGAGGAGAGTGGGGTTGTATTTGTACATGGTGAGGCTGGGATGGGGCAGAGAAGCAGGCCTCAGTCATGAAGCTGGTGATTAACAAGGGCACCCTAGTGTCTGCTGGTTCCCTCGCTCCTCACCATTTTCCCACAGAGGACCAGACTACCCCATTGTCCCTCTGCTTGGCCTGCCTTTCTTAGCTCAGCCCCTGTTCTCTCCTCCTGCTTTCTGTGACCTGTCACTGTGCCTCTAAGACTACAGGCTCTTCTCTCCTGAACAGGATGATCCATCCCATCACAGTGTCTCAGGCACACAAGGGTTACGCAGTATGCTGCGGAGAGCGAGAAGGGCCAGCGCTTTGGCTATATTTGGGCCATGGGAAGATCAGAGCTTTTTTGAGGGGTGGAGAGAATCAGAAGGGGGTTCCCTACAGAAATAACTGCCCTTACAAACAATCTGGTAATCTCCTGTGTTCCTCATGGCCCCCCACTTCACATCCACTCATTCTTCTCTCTGCATTGCTTGTTCTCCTGGTCTGGCCAGAAAAGTATTCCCTCTGCTTTCTGCTTCAGGCATATTTTCCATCTGTCTGAATTCTGAATGACAGCAGAAATCTCCTTTGTGGGAGGACAGGGAGAGAGTTGGGTGGTAGGTAGAGGACATCAGCACAGTGGGGTGATTCATAAAACAGCTGTATTAAACAGACAGCCACGTCCCCTGGAAGGAAGGGAGTTGAGCTGTGTTGTCTCTGGGGATGCTACAGTGCCCGAGAACTTTACCTGCAGCTTCCTGTATTGCCAGGTGCACTGTGCTTGCACCTAAATGCCTAACTGTGCCATCTCTTTTCCTGCCTCAGATAATCAGCATCACACCAATCTAGTCAACAAAGCCTCAGCCAGCCTGCCTGCATCCATGTCTCAGTGTCAACTGTACATTGGCACTCCTTTAAATTAATCCCCACCATGGGATAAAGCAGATTGGAATGGGAGAGAAAGCTGTGGGGGGTCAAGCAGAGGAGGAGGATCTGCCCCCTACTTTTAAGAGAGAGGGAGGAACCTGAACCCTCTCCCCAACCCTCACAGTCCATCTGGGAGGCTGCTCAGTGTGTGTAACCCTTCTCCTCTGGCTGGGGGATAGGCCCAGGGCTTGTTTGGAGTGCAAAGCACCACGTTCCCAGTCCAAATGTCAGCCTAGCTTAACGGAGATGGAAGAATTGCTGTCCATAGTGGAGTAGTTGCAGGCCAGATGTGTTTGTGTTACTTGACACAGATGGGTGCTTAGCACCCTTCTAGCCAGTGTGCTGAGCTGACACCCGGCCATGTCCATTGGAGTGAATCCTGCCCTGCAGAGACAGATCTGTGAGCAGCAGTGTGATTCCCAGATGTTTGTGCTGTGGGGATTTGCCTTTTCATTTGGCAGGGGAAGATTTAAAGGCAGGAAGCAAAGATGTGCACACACTACTGGCAAAATATTACTCCTGTCTGTTTCACAGGTCAGTGGTTTTATTCCTTTTTAAGCTGAGCATGTCCCTGGAGGACAAGCCCTTTTGCCTCCAGTCTGTTCAGAGCAAAACTAGACTACCAGGGATCTTATTTACATCAGCCTCTTCTGCTATTAAGTGCGTATCCCGCAGCCTTCAGTTGCTAGGGAAACAAAACCAGGATGGCAGCTCCACAGCTGGGCTGCTTTGTCATAGAAGTAGCTTTGGGCTTTACCTGTTGGTGAAGTGTGTTGTATCAGCAGTGAATATTGACTCGTTCAGGGAGAACACTTCGTGGCCTTTCCCTCCAGGGGAAGCTCTTGTTTTCTGTGCCCCTGTATGCTCCAGAGAGTAGTCAGCTAAACCCCCTCTGGGCTCTGAGTTTCTGGTGTAAAATAGACATGTTTATATGGTTTGAATGGGGGAGAGGGCTTTCAGATGTGGAGCTGCAAGCAGCAGTAAACGGGGAAAATATATTTATCACAGCAAAGCTAATTCATGCCTTTTGGTACTCAGGGGTCACTCTAAAATGTCACCTGCTTGCCATTAAATAGTGCCTGTGTGTTTGTCCAGTGTCTGTTGCTATTATTGGATTGGATTAGCACCATCCCCCAGCTCAGGGCCCAGTGTGCATGGAGCTGTACTGAGGATGAGCAAGGGACAGCCCCTGTCCTGTAGAGATTAGTCTAAATAGGCAGGACAGACAATAGGTGGGAGGGGAAAGAGAAGCATTTTCTTCCCCTCTGGCCGTATTCTTCTTTGGGGTTTGTAGCCAGCTGTTTAATAGGAGACATTATTTTCACTTCCTCCACAGTGCAGACACAGCCTAGTATGTGTCTGTCTTTTTCAAGCAAAATTAATTGCTCCAGTAAGTGCCATTCTTTCTGATTACCTCTCCATCAGGGTATCTGCCCAGGAGCTGGTTTCTGCTGAGAGCGAAGGGCTGGTGTGTTGGGCCAGGTCAATGGTTGCAGGGGAGACAGCCTGGAGCAAGTAGTGCATGTGGCTCATTAGGGCATGTTCTTTCTTTTGAGTCTGGTGCAGAGGAAGCTGTTCTGCAGGAGCTGTTATTGTCCAACAGATGGAACAAAAGAGGGTGCACTCCAGGGTGCCTTATACTTTCACAAGAATGAGGGTTGATAGCTCTGGAATCCTGGCCAAATTCTAACTTGCCTGATCATATCTTGTGAACCCAGCCCTGCTCCCCTACTGTTTCGTTAGATATGGATAGTTCTCTTAAACCGAAGCCATTGTATAGTGTTATCCTGTTCTATTAAATTGCTGCCACGTTATGCACCAGAAGTGGCTGTCTTTCCATCATGGATACAGTGAGACCCAGTCGAGTTTCTGGAACAAAGGCTTTAGAACAAACACGGAGTTGTCAGTTTTCATGTAGCTTAGTGTTAAAATCTGATGTTTTGCCAGTAGACCAGTTTAACTCTTTAAAAACCTTCTTATATGAATAATTCTCCTTTCTATGTGACAGAAATGCAACAAATAGAATAACAAATGATAGACAGTGGGAAAAAATGAAGAATTATCATGTAGGGAATTGAAATTCATAAGGTGGTCATCCTGATATTGCAAAGTGAGCCATTCATGCCCAGGAACGTCTTACGTGTGTAAACCTTTAGGCAGCACCTTTCTATCTTGGAATGAGTCCAGTCAGAGGCACAATTAATGCATATACTTGGACCTTGTCTACACTATAGCCTCATGAGCAACACAAGTTTGGTGGGCATAAGTGCTTGTGTGGATAGTGCTGTGTCATTGGGAGATGCTCTTCCTGCTGACATCGCCATCTCTGCTTGTTTAGGTGGTTTTATTATGTTGGCTAGAGATAGATAAATAAATAAATGTGTTAGTCTTTAAAAGTGCCACAGGACTCCTTGCTTGTGTTGCCAGAGATGCTGTTATCCACTATTCCCCACCAATGGTGCTGCAATCATAGCATTGATGGGAAATGCCCAGTCCCTGCTGTGGGAGGACTGGCTTTTTTTTTTTTTTTTGCAAAACAACAAAAACTAACAGGAAGAAAAATGAAACTAGTTTGATTTCTGGGGCCAAATGTCCAGCATCAATGAAGACTGGACCCCTTCACTAGTGATCTTCATCAAGTTCATTGCTGTGCTGGTGAATGCTCTGGCCGTAGCTGGCAGTGGGACCAAAAAGCTGCCCCTTTTAAAGGCATTACTTATTCATGTCAGAGGGAGTTGTTTTATTTATTTCTCAGGCTGCACTTTTTGACACTTCTCCTCTGGAGGCAGGGCTTTGAATTGGATGCAAAATGTGTTTGGGGGCCTCTGGCATGTCCCTTAATGAACATTTGACCAGGTTGCTGCATATCAATATGGACAATCCCAAAGGGCAGAGGACTGGAATAGCAGGGGGCCTGCAGGTCAGGAGTGGGGTGTCTTGCCAGGGCAATGAAGCAATGACCGGAGTAATGAAGGCGTTTCAGATTGGCTAGGAGTCAAGTACATCAGAAGAGCTGCAAGGGTGGGGTTTTTTTCTCGCTTTTCCCATGCTGTCCCTATTTTGCAGATAACTAGCAGACTTTAGTCAATGGGGCTGCCTATCTGGCTACTCTGATGCTAAATCTGTATGAACAGTCTGAAGAGATCCTAATAAACACAATTCAGAGCTGAACTGTACGGGCCCAAAGAACACTAAATGCAAAAGGGTTTTTCCACATTGCCTTCTTTTGATTATGATTCTATTTTTTTTTTCCTCCTGGCCAGTGCCAGGCAAGTTGATGAATTATCCCAATATATATTCTGTCTGGAAGGAAAACACATATCATATATATCTTTGACAAGTTATTATTCTCCCTTATCAGAATATGTGTGCATCCAGCCCCGCCATAACTCACCCTTAGCCTAGCTTTTGTAACAAGACAAGGGAAATGCAGCAGCTTCTTAAAACGCCTCCTTCTCCAGGCGCAGCCCTGACAAGTCCTGAAATAACTTCAAGGAGCTCAGGACTGTGTCTGCCAATGCAGGCATATTCCAGGGTAACCTGAGTAATTGGAACACTGGGTAGCATGCGTGGGAAGAACAGCCATCCAAGTTCTTGTACCCAATGGGAAGGAAGCACAGAGGAGGTTGGGGTGTTAGTGCTGGGGTTAACCCTTACTCTGATTTAATGCGAGCACAGATTTTAGAAGCAATATTCAACCTCATGCTTCAGGGCGTAAGTCAATTAAGAGCTATTAAGATAAGCATATCTCATTCTTGCCTGTGGCAGGGTTTCTTGTACCTTCCTCTGGGCACTGGGTGGATGGATACTGTGGATCCCAGCTGGAGGGAGTGCTCTATTCTGGCAGTTTCTTTGTTTCTCTGCCTTCACATGAACCACCTGCACCTCATGAGTAAAGTTAGGAGTTATGGAGGCAATTGGGGCCTTGCTCACTGCTGCCGTGGCTGGTGGTTCACCAGGACAACCAAACAGCTGAAAGCAGGGTGTGCCAGTGGAAAGGGAGATGCCAGTCCAGCCACGGGCACAGGCCTGTGAGTGCCTCATGTAGGCCTCCCTCCTCATGTGTAAAGGAGAGGGGGAGCAGCATCCAAGGCAGATGATAAATGAGACCTGAATCAATGTTAGCGCACTGCATCTGGCCAGAAGGATCCCGATTTGTCATGTTTCAGTGCTGGTACTGCATTTCCCCCAGGCACCAGGCTTTCTAATGGCAGATCCCCTACGTAGGAATATAAATGAGGCATCTCACAGCATCATTTACGAGTTGGGCAGAGCTAATGAGGCTCTGTCCAGGCAGTAATGGGTCTGGACCAGCTGTGGTCTCTGATGGGGGAGCGGTCCCATCCAACTGTTATCAAAACTGAACTCCTCTTGCACGGAGCTGGCAGTTGGGAGACGAATCCCATGGGGAAGTGATCTGTTTGCCTTTACTCCTGCTGGGGCAGAGTAAAGGGAGCTGTGGCAAATGGTGTCGCTAAACTCAGGGGAACGGTGTTCCCCTACATACGTGCCTCCCCCAGGAAATCCTTTCCACAGGGCAAAGACCTGGAAGGACATGAAATTAACATGTCAAGTTAATTCTCTGCCTGCCTCACCTCCAGCTCATCATCACAAATTAAATTTCATGCCTCGAGCTGGAGGAGTCAGCGTGTGAGATGGCCATGGGGGAAGGATGCCGGCTGGTGGACATGTTCCAATGGCAGAGAGCTTTCCTACTGTTCCAGTTCGGTTTGCACAGACAGCGCATGGTAGCTGCCCTTCAGCAGCAGCAGCGGAGATTATATCAGGCTGCTGCAGACCTCATCCAGCCACGCCTTTCTTACTGCTTCTCACCTTGCAGTACCCAAGGCCTGGATTTGTGCATATCCACAGAACTTCGCTCAGCGCTGGCTTCCTAGTGGATCCTGTGTGTGTTGTACTTTCTGCTCCACACGTGTGAGTGCACTGCTGCATAGGGGGTAAGGAGAAGACTGGCCTGCTTCTCACTCATGCCCACACTGGGCAGCTCCAACCATGACAATGGTGCATGTGCCCAAGGGCTACTCCATGAATAGGTCTCCCTGTGCCATACTGCTCTGTGGGACACAGGAGCTCCCTGCTGAATGTTGCATGTGCGTGTGAAGCCTCTTTCTGCAGGAACCGAGTTGCTTCGGAGTTAAGGACGCACGCAAGCATCGATAGCAGAAACTCTCAGTGCCTGACACAGCTCTGGGTTCTATTTCTGTTCGTAGCAGATCGAGGCCAAGTAGCTTGCTGTGTGTAAGTGATGTGAATCAGACAGCAGCACTGGAAAGGCTGTCTGTCCCTTAGAGGACTAGTGACAGGAAAGGTCAGAGCCTACAACAAGCCAGGCAGCTGTGTCCCCTCTATAGGAACACTGCTTCCGCCTCCCTTCAGGCCTGTGACCTAAGAGGGGCCATGTGGGTGACTATGGCACATTCCCCCCATGGCCCTGCCACACCAGTGGATGGCACAGTGTGCCAGTGAGCCCTACAGAGGCAGAGAGGTGGCATTTCTTCAGACAGGAGCTGGGCTGCACTGAGTCACGGGCAGCCTATCCCTAGCACTCTGCTGCAGCTCAACCCCACTTCAGAGAGGGCAGCAAAACAAAGAAGGAGTCTGGTGGCACTTTTAAAGACTAACACATTTATTTAAGGGCAGTGCTGGCCCGGGCAGGCTATGTACTAGCTTTCCTTCCCCCATGGGTCCAGCTCAATCACATCCTGTCATACCCCCTCGTGTCCCAATCCTGTAGCTCTGCCATGCACCTCTGTGCTGCCCACAGCTCTGCCTGCAACCTGGAGTTCTGGATCCCCCAGAGAGAGTCCCATCTGCGGTATCAGAGTCAAAAGACTCTGTCCTCCCTGCCATGACTGTGCTGGATTCCTGTTGTTGGCCATCACTCTGTGCTGCCACATCAGACACCCAGGTGGACGGTGCCATGTAGATAGAGCATTCAAGCACTTTCTGTTGGTGTTCCCGGACATGTCTTAGGTCTGAGCTAGGAACGGGAGTGACTGTGCGCAGCCAAAGGGTACCCGGGTAACACTCCTTGCCTGAGACGGAGATGGACAACATCTTGCACGCTTCTGGAGCCTCCCAGAGCCATTCAGAGGGACTGCTGTAATGAGAGCTTGTACGTTACTGTGTCAGACGGACGCACGCAGGGTCTATCTGTGCTAGGAGACAAAGGTCTGTGCAGTCTAATAGTCCTCAGGGGCAGCACTCCCTGAGAAAAGAAGTGGGAGGTTTTGATGAAAATTGGTGCACAGATGAGTGAGCAAACAGCTATTTTTTCCCCTGTAATGACAACCATGGATTCTGAAATGAAGCCCAGCAGGAGGGCAGTTCTGCATGGACTTCAGAAGAAGTGTGTGGCTCTGCACCGTGCAAGCCTGCCTCTGCAGCTGAGAATTCAAGGAAAGCGCAGGCAATCTCTGTGTAAACTTTCCCTCTGCACACCTGGCTCTGCCAACATGCTTCAGTCCTGCTCTGCAGTCACTCCTGGGCTTCCTGCACTGCTTTGCTGATGCCCCTCAATCCCAGACTTTCAGGCCCTTTGCTGTTCCAGTCCTGGCTTTCCTACATGCACTCTTCTGCCATAGTTCCTCCTGTCCTGACTGCCCCATGCCCCTACCATCTCCAGCTCTGCCAGTGCCCTCCCTCCTGGCTGGTGTTCCAGCCCAGGGCCTCCTGCAAGCCCCAGCCAGCCAGCTTTTGAGGCACACTCAGAGAGACCCTCATTCAGCCGGAGATGGGATAGCAAAAGCTGGTCTCTAGGAGTGGAAGGCCACCTGAGGGTTTGACACACACAATAAAGGGGCTTCTCTTGCTTCGCAGAGACTGCAACAACACTTTGACGTGTGCACAGTGCAGCTGGAAGGCTGAGCTGTTGTTCAGTAATGCAAGGGCCATTGCTCCCCTGTGTAGCTTTCTGCTGTCCAAGTGTGAGGTGGGGATGATCTGCTCCTGCAGGCTCTGAATTCTGCATTCGTGCTCTGAGAGCACCATATAGATCCCAGGACTCAGCATGCCCACAACTTCCCTCCAAACCCCAAACTAGAAACCAAAAAAGTCTCCCAAGTAGCAGCACCGACCACTAACCACTACGCTAAATGATACTTTTAGTGCCTAATCATCCAGGGAATGGGCATCTGGCAATCAGAGCAGGACCGCCCATGCTTCACTAAGAGCCGTTCTGGATACAACCCTCTTTTAATCAGCGAGGGATTGTAGTTTTCCAGCAGAGCTGCTCGAAAATATGGATGTGTTCAGAGAGAAGGGGGTAGGGGGAGGAGAATACAAGGTGCTAGAAAACCAAATAATATAGATACTTATCACTGCAGATCTTTGCCTCATCAACTCCAGCTCGTTCCAGCTCTCTGTGGAAAACATCTTTTCCTCTTGCCTCCCCACCCCCATCTTAAACAGTAGGGGATGAAGGGTAGGGGAAGAAGGATGTTATTGGCACAGAACATGCAGAGCTCAGTATGTGTGAAAGATGTGCAGAAAATACAGCTGCTGGAATATTATTTAATGACAATTAAGACCATTTCATTGAGAATCTAATCTGTTCGTGTATGTGTGTGTGTGTGTGTGCACATGCGTGCGTATGTTAATAGGGATGCACCTCTCTCTGGTTCTGTTCATGTATTTAGGTCTGTGTAAAACGTGTATATTTTGAACAAATTCTTCATTCTCTTGAAGATGAACTAGAACAGCATTTCCCAAACTTTTGAAAGCTGCTTCCTCCTTTAGCAAAATTAAACAACTTCCCCACCCCAATTCAACCTCACTATGTGCTATTAAAAACCTACCCATGATGTTATAATTTATAATCTCCTCCTCCTCCCTGAGGTGCTCTGATGAGCAGTGGAATAGTTCACAATGGTGACATTTGAACTGTCATCTTTGGGTTCTGAGTTAGCCTGCACTAAAGGGAACAGGGCACTTCAAATCTCAAATCCTGTTTTAGGCTCTTTGCAAACTTTGGCAGACATTGCTGCATCACTTACATTTAGGTTGTGTTTGGAAAGTGGGTAGACTTACTCTTTCTTTTAAATGAAAGTTGAGACTCTAGAGCAGTGGTTTTCAAACTTAGAGTTGGGACCCTGTACTGGGTTGCAGACTCTCAGGCACTGGGTTGCAGCACCCCCTTGCTGCTGCTGCCAAAAGACTGGAATGCATTGCTCAAAGATGTAATTGTTGGGTCGTGGGCATAAATGATTTTTTTTCAACTGGGTCCCGAGGAAAAAGTTGGAAAACCACTGCTCTAGAGAACAATTGTGGAGGTGTGTACCTCCTGCCAGCTAGCCCCACACTCGGGCTTGAAGGCCCATCACTATGTTCTATGAGGTTTCTTTTTTTAAACACTGTCTCCCCATCCCAGGACATGCAGATACAATCTCCTCTGTTGAGCACTGTCTTGGACACACAATACAGCAGAGGGTTTTTTCATTGTAGAATTATTGCTTTGCCACCACTTGGGCTATTTCCCCTTTTTCCAGAGAAAGACATTGAGGCTTGTTTCTGGCACCACAATGACACTTGATGTTATAGAACTGTAGGACTGGAAGGGACCAGGGGTCCTCTAGTCCAGACCCTGACACTTAAGGCAGGACTGAGTGTTAGCTTCTAGAACATCCCTGACAGGTGTTTGTCTAACCTGCTCTTAAAAATGACATAACTGATTGGACTTAATTGAAAAAGTCAAAGGTCTGATTTTCAAGGTAAGATCAATTGGAACAGCAACCTCTGTAAATCAGAGTTCAAGTGCTCATTACGCCCCTGTCTCTAAAAAGAACATCTCTTCCAGATCCATTTGTTCAGAGACAGTAGAAGGCTCTTACACCCTTTCTGTTCGGTCTAGCCGCTAGAAGGGGTAAAAGACTCACAGTGTATTAGCATGGGGTGTATTGACCTGACGCAAATGTAAGTCTTTCCATTGCAGTCAATGGGGTCTGCCCAGAGGGAGGAAGAAGCAGCTGCTCTGCCCCTAGACTAGTCTACTTTGCCCATGGTGGGAAATTTCGGATGCAACAAATAGGTAAGCTGGACTGGTTCTGAGCAGTTCTGTCAAGAGCTGCTTCAAGAGGGGGCGTGGGCAGGGAGCTGAGCAGCACAACAGAATTACAAAAAACAAAACTAACAAATAAAAAATGTACCAGGCAGGCTGTTGAAGGCAAGATCTGTAACAGGTGAGTCCAAAGCTATCCTCTTGAAATAGTCAGGCTGTTAGGAGGAAAGCCCAGGTCCACCATTATCGCTGCTCATTGGTTCATGCTAACTGTAACTGACAGGAGGTAATGCTTTTCCTGTTCTGGTGATTGAGCTGCAAGCAGTGTGATGGGGGAAGGAGGCTGTGTAGGCCCTGCTTGGTTGTTACACTGTGGCAGGACAGATGTGCATCCATATTTATCACAGGAAGCTCTTTGGGAAGGAGTGGAGATAGTAATTGCATCGAGGAAATCTGCTCAGGGGTCTCCATCTGGAGACGTCAATATTCAGCCTCTTCTCTTTGCCCTGACGATAACATACAAACTTGAAGAACAGCCTTGGAAGAGGGGAAATGTTGCTGTAAAGCTTCCCGTTCTCTCTTGGGCATTGGATGGAGATGACATCTGAGTCATGATGCTGGGATCTGAATCCCAGGTGCTCTGCATGAGAGATTCTAGTATGGATCCATTGCAGAGACTGCCTCCAGGCCAGAAAATTGGGATCTGGGGCTAAACTGAAGCTTTTCCTTGCAATGGTTTGAATCCTGCCTTCTGGTTTGTGATTGTCTCCCCATCCCTGACAGACTTTGCAGTGGCAGTATTGCATGAAATGCATACAGTGTGCACCAAGGAACTGCCTGCCTGTCAGAAGCCAGCTCCTTTGAAATGCCCATCTGCAGGAAGCTGATAGGTGGAGAAGTCCCAACAGCCATTATTCCAGACTGGTCTGAGTGCCCAGTACAGGTGTGGCAGCTCCCTGCTGGACCCCTGAAGGAGATATCTGTAAAGGACGTCTCCAGGGGTATTTCAGCTCCCAATATGGGAGTTCACCATTATTCATAATTCCAGGGGCTGGCTAAGTTGGCTCGCATGGTGCTTAATACCACTGGGCAATCCAGGAGCTGTCTGCCCTGCTGCTGGGAAATCACTCATTGTCCTTCAAACATCAGCTGCCTGGAGGCAGCTGAATTATCTGGTGCTTCCTACCACTGAATGTAGAGGAGGCATCGGGGTGTGTTGCTGAGAAATGTCAGCCAAGAAGACAAAGGCACTTCTGCTTGTACATGTCAAGGGTAATAATGATAACAATTACCTAGACAGGTTGTAGCTGAGTGGGTCAGATCAGCTGGCAGGGTCTCTGATAGATTGCTAGGCCAAGGGATATTGGAGTGTGCAGACATGTTTGCACCCTTGCTGCCTCTTGGGATGCTTGGAGCTGGCTAATGACTCAGGGACATGAGCAATTATTTCCCCCAGAAAGGAGAAAAATAGCAGTCTGTAGAATATATAGTTAACCTTTATGTTGAAGCTGTAAATTCTTTTGTGGAAGATACCTGACCAGGAATGACTGGGATAGACAGACACATTCCTTTCTGAGCTCTCTGACTTTGTAAAGCCATTCTAGTAAGGCGGGCCGAGGCCGCTCTCTGGCTCTTTGACTTGGGGTTAGCCTTATTCAGCTTTGTTTTATTTCTTTGGTTCAGTCCAGAAAGTGGGTGTGTTGGTCCGGTACTTGAAGTAGAGACCTGGCCAGCAAGACTCCTGGTCTTTAGCTCTGGATCTGCCACGGGCTCGCTGAATGAATCTTGGGACAATCACCTGACTTTCTCTGGGCTTTAGTATCCCCATCTATAATGTGTGTGTGTGGGGGAGAGGGGTGGCGAGAGAAGAGACTCATTCACTGAAGCAGGGATATGCCCTTATCTCTCTGCTATATTTGCTGAAAAGTTTAATTTAAGGTAATAGCTGATCCATCTACATTGGTTTGAAACATGGTCTAAAAGGATTTCTGCAACAAAAGTTGCTAAGCAGCTATGACATGATTTACTAAGCAATTCTGACTGTGCTGTTAGTGAGATGGAAATTAATTTAGTGATTGGAAGGTTAATATGTATAAGAACATGTCATAGGTTTTTAAAGGCAAGATGGGAACATTATCATCATCTGGCCTGACCTACTGCATAGCACAGACCAGAGAATTTCTATTTACGTTTCCTTCATAAAGCCCAATAAACTTGTGGTTGAACTGAAGTGAATCATTTAGGAAAACACCCAATCTTCTTTCAAGACTTGGTGAAGGAGAATCTACTACATCCCTTGGCAAAATACTCCAGTGGAGACATTAGCCACTTTTCAGAGGCAAAATCCCCTGTGAAGAATGAGTCATGCCTGAGTATGGATAGCAGGGTCGTGTTGTGTTTGTATTTCTCTCTCTGAGAATAGGTATCACACTAAGGCTTTGGCCTTTAATGCAGGAGGAATGTGGTTATTCTCGCATACTTTTAAAAATCATTTTTATTCTGTCCTGTACATGGGATTATACGTTATTTGGTAAGACAAGACAATCTATGTGCGTTTTAGGCAGATACAGCAATCAGGCTGCATAACAGAAGAGTAGAGCACAGGCTTTTTATTTCTGTTGGTTTATTTTTAATAGCAGCTGTGCATCCATATTTATTGAGGTGAAGTGAAGAAAAACCCCAACCATAATCCCAGGAAAGCAGAACATCTTGTAATTATCTCGGTAGCTCGGCTGGCACAGGTGAACGTGACTCCTGCGAGTTGAGGCTGGCAGTGAGCACTGCTTTAATTTCAAAGATTTGGGTCACTAGGGAGGGCGGACAGGAAGGATCTGGTGTTGAACATTCACTGAACATCAGTGGAACGAATGAAGCTGATGGACAAGTCCCTTTCCTCCTGGAAGGAGTAAGGCTCGAGGTCAACACTCTCCCCTCTTTTAGCTTATTTAATGTGTGGTGTGGGTTGCACGAGGGCAAATGGTGCTGGGTGGAGAGCCCTGAAGCTGTCTGTTTACCCACAGAAGAGGTACTGCACAGGGCAGCTGCAGTATATTCCTCACCCCTGACCTGGAGGACCAATAGGAGGGAGTTAATTCTTCCTGCCTGTTCACTCCTGGGCTCAGGGGGCCAGTTGCATGAAGCTAGGTTTTGTGGAAAGAACACCTGCCTCCAAGGAGCTGGAATGAAACCATAGACTCGTGTTACACAGGCCAGCCTATAGTCACCACTGTGTGCTCATTTTTGACCAAGCCATTTTTTCCCCTCTTTCATATACATGAAGGTCCTGACGGTGCTTTCTGCTTGAGCCATGCTTGGTGCAGAAATGGGGAATTGGGTCCAGGAAATGGGATAGCGCTGGTGCTTAATGTCTTCTCACATTATTCTGGGGCTATCTGGGGGCCTGTCCAGCTCCAGGTGTAGGCAGGACTGCTTTAGCTTAAGCTCAACTGGAACAACCCCCCCCCGGCCATCTGTCAAGAAAAACCAGAGTTCTATTGTGCCCTGACTATGCCTCTTCCCCAGGGCACACCTGTCACATGCCCCTTACTTTGAGGTCAGCGCGTTTGAGTGCTCTTGGTCCGGCATAGCCAGCTCTAGGCCATCTGGGGAAACCCCTGCAATTGAGGTGTTCCTCAGTGCTGGAGATTCTGTCTGTATATCTCCAAAGCTGGAGAAAGGGGCCCATTGGTCAAAGAATTGGCTCCTAGATCTTTAGTATTTGAACCCTTCTAGTGGCTTGTTCTTTCTCTTGTGGATTTTTCCCTTGTGCATAGGAAGTGCTTTTCTGGCAAATCTGTGAACAAACAAATAAAAAATCAGGGAGCTAATTATTAGAAAGGAGCTAGCAACTTCTGTGGAGGTTGGGTTGCCCTCATCTTTATATTTCTACTTAAAGTATCACACCCCCCAATTCAAAGAGTGGCTTGAACAAAAGCATCTGCTCTGGCAGAGACATACAGCACACATGGGCATGTTCCAGTCCCTGCCAACCATCTGGCATGCTCAGCATTTATCCAGAATCCTGAGTGGTACATGGCCTGTCTGAAAAAGCCCTATGTGAATCTTCATAGACAAGAGTGTTTGGAAATAGAGTTGGTTCAGAGTCCAGATGCTGAGTTTCACAGCTGCTTCATGTGTTTGATCACAGGCTAGTAAGTGATGTAAGCCAGGACAAGAAAATCCACAAGCATTGGGAGCAGACTCACGTCTATGGCTGCATAAAGAGTTTGAGAAGAATGAGGTGTAATCATTTCAGGGAAGAAAGTTGCCTCTTCTCTCTTGTCACAGGGTTATCTTCATGTATCCTCACATCTTTCCACTAAGGAGGAACTATTAGCCCTGTTGTACAGAGGGTTACAATGGAAAGACAGAGATTAAATGATGTGTCCAAGGTCACAAAGTGAATCTGTAGCAGAGCTTGGAAATGAGTTAAGTTCTTCTGAGTCCTAGTCCTGGGCCTCAATCACATGACCAATTTTCCTACTTCTTGCACTGCTCCCTAGTGCCCCCAGGTGTCTGCTTTTGGAGTGGGACTTCAGTGCCATCTTCCCCAGCTGCCCCAAAATGCAGCCTATGTGCATGGGACCAGTGACCATAGAGGGAGACAGCAGCTCAAATGAAGAGCAAGAGGTGAAATATCCTCTAGAGCAGTGGTTCTCAACCTTTTTTTCATCGTGACAAACCTGACAGAGGATGTTCCCCTGCATGACACGCTACAACCTGCCAGTGGCCGTGGTGATTGGGCTGGGAGCACTTGAGAGGTTGCGGTGCTCTGGAGGATGCAGCACGCCAGGGACCTGGGTGGGGCAGAGTCAAACCAGCGCAGGCTGGTGCCCTGGTGGTCTGGCTCGATGGGGGCCAGGTTTATTTTTGTGGGCAGGTGGTGAACCCCAGCCCAGGATCTCTGGGTTGCAGCCCCCAAGTCCCTTTACTCGTCTAGCCTTGACTGCTGCCTGTGTTGTGCAGCAGGAGCGGGCTGTTGAGGGCAGCAGAGAGTGGCTCCAAGCTGAGCTGCCAATTTTCCATGACACACCTCCCGACACAGTGGGTTAAGAACTGCTGCTCTAGTGCCCTGGTTAGACTGGCTAACAACCTGAACTGCTCCCTTGGGAACAGCCCAGCAAAGATCTTCTGGGCAAAGGAAAGCCTTGGTGACCTTCTACTTGGATAAATGGAGTAATTAAAAAACAAACAAATCCACCCCCAACCACACAAAAAACAAACAGAGACTGGAGAATGGGGGAGAGGGACACAATATTTGCAAACATTTGTTTTTCTCTGAGGGTTTTGTTTTCTTGCAGTTATTGGCATATTTCCATCAAACCCGAGCAGCAGGAGCAGGAGGAGGCAGAAATACCAGCAGCAGAAGGGCTCTTTTCCTCAGTATGCCATGCCCCAAAACTATTGGACTACTGCTTGCTCAGTCTAGGCCTGCAAGTTCTGATGGCCCTATAGAACAAACCCTGATGGGCAAGAACTGTGTGAAACGTGCCTGTATCTCCATTGGTGGCCTTGTGGCTAAGACTCGGGTCTGTGACTAACGAGCCTTGAATTCAGTTCCTGGCAATGGCACTGATGTTGTGTGTAAATTTGAGCAAGTCGCTTAATGTCTCATCTGTAAAAAAGATGAAACTTTTCCCCCCTCTACCTTCTCTGTTTAGAGTGTAGGGTTCCAGGACTGCCTTTCATGGTGTGTTCTTTCAGGGTTTGGCACAACGAGTCGCTTTTTAGAGCCAGGTGGGAATTTTGTGATGAAGCCATTTTTTTCGGTCAGGAAATGCCGATTTGCCAAAACATACTTTGCGTGGAAATGTATCGGTTTTGATGAAACTTTCATTGGGAAGGTTTTCCAGGTCCAAGATGGAATTTCTCTTGATTTAACATGTTGAGCAAAGAGGAAGATGTACACCTCATCCCAGAACAGCTTGGTGATTGTTGGGAATTTTGGGGCTGGTCTCTTTCATTTTTATACCAAAAAAAAAAAAAAGTTAGGTTCCATTTCCAGAATGATACAGAACAACAAAAAATTTCAAAACATTGATTTTTTTCATTAAATGGAAGTCTTGTTTTTCAGCCAGCCCTCTCCCTGGCTTCATGGGGACCCTAGGTGCTATGGAACAGTTCATTCTGCCACCTTGGGCATGAGTTATTTCCTTTCTTGCTTTAGTGTCTGCACAGGTGATGGTGTTTATATGTACATATCTCCATATACATCCTTGGGCATAGGCACAGATTCAGGTCTGTGTGCACACATTGTAAATACAGACTGCCGGAGTAAGTGTGTACATTTCTCTTTGTGAGGTACAATGCAGACATCTGTGCTCACGGGACTGGATAATAACAACCAGCCATTCTTTCCTAAGCTAACGTTACAGAACCTTCTGGGAGATAGGTCCATCTCCAAGACAAACATGTTTCAGTTGTTCTTTTGATCAGATGAGCGGTGTTTGTGGGATTGTGTTTAGGATGGAGAGGAAGGGGAAGGGTTGTCTCTGTTTTCTGTACCCTGGAAATTAGAGGTTATTCTCTACTTTAGAGGCTTCATTTTGCCACCTCTGCCTTCTGATTCTATCAATAAAATTATATTTCTGGGTAGAAAAACTTGATCTTTTAAAGATTCTGATAAGATTTTTGAAAGAGGCAGGCATGAGAAATGAACAGGAATGTGTGAGGTTTTTTTTTTCTGCAGCTATCTCTATTCAGCCTAGCCTTGCGAGAAGAAAAGCTTGTGGGCATCTGTGCTTTACATTTCCCTTCCCCAGGGGCTTATCAATATGCAGTGCCTGTTGCCATGATAAAGGGTCTTTAATGTCTTTGTGTCTTCAAGGTTACCACAAAAGTTCCATTTTACAAAGAAAAGCCATGTTGTTAAGGTGCAGCCAGCAGCTTGTCTGTGGCCAAGCAAAGGGGAAGCTGAGCCAGGTTTCCCTCTTGCAAGCTACCCATGTATCAGCAGGTGGCACCTTAACTGCATATCTCAGCTGAAGAATCTGGATGAGCTCCATGGACACTCCAGGGGACTGGTTGCCGGATGCTTCCACTTTATTTGTGGGGTTTTTTGTATTCTTTAGAAGGCTTGTTTTTGCTCACACTCTGAGTCATTTGAGTCAGAACGAGTGAGCATGGGAATGGCTCTGTGGCCTGATAGTTGGAGTACTCATTTGGGAAGGTGGGAGACCCAAGATCCAATCCCCCTGCTCCCATGGCTTTTTCCTTATTTATCGACAGTGGAGCAGCTTTGATAGGAGAGACGGAGGGAGTCTCATAACAGAGTATCCCATAGTTGAGGGGTTAGAGCAGTCACCAGAGTGTTTGCAGATCCCTGAAAGAATCCATTTTCCCTCTTAGGTCTTCGGGGGACTTGAATGGGGGTCTCCCACCTCCCAGCTGAGTACCCAAACTTCTGGGCAAATAGTTTGGAGGGAAGTCTTCCTTCTTTGGGTGAATTCTCCAAGGATCCTGATCCAGTGGACACACTCCGAGCAGACCTACTGGATGGGGCTTTACACATGAAGGCCTCACTTCCCCCAGTCACGCATCATTCTGTGGCTTAGGCATCCAGGAGGGTGCAGGCTCAGAGACAGAAACATAGGTTCTGGGGGAACCTTGAGTGCAAGATTGTTAGGTGCTCAGTGAGTTGAGACCCGTGCAGGGTTCAGTTTCGTGCATCGCAGTGGTCTGAAAACTGGGACTTAGGCAACTAACCCTTTTGTGCATTCATACTTGCATCACCTCTCCATGGCTCAGTTCCCTGCTGTAAAGGTGGGGAGAATCCAGCATCTTTCCTCTTTCCCTTTCTGTATTCTCTAATTAAAACGTTAGCCCTCTGGTCAGGGAAGATTCCTCACCATGCATTTCAGCAGCTTGTTACAATGCACCCCAGGCTTGGCTGAGGCCACTAGGAGAAGCTGTTATACAAATAATGCATAGTGTAGAAAATGATGAAAAGCTCCATATCCCATGACCCATGTCTTGGACCCTTGCCTACCTAGGCCTTTCAGAGCTTTTATGAAGCGATGCCCAGATAGTCTTTCTCATTTGTATTCCAGGCCCACTAAACTGGTCCGTAGACTGTCTCCCAAGCTCAGGCTAGCTCTGTAATGTTGCTTTCCTGAAACTTGAGTAAGAGCTTGTCTCCTTTGATTGTCAGCTCACTGAAGCAGGGAGCATCATTTTGTTCTCCAGTTGTACAGCTCCTAGCACCCTAGGCTCCTGGGCCATGACGGGAGACGCTATAGCTATTGCAGTGACAATTGAAATAATAATAATACACATGGAACTTTTCCAAAATAGCTATTTTGTTTTAAATTCACACCTTACCTTACTCCAGAATATCCTTCACATGTAGAAAAGACCGAAATTAGGTTAATCCCTTTCCCCCCATTGTTTTTGATCTATATGCTTTGGATCCTGGCTGTGACTGCAAATGGGAAGCACCTACATGGAAAGATTGTTAGAAGATTTCCGCCAGCCCCATTTTGCAGGCAAGGTTCATTTTGGTCATAAAAACACCTCACTTTTGGGGATTTTATCAAAATCTGAACTCAACCTGAACTCTGTCCCTGCAAAGACTTGCCCCTCACTAATTACCCTCCATACAGGCTGGTGAGGACGGGCTTGTAGTTAAGGGAATCAGACCCACAATAATTTGGCTCTGTTATAATGTGATTATAATATTGATCATGGAGAGCAGTGAATTAGCACTGAGGAAAATCAATGAGTTGAAAATTCTTGTTGGCAGAGACCCTAAAATGCTAATAGGAATTTCAGAAATGCGTGGCTAAGTCCTCTCTGTGGATGGGATGTAGCAGGTTGGATTTGAAGTGCACTGGCAAACCTGTATGTGAGAGTGAGTGCTGTGGACCCTTCAATGTATGAACATTAGGATTATTTGTGAAATATGGCATTAAAAAAAGTTCTTGAAGTCCATTTTCTGTTGTTGTTGATCATTAATCTTCTGTCGCCAAGAAGTGAGGAGATGGCTCAAACCAATGAACACTGGAAACAAAACCTGTCAGTATATCAAGAAATATTTATACATATACCTGCTCTTAACATTCTGACAAAGGCAAATATTTAGAGAATAGAGCAGTCAAATTGCTTAGTATTTCAGTTGGAATCAACAGACTTTCTAAGGCTGGGATTAATTTGAAGAAATTTACTAGCAGTCTTTGTGGCAGATAAAACAGTTTGCTTATTTCACACTTGTGTGGCCACCTGCTACGAACTGTTTGTTCAGATTCAACTTCTTTAATTAAAATCAACATAAAACAGATTGAAAACATCCCAAGAAGGGGATGGCTGATTTGCTGGAGGATATTGCAGAAGACATGCCAAAGTGGTTAAAAATGCTTTATCATTTGAATTAAATTGAATTAAAGTGTGTGTGTTTCGTCATACACTGCTTGGTGTATGAGAACACTGTCGCATATAATTCTCTGTGTGATCCTGTGTGTGCTGTAGTGTGAGGCTGTGTTGATCTGGGAGGTCTGCGTGTGCTGTGACGTATAAACATTGTGACTGACTATAAAGCAGTGCCTAATGCTGTCTGTGTGCATCTTGTGAGTCCCTGAGTATAGACTTCAGCGCTCTAATGGCTCTACATTGTTTGTGACTATGATGCACTAAAATGGATGATTTGCCGGTAATGAAAACCAATGCTTAGGAGGTTACGTTAGCGTCACACAATCAAACCACTGCAGGAATATTACTTGTACCCTTCCATCCCACCAGGAAGTTTGTCAGTGTAAGCATCGTTATCCTTGTGGTACTGAAGAGGGAACTGAGACACATGGGCTCTATTCTATCTAGCTCTTAGATAGCAGGCATGTTCTAGATTGCAGGATAGTTAGGGGGCAATACAGCATCCAAAGAGTTAACTCATTGGTGGTTAGTCTAGCCAGGTTCGGGTGGACCACTTGTGCTTTGTTTTCCTGCTCCCATCTGACATCTCCTCCCTGTCCCACCGTGGATTCTGCCAGCACCTGGAGCAGATATGCTCAATTCTGACAGACACTCCTCTCTGGTTCCAGGAAAGATTGTGGGTTTTTTTTTTTTTTTTTAAACTAGGTTTCTCCTTCAGGCCCTGGAGCATTTGCCATACCATTGGCACTATATTGCTCTGTGCAGCTCTAGAATGAGCCATTTTAGATGTTCTGGACACCTACGTGTCTGGACTGTAGAGGGGATGGCTCCCAATGGTGGAGAAACCTGAAGTCTGCTTATGCAGGAGGGGCCAGTGTTTGTTCCTATGTGGTGACTGTATTGTACCCCCTTCATCCTTTCATCCCCTCATCATGAAGGCAAATCTGCTGTATATATTTTTTTTTAATATGCTCACCTGCAAACCAAGGACCTGCAATGTCTGCTCAGCCCTGAACTCTCTCTTATGCTGCTAGAGGCATACAAGGTATCAGCTCCTTTCTTGGGCTGATTAGAGGCCTCCTCCAACAACCATCAAAGCTTCAATTAACACGGGCCGCTTGCAGAACTCTGATAAGAATAGAGTTTTCCCTTGGAAAATGGATTTTTATTTAGTTGTGTCTATAGTTCAGTAAATGACCTACTCTTCACAGTGGCAGAGAGATTCTGGGGACAATTAGGGTGCTCGTTGGGAACCAGTTATCTGAAGCCAACAGGCACATGCTGCCTAATATCCTGATGGGAGGGACAGCAAACTTTAAAAGCTACCTCTCCTTTCACCCCCCTTTGAATGTGTAGAAGGAGTCTCTTTGTCATGCAGTGGCTTTTCTTTAGAAAGCTTTTTGTCCCCGAATCATGGATTTGTGTGCGGCCATTTGCTGCTCAGAAGAACCGAGAGCAAAAGGAGGGCTTGGGTGGGATGTGGGAAACTCTAACTCTTGGCCCTATTCTCTTGTGTGGCTGGGGTTACCCCAGAATGGGAATTACTGAGCAGTGATGAACAGCAGGAAGGGACAACACTCCTTCCCTCCTGTGCTGTGCCAGGCGTCTGTGTTTCTTTCCTTGCCAAGCCATGTGGGCAAGGATGTGTCAGGGTGCTAAAGGCTTAGTTGTCCAAACTAGGCTCCATGATCAAGTCAAGGCCTAAAACAAGCAAAACGACAGCTGTTGATTTGGCAACCAAAACCTGACATGTATGCAAGCTCTTGAGCCGGATGCAGCCGGCCGACCGCAGGAAAAGAGGAAGGTTAAAAGGTCCCTAACACTCCGGGTAGCCGACCGTTGGAAAAGGGGAAGGTTAAAAGGTCCCTAACACTCCAGGCAGCTAACCGCATGAATCAGCAGACACCACGCCACTGTGGTTTTGAGCAATAAAAGGAGGCCTTATGCGGGGGGGAGGCAAGTCAGAGTCATTCCAATTAGCACTAGAGCAGGCCCGAGGGACCGATCACCCCAAAGGCACTCCCCGCCGGCTCTCTGTAGGACGTGGACAACAGGACCGGACGTAAAGCACCGAGGCCTGGCCAGCTGAGGGAAGGTTCGGATTAGCAACCTAATACCAATTTCAACAAAGGAAAGGTAACTAAAGTAGAGGCTTGGAGTAGCACCTGGCTCTCAAGCAGAGTAACACAAAATTTAAGGTTTTGACCGGCTTTATGCTGAGACCTTCCGATAATGAACAATAGCAGCACCAATCTTGGGTTTGGGGCTGAAGTAGGAATTGGGGTAGGTGCAGGGTTTACGTTGGGTATAGTTTTGTTAGTACTTTTGCCTGTTTGTTTTGTGTTTGTAAGTGATAAGAAGGATAAAAGACGCAGATTTGTGTTGGAGACTGTGTGCAAGGAAACAATAATGGGTGACCAGGTCTGAGACTTAGCCTGTATACAGCCGCCCCAAGGCACGCAAGGGTTTTGAAAGCAAGGGTGTGCAGGTGAACCTCGTGACCCACTGGATCCCCCTCTTGTATGAATGTATAAATGGGCGCCCCCTGTGCTAGGCCTTCATCGCTGCTATAACTTTGCTGCGGGGGAGGGGAAGTGTGAACGGGGGATAACCGTTGACCAGGTCTGGGACTTATCCTGCATGCAGCCAAGGGTGTGCAGGTGAACCCCATGACCCAACGGGTGTGAATGAGATCCCTATATGATAGTACAAAGGGTCCCGTGTGGTTGTGTCTTACATATTGGCATGTGTTCTTGATTGTTTTGGTTTGTGTGTATTGGGCTTTGTTATATTTTCTATAGCATGTGATTAAAGCCATAATTGATGAAAAATCCTGAATCTGTATGCAATAAGTGGGTATTGTAGCTTAGAGTGCCTGTGGATATATTGGATGTTTGTTGTACTACTAATCACTGCTTTAATCTAGTAATCTGTGTAACCTGTATTCAGTAATCATAAATAAAAGTCACATACATAGTGAATAAACAAAAATTAATTGCTAGTGGTGGTCTTTGCCTGGGGGTTTCAGGAGCTTCCCCACCATCCGCATCTAAAGAACCAGGTATTTTGTGGGCACCCTTCCCCCATTAGGGGATAAAGCCTGACAGGATGGAGGGTGGGAGATGAACAGCAGCAGCTCAAGGTTGAAGAGGCTTCTAAGGGCTTTGTCAGCAAAAGTTGCTGGACTGGCTCAGCTATGAGCCTCATCTACAGCTCACGTTCATGTTTCCCATTGTTGATGGCTGTTAGCAGCAATAGACATGCACAGTGAGAATCAAGAGTGTTCCCCTGACTGGCCAGGGTACTGCTCCTTCCCACACTGGCAGAGGACACACCACATATTGTAACAATGCACTTTGCCTGCCTCTCTCCTTCTCTATTGACTCCCGTTTGATCTGAATAATTTTGATGTGGCCCAAGTCAGTTGGCTAAATGAGGTTCTGCCCTGGGGTTCCCTAGGGATTCAGGGATAAGGATATACTTGTTGTAATCCACTGTGGAGCCTTGTGTAGGATGTTTCACAATAACATCTCAGTGGAGGATATAAAGCCACTTAGGGAATCTCTACAGGTATTCATCAAAGTATCTGCATCTGTCACTCCAAGGCAGAGAAAACAATAGCAAATGCACAGCTCAGAAAATTAATATGTAGCCAGATGAGCATTTTAATAACTGGAAAGGTGGAAAAAAAAACCCCTATCCCAATCTCTGTGCTGGCTCTTGCCAACTCTCATTCCTGAGAGCCTGGGAGACCCAAAGTACCATGACTGTATTGATTCAATTATTCTCTACAATGTAATACTCTGCATTTCTGTGATAGCAACAAACGGAGTTGAAAGACATACAAAAATAAATGATCTGAAAGTTAATATGGCTGAATGAGCAGCTCTGAATACGAGGAGAGAGAGGTTTGGTTTTACATTGTAAAATCAATAGCATGCAGAACAATGTCCTAACTTTCTCCAGAGACCTGGAGAGGGCCCGCCTGAATCGATCACTATGCAAATTAATTGAATTCATGAAATCCCCATCGCTGGGTAATTGATGCTTCTTATAATTACCTCCGAGTTATGAGCTTTTAGAGGATTGCATTGATTTCCGGCACGGAGAGAAAGGGAGGCCAAGTTCCTGGAAACACAGATCCTGTGTCTGAGGTTGAAGGCTGTTTCCAGAGATGGCAGTGATGGTGGCAGCAGCATTGGAGGACACTTTGGGGGCACTATTGACACCTAAAATTAGCCATGGGTGCCTCCTGAGGCTCTCCGTGGGTGGATCCCTTAGAGAATAGCACTGATTTACAGTAGCATTGCAGTCATATATGCATCATGGCCAAAACTCCCTCCTAGATCCTAGAGTGATGGGTGCCTTAGAAAAGAAACCAGGAAGAATAAATGAACACTGAATACCTCCCCTACACGACCCCAGAAGCTGAGCTTTCAGAAGATGCATCTGACAATGCTGAACTAGCTGGTTCAGTGCCAGGGACAAGGGGTCAGAGGTGAGACTGTGGGTCCACTCGTAGAGCTCCTGTGGTGAATGAAATTTCACAACACAGTCCTATTGCTGTGAATAACCAGGCTGTGAAGGGTGGGCTCTCTCCCAGGCAGGGGATGATGCTTGAGAAGCACCAGTCCCAAGAACTGAAGAGGCAGGGATGCTGGTAGAGCCATTAGTGCTTATGAAAACATGAACACATTCCAGGAGAAGGTTCACTGGGACGAACCACCTCTTTGCCCTCAGAGCATTTGTCACTGTGGTGAAGGTGGTGTTTTGAGCTGATGGGCTCTGAATTGGTGCCAGCAAACAGGGAACCCATGATGTACCATAGAACTGTTTTCTTTCTCAGGCGGCTGGGATGAGGTCTGTTCTCTCTCACCCAGAGGAGCTGGCTTGGCTTGTGTTGTTGCATACGCTCATCCCCAGGACTCAATGATGCATACGACATCTGCTTTTCAGGGAGCTTTTTAACCCGCTGACCCTGCTGCAGGGTAACACGGCTGGATCCACAGGTGCCTGCTTCTGTTTTCTTCTGAAAATTAATAGCAAGAGAAGCAAAAGGCAAAGCCAGTGGGAAAGGACAGCCTTTGCAGCCAGGATTTTTGCAGCCAGTCAGTGGCCCTGTAGACTAAAGAGTTTCTTAACTCTCTTTATAACGCGCATTTTATAGTGGCATGGACCTGGGCCAGACCCCTGTGAATACATTTTGCCTGATTTAGAGGGGAAAAAGCCAGGCTGCAGAGGCAGCAGAGGGGAAACTAGAATGTTTAGAGGTTCCAAAGGGTAACCGTGTTAGTCTAGGTCAGCCAAACAAACAAGGAGTCCTGTGGCACTTTTAAAGACTAACACATTTATTTATCGTATGAGCTTCCATGGGAGAAAATCCCACTTTAACCGAAAGCATCTGACAAAGTGGGATTTTCTCTCATGAAAGCTCATGCGATAAATAAATGTGTTAGTCTTTAGAAGTGCCCCAGGACTCCTTCTTTGTTTAGATTTTTTTAGAGGAAGTTATTGAAAATCACTGTCTTAAAATCTTGGACTGTCAAGGTGAAACCTGGTGTGTGGTAGCCTAAAGGGTGCTATTATAGTCATGTACATAGCTTTGTTTATGTTAGGATATTCTATAAGAACCAATATGGGTATGTATGAGATGTTTGCTGGCTCAAAAGATCACTTTAAAACAATCCAGACGAAACCTGCTCCTTTTTCTAAGGCAGGTCAGACTGTGGTGCCCAGCCCTGCTCTGGAATGAGGCCTCATTACCTTGCGGTCTATCGAAAACTGTTTGTGCGAGACACTTTCACTTCATTAGTATTCCTTGTGCTGCATGCATGTGATTGTTGGGATGAGCAACGTTCAAAAGCAGAACAGCATCGCAGCAGAAATAACAAGGACCAATTTCTCTTTTGTAAGTTTCGTCTTCTCATTCAGACAGCTGGCTGTTATCTGAACAATACATGGCCCTGCAAGGGGAAAAATCAGAAAGGCTCAGTTCCAATCCCCCATTGCATAACTGGGAGGTGTGTGTATCCCTCTCTCCAGTGGAATAGGAGGCTTTGTATGCAGACACCAGCTGAGCTCGAGGGTGTTCTTCAGTAGAGCAGAAAGACTTGTCTCACACCCCATAACACACATCTGGAACAGGCGCAGCTGGATAGCATTACCCCCTTTTCAAAGGATCCACTCTACTATTGTATGGCACAAAAGACTTCTCCAGAGGTTTTCAATCTGTGGACTTTGCTTTGATAGTAAATGCATTCAAACTTAATCATGCTGGGAAAGAAAGGGAACTAGTTTAAACAGGCCTGTTTCTTTTTCGTTGGCAGGCCCAAGTGGTTCCTGACTGATCGACCAGAACAAAGATCACAGAACTACCTGCGCTGTCTGGGGTTCTCATTTTAAACAGCCACAAGAATTTTCATTTGGGATTATTGCTGCTTTTCCTTCGATAAAAACAGAATTCAGTCAAGCCTAAAACAAAGACAGTAAATCACTAATGGACATCAGTGCTCTCGTTAGAAACAAATTTGTCACATGTCAATACTACATGAAAGAAGTAATTTATCCCAGCATTATATAGTCCTGCTCTTTATATAGCGTCAGAAGTGCTGCTTGGCAGATGATACAAGATGTGGTCCCTGCCCCATAGATCTTCAGCCAGTGTCAGTTTGCAGAGCTTCATGGATGGCAGCGGAGTGATGACAATTTACTGCAATGGAAGAGCTGGCTCTTTACTGGCTCAGATTTGACTGCAAGGAGTCCCTTTGTTGGTGGGCAGGCAATGGAAATGGTTAGAGATGAGCGTTCTGTACAAAGCATTCTGATCCCTTGACTGGCCACCCCTGTCTCGTTTATATATTGTATTTGGATTTACTTAGTGTGATACGAGGCAACTGAGGGAAAGCATTTGGGAATTCTCATGGACCCTCAGCCCAGTCCCCCAGCCAGCGCTCCTGGCAATGTTGATTTGGGGAATTAGGCTCAAGTCTGCCCACCTGCCTCCAAGTGTCTGGTGCTGTCCATATACCTTAAGTTCTTTGCAGAGCAACTCAGCCCTCCGGCCAAGACCCAGTTCAAGGTAACCCCCCTTCCCGGGAAAAGTCCAATTTCCACAGCTCACTTGGTTGCAGTGGCTGCTGCTGGTCCTCCACCACTCAACAGCAGTCGGGGGAGGCGGGGCGGGATCTGGGCCCACCCAGTACCCCAAGCCCTAGCTCAGAGATCCTATATGCCTTTCCTCAGGTGTCACTACAACCTCCAGTCCCCAAAAGGTCCCCTGGGCCACTTCCCTGCAGCCCCTGTACCTTCTGTGCCATCTGCCTCCTGCAAGTGCCCTTCAGGCTCCTCCTGAGCATGAGCAGTCTCAGTCCTGTCCCGTCCTGTCCTGTCCTCCACTCCGTCTCCCTCCGAGTCCCAGCAGCCTCAGCCTCAGCCCTGGCTCCCTTGCAGGGCTCTCTGCAGGCCACCTCCTACAGGTTGCAGACTGAAGCTCTTCAGAGCCCTGCTGTCCACAGGGAGCTGTCCCAGGTGCTATTCTCCTTGCCTCTGCTCAGGCAGGATCTTCTCCCTCCAGTATTTGAGGGAAACTGCCCCTGCTCTGTCTCTGTAGTCTACTCTTATATCCTATCCCAGGTCCTGATTGGTTCAGCAGCCCTTCCTCCTGATTTGCTGCTCCTCTAGGTCTTTCCTTAACCCCTTTTCTGCCAGTGTGGGGCTACTGCCCCATCACAGGGAACCCTCTGTTAGGATCATCATGTAGCACTGTGCTTTAACATCTCAATCGAAAGATGGACATTTTCATGTTTTCTCTAGTTAATAATAAACCAGGACAGTGGCATTCCCCAAATTTAACCTCACTTGAAACCTACTTGCTGGCAAAATCAGACGTAAAAACACAAAAGTGTCACAGCACACTAGAACTGAACAATTGCTTACTTTCTCATTTTTACCGCATAATTATCAAATAAACCTCGACTCCCCTCCCAGGTTGAGAAACACGGATATGGTATCTAGAGCAATATAAACATGTCATGGTCTGTATGAAATTTTAGTTTGTAGTGACTTTGCTTGTGCTTTTCATGTAGTCTGTTGTAAAATTAGGCAGCTATCTGGATGAGTTGAATCCCCACTGGAAGACCTCTGTATAGCCCCAGAAGTCCACATATCCTGGTTGAGAGTCTAATGGCTAGGGCACTGGATTGGGAGTCAGGAGATCTGGAGTCTATTCCCAGTTCTGCCATTGACCTGCTGGGTGACCTTGGGTGAGTCACTTCCCTTCTCTCTTTGCCTCAGTTTCTCCTCCCATCTTTTGCCAGTCTTGTCTCTTTAAACTGGATGCTTTTCAGGGCAAGAGCCATCTTTGCATGTCTCAACAGCACCTCGCATGGGGTGGGAGCACCTTGATCTCAGTTGAAAACTGTAAGTGCTACCGTGATACAAACCACCACCAGGAATGTAGGAACAGAGCTAGAGTCTGGGACAAAAGGTTGCTGGAGAAAGGAACCACAGGAGCAGCAAAATGTTTGTATTTCCATGGTGCCTAGGAGACCTAGTCATGGGACCCCCTGGCACTTTGTATGCTGCTGTTCCTGTAGTGTCATTCTGGAGCTGCCTTTTCCTTCATAAATATAGACCCCAGAGAACACACAATTTCTGGTTCTGTTGAATGTGCAGCATTTTTCTGGAGCTGGTTAGGGACTCCATGCTCTTGTGAAGTGCCCAAGGTCCACAGAGATGGCCACTGTGGAAGTACCTTTAGCAGGCAGGTAAACTCTGGAATGCACATTGGAATTCTTGGCTCTTATTCCCAGAGCTGGGAATGAGCATGTGCCTCTACCCCTCACAGAGACATCCCAGGGTGCTAGGGTGGTGGAGGTAGGTGGGGGTCTCTGTGGCTCTGCAGAGGTGTGGCCATGGCTGTCTGGCACCTCCTGTGCATTCGTTAGCCTTTCTGATAAACAGCTGCAGGGGAAGGGGGTTTAGCGAAGCCAAAGGGATGACAGGCGTACCTAGTGCATCCTTTAAGGAAAAAGGGATAGGCAATTGAGCTCTGCAGACTAATTAAAGTAATTAGAGTAATGTGTGTAATTAAGATCAGGAGCTAATTGTGGACTGTTTGATGTCCTGCATTAACCCAATTGTCCCTCACAAAGCATGGTGTGGGTGGGACGAATGGGAGGTGGCAGGGCTGTGTGGCTGCACCTACACTGGTAAATTAAATTGACTTAAACTTGCTTAAGTCGACTTAATTTACCCTGCGTCTACACTACAGTTTCCTTAAGTCAACTTAAGCAGCTTGCTTAAATCGACTTAAGGAAAATAAAGTCGACTTAATGAAAATTAAGTCGACTTTATTAAACCACCTTGCTACTTGACCTAAGGCTTAATTTGACTTTTTAAAGTTGAATTAAGCCAGTGTAGACATGGGATAGCCCTATGTTGACATAGGGCTACCTCAGGACTACACCAATGCGCTCCCTACCGGGGGGGGAGGGGTGGGGGCACAGGGGGAGCCTGGCATGCCCCCCAAAGGGCAGGGCAGAGCCCTGTGTGATGCTGTCTGGATTTAGGGAAGCATTTATGATATTATTTTCTATCCATATATCCTAAATGATATAATCCATAGGAGCTATGTCATGTTTGGTATCAATAGAAAGGTAGTAATTTGCTGGGAATGATTATATAGTTTATGTCCAGGAATTGTATTTGGATTAGAAGTTAGTTTAGTTAGGAATTTGGTGTTATATCTATACTTTAACTTGTGTGATTTTATGGAAATGTCTGAGAGAGGCGTCTGTGTAAAACCATTGTCTCCTTAATGTTAAGGAATGTGCTAGCTCCAATGGGCCCAGGGAGTATCCTGATGAGCCATTAAGGACACAATGGTTGTATTCCTTATGTCCTTAATGGCTCATCAGGTTACTCCCTGGGCCCATTGGAGCTGGCACATTCCTTAACATTAAGGAGACAATGGTTTTACACAGCCGCCTCTCTCAGACATTTCCATAAAATCACACAAGTTAAAGTATAGATATAACACCAAATTCCTAACTAAACTAACTTCTAATCCAAATACAATTCCTGAACATAAACTATATAATCATTCCCAGCAAATTACTACCTTTCTATTGATACCAAACATGACATAGCTCCTATGGATTATAGTATTTAGGATATATGGATAGAAAATAATATCATAAATGCTTCCCTAGATCCAGACTGAATCATACCCTGCCCACATGCCCTGCCAGGGTCCCTGTCCCCCTTTGCCCCATTGCACACAAGGGGTTCCCCCCCCCGCCACCGTGGACCTGCCCAAGGTCTCCCTAGCCCCTAGAAGTCGACCTAGGCATCCAGTGTGGACGCTCTAGGTCGACTTTGTAAGTTCCCCTTTAAGTCGACTTTAATTTTAAGTGTAGACACACTAAGTCGACTTAGTTAAAGTCGACTTAAAAGTGCAAGTGTAGACATAGCCTGTGTGACTCTGCAGAGATTAAAGGGTGATGTGCAGCCATCATTTTGACAGAAGCTGCAAGGAACCATGGTCCAGCAAACAGAAAAAGTCATTAGGAGTCAGAGCACTTGGGTTCTAATTTTTGGCTCTTCTGACGACTCACCATGTGACTGTAGGAAGTTGCTTTCCCTCTCTAACTCAGTTTCTTGATTGATAAAATATATGGTAATAACATTTATTCTCTACATGGGGCTTAATTAACAAGTATTCACAAAGTGCTTTGAGATCCTGATACGGAAAGCCCTAGATGGAGGCAAAGTGCTTACTATTGTTAAGGTTAGCTGGGGGCAGAGCTTGGGAAATTCTCTCTCCTCTTGCAGGAATCTGTGAGGATAATGTACACGCAGCATTGAATAGCTGGGCCAGCAGTGAGAAACATTTGCCCTTGGCTTGTGAACATGGGACTAGCTCTTTCCTTCGAGCAGCTACAGAAGGATGGAGAAATGTTTCTGTAAGGATCAGAGAGGCCTGTTTTTCATAGGCTGTTGTTCCCACACCTGCACTTTCCTTCTAAACCTCACTGTAAACACCTTAAATTGATGTCTTGGTGCTGATGTCCTTAAGAGAAGCTGTCAGTTCTTTACCCATTTCCGCCTCACGTTCAGGGTGCGCGCTGGGCTAAGGAAGTCTTGTTAGAGTAGGCAAGTTTTGGCAGATTTTCACACAGCAATAACCTGAAATCACAGCTCCAATTTAAGTCCTTTCCACATCCCTCTCCTGGATTCCTTTGATCTTATTTCTTAGTATTTTTCCTGCAAGTGACTCAGATACCAGTGGAAAGTGCCAGATGAAACGGAAGTCTCTATTCATGCTAGCTGTGTGAAACTAGCAAGGTTTGGTTTGTGGGTGTTCACACAAATATTTTTGCCATTTTCCAACCAACCTCAACTCTAGTTTCACTTTATTTGTGGTTTTTGAAAAAGAAAATTGGTTGTTTTTTTTTAAACCCTCAAAAACTTGCAGCCATTGACTTGCCCTCTGTTTTGAAAGCAACTGTCATTCCAAAAAGCTAACTGTGTCCTCATACAGTACCTGGTGTGGTTTGGGTTGAAAACTAGATAGCACTCAGGTGACTTCCCACATAAATGGGCCTCTGCTTGAGTTTGTAACAAGCTGTGAAAAAACTTGAATTTCAATTCATTTTGCATCTTTCCTGTGAACACTTTGTGCAGCTCCAGAAAAGACTGTCTGGACAGAGACAGGCAAGCTTCCCACTTCATTACCACTGATTATTTTTACTGCAAGAGCACAGTACAATAGCAGAAGATTCCTATGTAGTCTTTTAACTTGACCTTCTAGCTATGCACTCCTTTGTCTTCTCCAAATCTTGTCATGAGTTAGTTAACTTGAGTTAAGCACATATCCCTTTCCCCTAATGATGAGTCATAGCAAGAGATGAAGAATTTATCCAAGAGAGGGTAAAGAGGTGACTCTTGTGTTTCCAAGTATGTAGTTAGGGTATGGTTTCTGAGAGCAGAGAGCTCTTCAGTGTAGCAGAAAAAAGCAGAACAATGTCCAGTGGTTGGAAGCTGAAACTAGAAAATAACAGATGAGAAATAAGGTGCACAATTAATACTGATTAATCATTGAAAGAATTTACCTGGAGACCTGGTAGATTCTCCATTGTTTAGCATCTAAATCAAGACTGATTTATAGTGTTTCTTTTAAAAATAACTCAGAATGTAAGTTATGGCTTGATGCAGAAGTTACTGGGTGAGGTTCTCTGGGCTGTGTTGTGCAGAAGTCAGACTAGATGATCATAATGGTCTCTTCAGGCCCTTTAACCACAAGATCTTCCCCTCACTTTCTGGTCTCGCCTCCCTGACAAATGTGCTAGAGTCAGCAGGGAAGTTGATTTCCCAGTGCACATTCAGTACTTGTCCCTAGCATTGCAAGATCCAAAAAGTGGAGTCACCTATGTTTCTGCTGTGGGGCTCTCCAGCAGCTGAGATACTTGTCCAGCTACTGTCCTGCTGAAAAATTAAAACTCCCCATGGTTCAAGTAAGCCATGTGACCAATTGTGGGGAAACAAGGACTTTAGGGTGATGCTTATCAATTACTTCAGAGATCTAATCCCTCATCTTTAATTCCAAGCGAGATTAAAGCCGCTTTTCCTTCTTTCCTGGGTGCACGTGAAAGGAACCCATGGATGAGAAATGGCTTTGAATGGAAGTGCCTTCTATCAGTGGTTGGAATCTTTCTTTTGCAGGCATCAATGTGGTGTCTACAAGGTGAAAAGAACAGGTTCAGGTACAATAAAAACCCAACGTGATTCTAAATCTTACAGGAGTCCTAAAGACAAGTGGGAAGTACAAAAGGCTGAAAGCAAATGCAAAGAGATTTGTGCAAAACAGAGGAATAAAAAAGTGAGCAGGATGGGATAGATGTGAAGCTTAAAGAGGAAAAATAACCTCAACTTCTAAAGCAATAGTAGAAATTGCTTGTTCTGGAGAAATAGTCTGAGATAATATTTAAGATTTATCAATATAGATAAAGTGCTTCACAAGACACACAATTTTCCCTGTGTCATGGCAGCTGGAGTGCCAATACAGCCTCTTTAGTGCTTTTATCCTTGCTCTCTGTATTTCATATCTCATCTTTTTTCTAGTTCTCTCCCTTTATTCTCCGACCTTGGCTCTTTTTTCTTCCCCTATCTCATCTCCCTAACACTTCTCTTCTCTCTTTACTGAATTGTTGCTCTGCGGACTCATTTTTTGGTCCTTTAAAACCTCTTTCAGTCCCATTTCAGAGCTCTGTGTTCAGCTCTCCTTATTTACCCCCAGTTTTTCGGAAAAGGGGGTTCTGTGCTGTTCTCTCCTGCACTGTGCCTCAATTGATTTTCCTCATTGTCTTGGGTGCTGTTTCTCACTGCCATGTCTGCACCTTCTGCAGCATGCCCCCCTCCTTCCACTTCGGGCTCGTTTTCTCACCGTCTCCAAGGTTACACAAACTAGTTTCCTAGCCATTCCTGAGTTCCCAGCTCACCTTTCCCCTAACCACCTCTGATTCTGTATTTAGATTCTGGTTTATGTTTGATTGTAGTTCTTTCAGGGTCTTTCTGGTTAAAATCCTGGCTAGTATCTGTTAAACCGACAGTGGTGTCTATTTGGAGATAATCTAACCCATGCTGGCTGAAGGGAAGGGATGACTTAATGATCAGTCTCTTCCATCTTTACCTTCTATGACTTACAAAAATTGGTGCCTGAATTTGGTATGACAGAATGGTCCAGAAAGCCTCTGGACATCCAAGAGAATCCTCAGTGAGGGACATCTAATAGCTAGAGGAGTCTTCATGACCAAGACATTGGTCTGACACTGAAGACCAGATTTAATCCCTGGCTCTGCCAAAGAACATGCTCTTGGGAAAGTCGCTTAATTGTCCAGGACTTCACTTCCCTATTTGTGAAATGCGGATGACTTCTCCCAATGTCAGATAGTGTTGTCAGGGTAAGTTTGAGGGACTCGGGTATCATGTTTCTGAGGACCAAGTGTATACTTAGAACAGGTTTTTCCAACCTTTTTTCATTTGCAAATCCCCTAAAAATTACAAATGGAGGTGTGGATCCCTTTGGAAATCTTAGACATAGTCTGTGGGCCCTCAAGGGTTCATGGACCACAGGTTGAAGACCACTGACCTAGTGAGTTAGAATTTCCTAGGATGCGTACACGTGGTCAAACTTGAACGCACGGTCGAGTTCTGAAGAGCACAAAGCCAGCTTTTGGCACTTGCACACCGTGACATGGCCTCTGAAGGGGGTGGCTGTGAGAATCAGGAGATTTTTCATGTGACCAGAATGATTCTGTTTGAGCACATTCTTCCCCATGTGGAAACAGGGCCCATCTGGGATTGACCTCCGCTGAGATTGGGGGCATCAAACAAGGGGAGGGATTAGTGATTAGGTGAAGGGAGCATGTGTATTCCCCCTAACTGGCCAGTCTGGTTTCATCTGCGTGACTGGGATACCTGTTATTTTGGTATGTGGTGTGGCAGGAGATGCTCAGTCTAGATAGTTGTCTGGCCACTCATCAACACATAAAATACCTTGTCTCTGTGCAAAACACTGTCCACACAGCACTGAGCAAGGTGGGTGGGTCTTGACTGCAGCCCTGGCATGCTCTCATCAGGGAAATAACACAGCGTATGTCAAACCAGCGCTAACGTGTGTGAGTGAAGTGGAAGCGAGAGAGAGGCAAATCTGTTTGTTCCTGGGACTTGGGAACATCCCACAAATGCCCCTGTGGGAACACTGCATGCAGCAGCTGGGAACAAGATAAAAACCCAGGGAAGTGGGATGGGAAGGACACTTCTATGTTACATGAACTCTGGTTTACATCTCAGAGTTGAATTATACCAGGCAAAGTTGTGAATGCAGGCAGAAGAACCCAAGACAGACTGGATCTAGCCCCAGGAATCCCTAAAGCATGATAGATTCCACACTCCATTCCTGGAGGGCAAAGGGATCCAGTTCAAATGCTACTGAGTGAGGCTGGGCCCAGGCCTCACTCCATGAAAAGCCTTTTGGTCTTCTGTCTTTTTGGAGTGATGCTTCACAATGGTAAAAGGCATCATATCTGAGGTTCAAAAATCATGAGTCGCCGTCCAGAGTCCTGAGAGTGGCTTGAAACTCATAATATTCAATTACAAAGGTGAGGTTTCCAATTTTTCACTTCTGAATCTCTGGGGTGCACTCTGGTCACATTTGCAAGCTTCTCCACACAACCATGCGGGCCAGGGGAAAAAAAACACTTTTTTTCCCTAATGAAAGCTGAGATTTTTACATAATCACGTGATTCCAGGGGGTGCAGGCTTAAACTCATAGACTCTAAGGTCAGAAGGGACCAATATGATCACCTAGTCTGACCTCCTGCACAATGCAGGCCACAAAACTTCATCCACCCACTCCTGCAATGAACCTCTAACCTATGACTGAGTTATTAAAGTCTTCAAAGCATGATTTAAAGACTTCAAAATACAGAGAATCAACCAGCAAGTGAGCCGTGCCCCATGTTACAGAGGAAGGTGAAACAGCCCAGAGCCCTTACCAATTTTTCCTGGGGGAAAATTGCTTCCTGACCCCAAATATAATGATTAGTTAAACCCTGACCATGGGGGCAAGTTTCACCAGCCAGTCAAGGAAAAATTATCTGTAATAATTCAGTACCCACCCCATCTAATGCCCCTTCCTAGATCACTGGCATATCTATCACCAGTAGTAAAAAAAATGGACAATTGCCAAACTAAGTTGTCCCATCATATCATCCCCTCCATAAATTTATCAAGCTCAGTTTTGAAGGCAACTATATTTTTTGCCCCCACAGCTCCCCTTGGAAGGCTATTCCAGAACTTTACTGCTCTGATGATTAGAAACCTGCATCTAATGCCAAGCCTAAATTTCCTGATGGACAGTTTGTATACATTTGTTCTTGTCTCCACATTGGTGCTGTACTCAAATAATTCCTCTCCCTCCCTGGTATTTATCCCTCTGATGTATTTATAGAGAGAAATCATATCTCCCCTCAACCTTCTTTTGGTTAGGCTAAACAAGCCAAGCTCTTTAAGTCACCTGTCAGAGGGCAGATTTTCCATTCCGCGAATCATCCTTGTAGCCCTTCTCTGCACCTGTTCCAGTTTGACTTCATCTTTCTTAAACATGGGGGACCAGAACTGCACACAGTATTCCAAATGAGGTCTCAGCAGTGCCTTGTATAATGGTACTAACACCTCTCTATCTCTGCTGGAAATACCCCTTCTGATGCACCCCAGGGCTGCATTGGCTTTTTTCAGGGCTGCATCGCATTGGTGACTCATAGTCATCCTTTGATCAACCAGTACTCCCAGGTCCTTCTCCTTCTCTGTCACTTCCAACTGATGCGTCCCCAACTTATAAGAAAATTTTTTGTTATTAGTCACTAAACACATGCCCTTACACTTCCCATTATTAAATTTAATCCTATTCCTAATACTCCAGTTTACAAGGTCATCCAGATCTTCCTGTATGATATCTCGATCCTCCTCTGTATTGACGATACCTCCCAAATTGGTGTCATCTGCAAACTTAATTAGCACATTCCCACTTTTTGTGCCAAGGTCAGTAATAAAATGGTTGAATAAGATTGGTCCCAAGACCGATCCTTGAGGAACTCTGCTAGTAACCTCCATCCAACTAGACAGTTCACCTTTCATTATGACCTGCGGTAGTCACCCCTTTAACCAGTTCCTTAACCACCTTTCTATTTTCATATTAATCCCCATCTTTTCTAATTTAACTAATAATTCCCTGTGTGGAACCGTATCAAATGCCTTGCTGAATTCTAAGTAAATTAGGTCCACCGCATTCCCTCTATCCAAAAAAATCTGTTTTCTTCTCAACAAGGAGATCAGGTTGGTCTGGCATGATCTACCTGCAAGACTTGGAAAGAACAGCACGGTTGGGCAGCACTGCAGATTCTGTAAAAGAGATCAAAGGCTCAAGGCTGCTGGTCCATGCCCTGCCCATGTCTCTCTTTACTGCCATGTGCGATAATACGCTTTAGCCAACACCTTTGAAATGAACAGCATTGCTTTCCCCCCCTCCCCCCCCGACTTGATGGACCATCTGTCTGTCCTCAGCTGGCAATTCCATTTCCTTTGGGACTAAGTGTTAGTACTCGGCACTTCATATTTTCAAGGCTCTGTCTGAAATGTCTAGGTGTGAGAACTCTGCCTGTGTGGTCCATTCACTCTTTGGTCCCTCTTCTCATAGGTGGCATCAATCTTTCGGGTCTGTTTATCTGTACTGAGTAACATCTTTGCAGCCCCATGTTTGGCAGGGCAGTGCTGTATCCTTGTGTGACAGAGAGGGAAGGAGGAGGGACAAAGGGTATGTCTACGCTGTAATGAAACTCTTGAGGCTGGCTGGGACTCATGGGGCTTGGGCTGCAGGGTTATAAAATTGCAGTGTAGATATTTGGGATGAGTTGGGGGCGTTGCCTCTAATCTAAATTGTGATGTGGAGATTAAATTCTCGTCTCTTCCAGGGGCTTTTCAGTTGTGGCTGCAGCCTGAAAAGTGTCTATAAAAAAATGTCTTGAGGAGCCTGGCTTCTCTCTCTCAAAGGGTTCTGAGTAGGGAACATGGGGAGATATTTGTCCTGTTTCTATTTTTAAATTAAGAACTTAATTGTGATTTCCTGTTCATGATGCGGGGTGACGGCAGCAACTTTCCCCTGCCCGCAGTGATGTTCATGCACAGGCATCATCTTATTTCAGTAGGCCAGGTTCCTATACCAAGCACCAAGCAGTTTGATGGGGCCCTGGGCATGCAGGTGTCTGTTGGCACAGAGCTCATGACAGCACAGGGTCCTACTAGGGATTCACTCTGTGATGGTCTCACTCACCCTTGTGAAACTTCTGTCTGACTAAAGGCTTTATTTTGCTGCCCATCATCATAGTATCTGAGCATCTTCTATGTAAAACAATAGCAATGTCCCTGCTGGACTCCATGGGGTCTCTGGCACCTTACCTTTCTGGTGCAAAATCTCTGTTAGGGCCATGTTTTGATTTGGCTGGTGGTTCAGTTCGTTACAGGTTGGGATGTGTTTGGGGGATCCTCGTTGTGAGTATGGTTCTTGTGATGGTGGAATGACTTCTTCCAAGAGGAAGCGTCTTTAATAATTGTTTATGAATAAGATGTTTAAAGGATGGTGATGTGAAGTTCTGACCCAGTTCTCTCCCAGGGCAAACGCGCTGCATTGTGAGTGCAAAGAGCTCTGCACTGCAAACTCCACAGCCCCTCCGAACCAAGCTCTGCTTTCTCCTTCTCCCATGCTACCAGTAAGCAGTCTCTCATCTCCCAGCTGTGCCAACGGTGGGCCAGGCATAGGGGAAGCTGTCTTGCTCCCCTCTTGCTATTGCCCGTCCTGGGTTGCTAACAGGAACCAAAGCTCATTTGTTGCAGTACAGCAAGGATCCGACTGAGACCTGGGGAGGCGATTTTGACCATTGCTTTTCTCACCATCACTGTGTCGCCCCTTCTGCAACAACTTCCCCATGGCTCCTTGGCCTAGGGCAGGTAGCGGTGATGTGTGGTCTCAGGACTATTCATCCACACATGTGCAAAGAGGCCTGTGATGAATGGCAAAGGGCTAAGTAGCCCCTCACCCCAACCCTTCTGCCCGCTAATCCCCAGATAGTCCCTCTATTGCTGTTTCTCTGTGGAGCTGCTCTGGACAGTCTGGCTAGCATGCTCAGCTCTGACTCAGTGTGGAGGCTGTGACTGAACTTTGTCCCTCCATAGTGGGGGCAAATCCTAGGCATCTAGCACCTGGGAGTTTAAGTGCCTTCTGGTTTAAAAGCCCAAATTTGTCAGTCTATTATGTTAATTAATATGGCAGGCCAAAGAAGCATTTGCAGCAGGGAATTTGGACCACTCATTACAGCTGCAGGTCCATCTAAGGGGTTGCGTTTGTGACAACCTTCTTCCCAGCCATTCAACTTTATTGTGTGGTCAAAAGATGGCAGTACTGTATTGACTCACCATGCTGCAAGGTGGGTTTGAAAGGCAGCCTTCAAAGCAGTGAGCTATGATCGCAGGCTGGTCTGCTTGGGCAGGGCTGGGGAGAACAGCGTTTCTTCCGGAGTTGCAATCATTCACACTCAGCCTGCTTTAGGGGGTGTTGTCCAGGTGCTGGCTTCAGCTGCTTGGATTGCATGTACTCAGGGTCTTCGATTGTGGCAGGATGTCACCTGCTAATCTCCTGCACTTGAAGAAATGTTTCCCTCTGCTTATGGTTTTCCTGTGTTTGCAGCAAACTGATTGAGAAGCTATAGAATAATTAAAAGGAGTGCCTGCTCCTGGAATACTTTATTTTCCTGGGCAGCAGCCAGCACTTAGTTGTGATGGGTGCCCTACCTAGATGGGACAGATGGGAAGCACAGAGTAATAGCTTCAAAAGCATCCAAGTGACTTAGCCTGTGTTCAGTTGAAAGTCAGTAGGACTCAGTCTCTTAAGTGCCTATGTCAGTTTTAAAAATGGGACTTAGGAGCTTTTGGAAAATGTCTCCTTTGCCTGTATGTCTCTTTTATAGCTCTGTGCAAACTGATTACCAACACACAGCCCCTGCAAGGAAGATAAAACATTATCCTCCCTGCCTGCCAGGGATGTGAAGTCAGAAGGAATCGCTGCCAGAGCAGGGCTTAGAACTCAGGGGTTCCTGGTTCCCAGGCCTGTGCTCAATCCATGCCTTGCTCTAAATCCAGGCTATTGCCAGGAAACAAGCAAATACAGCCAGATGTTTAAGATGGGTTTGGGTTCTGTATGCACTGGGGGTGGGGGGATGTGTCCCCAGCAAGTAAAGATCAGCCCTGTGGGAGTTACAGGAACAGGTGGAGTCAAAGACGCAACCCCACAAAATCCACTTGCCTTATAGGAAATCCACTCCTTGAAGACCATCTCCAGGCTGGAGCAGGGTTGGTTTCCTTCTTTCCTTGCTTCACTGCCCACCAGCAGAGCTTTTCAACATTCCTTTCTTATTTCATAAATGCAGAATATTGATGGCAGCGTCTTCACTCGTGCAGGTGAGAGCCAGAGAAAACTGGTGTCTTCAGGGCAAGCGGTAATCATTTAATCAAGTGAATGGAGTCCTGGTACTAACTAGAACCAGGCATAGCATAGGCAGCTGCCCTGCAAGTGCCTCCAACACAATGGGCCTCAGACCTGCACTACAGCACCCATTTCAGTCCTGGACCCTCGCAGATACACAGCTCTGCCAATGTCTCTCAACCCCAGCCTGCAGGCCTCTTGCTAGTACAGACCTGGGCTCCTTTCACACGTAGTTCAGCCCAACATGCAGCATTTTCCAGCTCTGCCAATGTGTCATATTCTAGAGCTAGGTAATCAGGGCTCTTCCCAAGCAGACGTTGTCAGTCAGCCCAGCCATTCCACACCGTGAGGTATTGATGATATATGAGCAATTGTCGCAGGAGCACGACCCTGAGACCCACCCAGTTCCTTCTCACTCGCCACCAAATCAGGATGTGATTCCAGGTCTCCAACTGAGAATGGTTGAGCTAGATGCATCTTCGGCAAAGCGGGGCTAGCTAGCACCTCCTTTGGCTGTGGTGGCCTGTGGTTTATTTGACTGCTCTGCATGGGCTGATTTGCTCCGTGGTTTGTGTCCAGCTCTGAGATGCCATTCGCCTCACCCAGCGCTCAGATCTGTTAGTCTTTAAAAGTGCCACAGGACTCTGTTTGTTTTTCTGCAATAGACTAACTGGGGTACCCCTTTGGAACGGGTTACCATGGCGATTGGTGCTTGCGCCACACAACTTGGCAGAGTCAGGCTGCCCTTGCGAGTCTTCCTGGTGGATGGATGGGCGTGTGCTCAGAATAACATGCTGGCGTCTCGTCTCCTTCCAGTCATCGCTCCGTTTTCTCTAACTTGGGAGGCCATGCGAGCTGACACTAACGGCGCCTGTCAGAATCCAATGAGTTGATGAGCTGGAAACTGGTTATTAAGTATAATAACAGTTGTTGGTTTAACAGTTCTGTTTGTAAGTGCCTAAGTGACAGGTGACTGACTCAAGCCATCCTGCCAGACTGCATTTTAAGCAGCTGATTGCTGGGGCTTTCACAGACTGGTTTCTTTAGCCAGTTTTCCAACAGCCCAAACCAAGCATGCCCAGCCAGAGACTGGGGGAAAGATGGTTTTTGGAAAACTCATAATATAAAGTGCAAGGAATTGATGTGATGTGATTAGCGAGGTCCTGGTCACTCAGTTTAATTCCTGGTGCTCTTCCCTGCCTTTAACAGGTACATCCTCTTACGCTTCAGAGCATGGCTGGGCTCTTAAGCGGCAGGCAGGTAAATCTTGGGCTCTCAGGGTAACATAAATGTGCTTAATCTCCCACGGTCATGCTATGTTAGTGGATGGTCTTATGGGGTGGGGCTGTGACTGGTGATAGGATATGGAGATGACTGATGTTCTTGGTACAGCTTCTAGCAGCCCACACTCTATTTTAGCTCCTCATGGGCAGTCTCAGCTCGCAGGGCAAATACTAAAGGGACAGCTGCTTTCTCTCTCTGCCAGTCAGGGCTGGAACACATTGTCAGGAGGCAGCACGAGGCAATCTCATCTAGCTGCATCACTGCTGTGGGATGAGGGTATCAGGCTATCAGTCTGAAAGCAAGCACCAGCACTAAAGTTCATGTCAGCTGTTGATTGATGGCATATTTCCAGATGCACAGCAAGGGAGGGTCTGTGTTTTTTAAAGCAGACTATGAGGGAGGCTGTTCCCCCAAACTGCCCCAAGGGTTAGGTTTGTGTGGATTCACCAGACGCAGTCAAAGGCCATTGAAAAGATGGATGATTTTTATTGAATGCCAGGGTGAATAACCCCGAGCAAGCAAACAAAGTAATAAGTGGTGAGAGCTTACATCCCTTCAGCAGCTGGGAACCCCTGATGACTGCGGACGAACCTGAGGAGGTTCCCGAGGCACGTTGGTTCTCGGTTACTGAGGCAGTCTGGTCCATGGTCTTACGGCAAAGTTCACAGGATCCCAGGAGCTATGCTAACATATAGCATATGAGGAGAAGGCTGGGTGATCATGCCCACTTTCCCTTCACACGCTCAGGCCCAAGGCCGAGGTAGCTTGAAGGAACGGATAAAAAAAGTGCATCACAGCCAAGCCTTGCAAAACAGCAAAACCAGCAAAACACCTTATATCAGGCACCAGCTGGTTCCCACAGTAGACTAGCTCCAGCTGGTGCTTTGGGCATGAAGCCCAGCATCAGTTCACAGTTGGGTCACTTATGGTGGGGGGGATGTGAGCTTCACTGCCTGTCTGTCACAAAATTTTCCGCTTTAGCCCTACAGAGGCTATGACAGTTAATTCCTCCTCCCACCCGCACAAGAGAGAAGTGAGAATGCTGCTTCCCAATGGTGTACACCCAGAGACCACAGGCATTGAAAGGAAAGATTTATTTCTCTGTCTTTTTAAAGCTCTTTTGAAGGAGGTAATTTGGAGTAAAGAAGAGTTTATACAGATCTGATTCTCTCTATCTCAGAAGAACACACTTTCCTTTCCCTGACTGCAAATCAACAGGACACGTTCGAGGGAAAGATCATCACGAAAGAAATGGATTTTCCCCCTACTGATTTGCCATTTTTGCTTGTATTTCTCAAAGACAGAATGATGGGTTATGAACTTTAAGGAGCGATTTCTATTCTTCTCTCTCATCTGACATGTGGACAGTGGGATCGGAAACCTGAATAAACAAACAGAGCAGACTTAACACAATTAGGGAGAAAGTTGAGCCCCCATCAAGATCCATGTGCCCTTTGGAAATACTTTCATTGAAGTTTATAGTAATAACTAATGATCAGTGCAAGAGGCAAGTCAGCTGGAGAGGGGGTCTCAGGGCTGGGAATGAACTTTCTATTTACAGAGACCAGGATAATGACTGGACAATAGTGCCAAGGTGGGGCAAGTACTGAACAAACACTAGCACCCGAGTGCAGAATGTCTCTGGGGCAGGGAGCACATGTCCAGCATGATGGATTTCATGCTCGGGTGCTGTGGTAGGGGATGTATTCCCATTGCGGAGATCCCTGGGGGTGGCATGCATCTTGAGAGCAGGACTGGAGTCAGCAGAGTTCTGAGCAGACAGCTAGCTCCAGGGTTTGCAGTTGTGGCTGCTTCATATTGCATCTAGCCTGGATCATGGTCTTTGCTCCATGTCCTGAGCTGACTGTCCACAGGGGGTTGCTCCCAAGCCTGTCTCCCCAACTGACCCCTCTGCTCTCTGCTCCCTTCCTCCTCCCTTACTTTCATCCAGCATGTTAGTTGCAGCTCTGGATAACTTTCCCTTCGTTCTGGCCGTGTCAATGACCTTTGTGCTCATGCGGATGGGTAGCTTTAGGGCAGCCTGGCACTGCCAAGCTGTGCTGCAGTGTGCGGCTGATGAGTGCCTGGCTGCTAGCAGGAGGATGCTGGATTGATTATAAATCAATCAAGCCTCACAATTCACCCGCCAATCCCGAACTGGCATTCGGTGGTGGTGGAGCAGCAGGACCGGCTGCTGTCCAGGCTGTGCCAGTCTTTCTTTTCAGGGCTGGATGTCTCCAGCAGGCAGACACATGCATGTTGCTCAGGGAAACTTCAGCCTGCAGCAGAAGGAACATGCTGTTCTCTGGCCTGAGTGCATGCCGTGCCTAGGTACCCTGCGACCAGTGATCAAAGGTCCCTCCCTGAATAACCCCAGCAGGCCAGCCTGTGATGGGCACTGACCCACCCATCCTCTGGGCTTTGCTTCCCATGGCTCAGAAGCTGCACAAGGGAGGTGCCTACTGCATCAGACTTGGTGGGGCTTTGATCATCAGGCGGCCTCCTCTGGGAAACTGCTTTGTCACCACTGGAACAGACGTTTTCCTTTCATGCTTTCAGAAAGCGGGATGTGACGGGGGAGTTGCTACTGAGTCCAGGCATTCATGCTTTCTGTGTGGTTTCTACGTGGTTGATGAAGGCAGAACGTGCTGAGAGCAGAGGTGGGTCTGTATCCCCTGCCCCTCACCTCGGATACCAGCTCTAATGGGTAACTGGCTCTCCGCCACCTAGCATTGGGACCTGTCAGATTTATAGGCTGTGTTGGTCCCCATATTCTGCCTTGTGCTGGGATCTGCACATGCTCCTTAACCACATGTTCCTGAAGTTTAAAAATGGGTGCGATTGACCGATAGCTATAAATAGCTTGGCATTAGCCCTCTTTCCCCAGGCCATACTGCTGTGGTTGAACTCAGTACTGGTGCCCGACCAGGAGTCTCTTGTTATACGACAGGGAGCTGGTGATAAGCACATTCTCCTCTGCTTTGGAATTCACTGGTCTGCAATAGCATCAGTCTGTTGGCATTTAGGGTGTGTGCAAACAAAATGTATGGATCTGACATCATTAAGGGGAGTGAGAAGAGCTGGTTCACTAGTGGTCTTGGTGTTTTAGTTGGACTTGCTAAGCAGGGCCATCTCTAGGGGAGAGCGGGGTCCGGGGCCAATTGGCTTGGGGGGGCCCTCCACCCCACCCCACACTAGAGGGGGGAAGGGCGGACTGGGTCGGCCCGCTCTGCCACCAAGGCCCGCCACCAGCGGGAGCCGGTCCTGGGGGAGCTGGCCGTGGCCGAGGACCCCAGCAGCCCCCCCTCAGGGCGGAGCAGCAGGCCCAGGGACAGACTCCCGGCAGCAGCGCGGCCTTGGGTCTCCGGCCCCAACTGGGACTCCAGGCTGCTGGCGTGGGGCCAGGGAGTGGGCCCTGAGGCTGCCACCAGGATCTGGCGGGCCAAGGCCCCGCCACCTGCTGCGGCCGGCCGGCCGACCATGTGAGACAGGCTGGCCGGCCGAGAGGCTGGGCCCTGCTCAACTGCCCCGCCCCTGGGCTGGCCTGCTCCGCCCTAGGGGCAGGGCGGGCCGGCCCAGGGCCAGAGGCTGGGGGACGCCTCCTGCCTTACCCCACCCCTCCGCCTTTGGCTTGCTGCCAAAGACAGGGAGAGCAAGGCAAAGCGTGGCCGTGGGGGGAGCAGGGAGCTGTGGCATGGGCCCCACACTGCCTCACTGGGAGCGGGACAGCACGGGGCCCAATAACCGCGGGGCCCACATAATCGCGGGGCCCAGGGCTATTGCCCTGTTCACCTCCCCGAAAGGACGGCCCTGTTGCTAAGGTTACCTATAGCCTGTGATAGGAACACTTCTGTTCATGCACAGAAAGGCAAACAATGGCATTGCAAACCAGCCTGGTAGCTAAGGCTGTGTCTACACTTGTTAAGTTAAGACGACTCTGTTAAGTCAACTTAAAGTTGACCTTCTTAAGTCAACTTAACAGAGTGGCTACACTTTAAGTCAACTTAAGTCGACCTTGTTAAGTTGACTTACCAGTAGATATAGCCATCCACTCTGGCTTTAAGTCGACTTAATAAGGTTGACTTAGCGCTATCCCCCATCCACACTGGCTTTAAGTTGACTGAAGAAGTCAACTTAAAGCTTAAATGGACCTTCAGAAGTGGTGCTATTAAGTCAACTTAAGCTGTTATTAAGTCGACTTCAGGAAGCACTTTGTGTAGGTCGTTCATAAGTTGACCTAAGTTGCCAGTGTAGACGCACCCTAAGAGAGTCTGTTCTCCTTTCACTGAAGTGTAAGGCCCAGGCTCAGGCTGCTGGGGAAGGCAGCATACCAGATCTGCTCCAGCCTTAAAAACTCAATGGTCCACCACCCAATACAAGACCTGGAGATTTGGAGTTTTGGAGAAACCCATATATTTTGTATAAATTGGACCAGAGTCACTGCGGGAGGACGTGTTTGCAGGGCCAGACCTAGCTAGGTTTCATGACATTTTGCGAGGCCTATCTCTGCTTTCCAAACGCTACCAGAGTTTTGATGAAATTTGGCAATTCCTGTTCTCCAGAAATGGATTTCTGGGGGTGAAAGTATCAGTTTGTGTACGCACTTGCTGCGCTAATGCAAATGAAAAGTTACTCTGCAGGGAGCAAGCACCTCACCTAATAATGAGATTCACTGACTGACCCTGGACACTGTGTTTCTCTCCAGAGCCACTCCTGAATTGGACTCATTTGATGCCAGACCTTCCTAGGCTCTGCCAAACCATGCCAGTCTCCAGGCAATCAAACTCAGAACTTTCCTGGCTCAGGGCTGGAGCTGCTGGGAGCCTGTGAGTTGGAGCTGCCTTCCTTCTGCCCCATGCCAATGGAATACTCTGCAGCTGTAAAACAGGTTTTGTCTGCTAATTGCAGAGCAATAAACATAAAGCAACCCATTATAGAATGGCCACATTCAATTAATATGAAAAAACTCTGGGGTTCATATAGATTTACACACTATCACCAACTAGTTTGATCACAAAAAGGAGGATCCAGGGAACTATAGACTGGTCAGCCTCACCTCAATCCCTGGAAAAATCATGGAGCAGGTCCTCAAAGAATCCATCCTGAAACACTTTGAGGAAAATTGAGTGATCAGGAAAGTCAGCATGGATTCACCAAGGGCAAATTGTGCCTGACCAACTTGATTGCCTTTTATGATAAGATGACTGGATTTGTGGATGTGGGAAGAGCTGTCAACGTGATATACCTCTACTTTAGCAAGGCTTTTGATACGGTTTCCCACAGCATTCTTGTCGGCAAGTTAAGGAAGTATGGGTTGGATGAGTGGACTGTAAGGTGGATAGAAAACTGGCTAGATCATTTGGCTCAGCGGGTAGGAATCAATGGCTCAAGGTCTACTTGGCAACCAGAAACGAGTGGAGTGCCCCAGGGGTCGGTCCTGGGGCCAGTTCTGTTCAACATCTTCATTAATGATCTTGATGATGGGATAGACTGCGTGCTTAGTGAGTCCATGGATGACACCAAGCTGGGGGGAATGGTAGACACATTGGATGGCAGGGATAGGATTCAGGAAGACCTAGACAAATTGGAGCATTGGGCCAAAAGAAATCACATGAGGTTCAACAAGGACAAGTGCAAAGTCCTGCACTTAGGATGGAAAAATCCCATGCACTGCTACAGGCTGGGGACCTATCGGCTAAGTAGCAGTACTATAGAACAGGACCTGGGGGTTATGGTCGACAGTAAGCTGGATATGAGCCAACAGTGTGCCCTTTTTGCCAAAAAGGCCAATGGCACATTGGGCTGCATCAGTACGAGCGTTGCCAGCAAATCGAGGGATGTGATAATTCCCCTCTATTCGGCACTGGTGATGCCGCATCTGGAATACTGTGTCCAGTTTTGGGCTCCCCACTACAGAAAGGATGTGGACAAATTAGAAAGAGTCCAGCGGAGGGCAACAAAAATGATTAGGGGGCTGGGGCACATGACTTATGAGGAGAGACTGAAGGATCTAGGCTTATTTAGTCTTCAAAAGAGAAGACTGAGAGGGGATTTGATAACAACCTTCAACTACTTGAAGGGGTACTCCAAAGAGGAGGGAGCTAGGCTGTTCTCCATAGTAACAGAGGACAGAACAAAGAGTAATGGTTTCAATTTGCAGGTGGAGAGGTCGGGGTTGGATATTAGGAAAAACTTTCTCACTAGGAGGGTGGTGAAGCATTGGAATGGGCTACCTAGGGAGGTGATGGAATCTCCCTTTTTGTAAACATTTAAGACCTGGTTAGACAAAACCCTGGCTGGGGTGATTTAGTGGGAGTGGTCCTGTTTTTAGCAGGGGGTTGGACTAGATGACCTCATGAGGTCCCTTCCAACCCTATTATTCTATGAATGTAAAATCAGTGACTGTTGGGTATCACCCAAATGGCCTTAAAGGCAGGGGCGTTGCTGGATAGCAAAAAGATCCAGGGCTGTGGCCCCCCAGCCCACTCCCTGCTAGCCTCCCCCCCCAGCTAGGCCCCACCTCCTGGCCAAGCCACTGGGCCCCTCCCCCAGTTCACAACCCCACACACACACAAACAAACCCACACCCCTGCCGGACGGGGCAGGAGGCAGGCTCGGCTGGGGTTGGCCCCCCAGCATGGAGGCCCCTTAGGAACTCTCCCCACACCCCCAGGCCACCTTAGTGCCCCTGAAGCCGAGTCCTGTCCCGGCCTGGGCACAGCCCGACCTTCCTGTTCCCGTCAGCCCCCCAGCTCGGCCTCCCAGCACAGCCCCCCGCCCGGCTCCCAGCTCGGTCCCTCGCCCGGCCTCCCAGCTCAGCCCCCCACCTGGCCTCCCGCCCAGCTCCCAGCTCAGGCCCCCGCTTGGCCCCCCTGCCCGGCTCCCAGCTCGGGCTCCCCGCTCAGGCTCCTGCCCGGCTCCCAGCTCGGGCCCCCGCCCGGCCTCCCAGCTCGGCTCCCAGCTTGGGCCCTTGCCCAGCTCCCAGCTCGGCCCCTTGCCCGGCTCCCAGCTCGGCCCCTTGCCCAGCCTCCCGCCCGGCTCCCAGCTTGGGCTCCTCGCTCGAGCTCCCGCCCGGCTCCCAGCCTGGGCTCCCGCCCGGCTCCCAGCTCGGCTCCCAGCTCAGGCACCTCACCCAGCCCCTCGCCCGGCTCCCAGCTCAGGCTCCTGCCCAGCTCCCAGCCCTGCCTCCCAGATCGGCCCCCCCCCCCGCCCCCCGCCCGGCTCCCCGCTCGGGCTCCCAGCTCGGCCCCTCGCCCAGCCTCCCTCCCAGCTCCCAGCTCGGGCTCCCCGCCCGGCTCCCAGCTCGGCCCCTCGCCCGGCCTCCCTCCCACCTCCCAGCTTGGGCCCCTGCTTGGCCCCCCACCCGGCTCCCCGCCAGCTTTCTGAACTATCCCCCTTACCTGGCCAGAGCTGCAAGGGCGTCCAGTCATTGCTTGGCCAAGCCTCTCCCGCCCTGAGCACGCTCTGTCTGAGCATGCTCAGGGCGGGAGATTTGAAACTCCCCGGCCTGGCCTCACCTGGCTGCTGCTCCCAGTTGACCGGCCAGCTGCAGGGCAGGGTGGAACTGTGTTCCGCTGGAGTTTTCTCCTTTTCTGGGCCCCGGAACGCTGGCCTGGCAAATTTGTGGGCCCTGGAATGCCCGTTCCGGGGCGTTCCAGCATACTTTAACCCCTGCTCCCCTGCAAACAGGCTATCTGCACATGTGCCTGCTGGGGAAAATAGATCCGGGGCTCAGGCTAATCTACTCAGGGCCGACGCCCTGCCAGCCCAACGGCAATGATGCCTCTGCTTAAAGGTGCAGCACTCATCTGTGTGGTGCTCTGGCAGGTGACCCGCCACTCCCAGCTTCTCTGCTGCAAATGGGCACCACCCTTAGCAGTTAGACTGCAACAGCTCCAAAGAGAGCAGCGACATGAATCATACATGCAGAGATGTGTCAGGTGTAGTAGGGTGCCTGTGTACTTGGTCTGCTTGGGCAAGTGACAAGTCACAACTCTCTCTAATCTTTCCTTTGCTAATGTCACGGGCTCTTTTCCTGTAAAATCCCCTCCCAGCCACATTTTCTGAGATTTGACACAAAACTCAAAGAACCATAAGCAGTGCCTATGTTTTTAAAGTGTCAATCCTCTCCCACTTCCCTTGCGGGGCGTTGGTGCGTGTGCTGCCCACCCCCATTAAGCTTCTCCCTCTTCTGCTCCCCAGTCACTGTGACAAGCTGAACATAATACACAGATGTTAAAATCTGCTGAACTAGCTCATCCCACTTATTTTAATGGCTGTTGCTACACAGACCCATCCGGACTTCCTAATGCCATGGATATCAAATGAAATAAACAAAACATGCGGAATGGCTGGGATGTATTTTACATGTTCAAAGGTGGATTCTAGTCATATGTGCAGGATGGATTTTTAGCCTGTGACATGAAATAGGACCAATTTAATACATTTTAAAGCCGGAGAGAGATCATTATAATCTGGTCTGACCTCCTGCATGGCACGGCCCATAGAACTTCACTTAGCAATTCCTGCATCGAGTTCAACAACTCATGGTCTATAGACCTATTAGAAAGCTGTCCAGTCTTGATTTAAAGATACTAGGTGGTGCAGAATTTTCCTATGTTTTTGCAATAGTGTTGGGCCAATTGATTGTAATATATGTTTGTACAAGAAAGGACCAAGCAGCATTGATCTACAGAGATTTGTGGAGGAGCAGACCTCTGGGCAAGCAGCAGCAAGAGGGTAGGACACAGAGTGCTAGAAATGCTCCCTTGTTGAGCTGTCCTTATTGCACACAGCCCACAGAAAGGTGCTGGGAGAGAGTGCAGGGAAGATCTCTAGGTGAGAAGTGAAGAAAACAATAAAAAAACCTCTGTCTCCTCCAGACGAGAAACCAATAGAGTTCAGAGAGAAAACAAATGGAAGAACATAAAATCTTCAGTTGCAGAGATAATATCATCTCAGGTGATGTGCTTGCCTGGCAGAGAGAGTAGGGAACAATGGAAAGTTACAGAGAGCTGTGGCCACACTAAAAATAATATAGTTGTGTGTTCTTATGTGCCAGGAGCCTGTGTCTCATGTATCTGCACATCTGCGTGTATGTGCCTGGGCGTGGGAGAATGTGGGCAGTAAAGGCTACATTAGCAAAGTTGTATGGGGAGCCCACGCCCAGGGTAACCGGCGGGCTGCAAACCAGGACTGAGGAGTATTGACAGAGCTGTATATAGGGAGCCCAGAACCAGGCTAACAAGGACGCTGGAGGTCAGGGATGAAGTGCATTGGCAGATCTTAGAAATGAAGTGAGGGTGATTAACCACTGGAACAAATTCCCAAGAGAAGAACTGGAGTCTCCAATTCATGATTCTTCAAGTAGAGACTGGATGCTTTTCTGGAAGGTATGTTTTAGTTAAACGAGTTACTGGGCTCAATGCAGGTAGCTAATTGGGTGAAATATAATTTGCGATATACAGGTGGTCAGACTAAAGTGATGACCTCAAGTTTCAGGTGATCTCATGATCACTTCTGGCCTTAAATTCTGGAGGCAGGACCAGAAAAGCACATGTTCTGGAAGGCTGGGCCTAGATGCATTAGCAGAGTTGTATGTGAGATGCTTGCCCAGCACTTGCTTGCATTAAATTTGGCTCTTCCGCTGTGCACAGAATTTACACAGAATTGAAAAAAATATTAAAAATTAAAGGACACTCAAAGGTGCTTGTCAATATCCTCATTCTTGGGGGCCTTTCAGTCAAGTTCCTGTGCACAACACCTTTCTAGGAAGAGAGACATTGTTTTGGGGTGCATATAGTAATCTGTTGAAGAGAGTCAGTGGGTCATGCCTTCCCTTTGAGGAGATGTGAAACATATTTGAAGACTGCTGGGCTGCAAATCACTCATGTCAAAATGCTACGGATAGCAGGAGAAAGAGAGGTTGAGTTGTAGAGCAACTCTGCTCTGGAGAGGAGGAGTTGTGAAATCTTTTCTCAAACCAGAGAGTTGACAAAAAAAAACCTAAAACCCACAAAGAATTATCTCCAGAATGGCTCTGAGCACAGGATACTAGGGACCATTCCAGCCCAAGTCTGAGAAAGAGAACGAGAGCACAAGGAGACGCACTTGGAGAATCACTGGAGAAGGAAAAAAATCATCTGCCAGGGAACTGCTGGAACCGAGTGCAGAAACTAAAGCATAAAACTAAAAACGGCAGCCATGGTTTATGTAGGACCTATACATACCAGCAGAAGCAGCTCTCTTAAGTAGAGCTGGTCTGGATTTTGTGATGAAAAGTTTTGTTGTCAGAGAATGCAGATTCGTCAAAATCCAAAGTGTTCAATGGCTAGAACTGGGTGACTTTTTTGAGGAATAGCTCAAGTGATGAGAAACATGGCTTTGATGAAACTGAAGTAAACGTGTGAAATTGACATGAGTAGTTTTGGCCAAAATGCAAAAAAATCAGAAGAGGGGGTGGAGGAGCTGCTGCGCCATCCACCCCCTCCACTTATCCCGTTAGCTTGGGAGGTGGGGGGGAGGGCCTGGGTTTGAATCCCTGCCCTAAAATGGGCTTCTCTGATTCATGCAAAATTCAAACAAATTTACACGTGGTTGTTGCCCAAGTTTCGTTTTATTGATTTCCAACCTTCCACCCAACTGCAAAAATCAGTTGTTCACCCGAGTCTATTCAGAAGGGAACAATCTGTTTAGGTGAGTCCCAGTGGAAAAAAAGAAAATGTGAAAAAGTTTCAACATTTCCGAATGATTTTTTTGTTTCAAAATGAGAGTTTATTTATACAGGGGGAAAAAGGTAAAAATAGAAATGACATGTTTCAAGTGACCAGCTCTGTAATGTTTGTCAGATGATCAGGTCATGAAAGTTTTGAGATTTGTGACTTTTTGTTCTGAGTTGGGATGGGAAATGTTTTCAAAATCAGAATGGAAAAACCATCTCCTGATCAGTTCTAGTCTTCAATACTTATCTGGTCCTCACCACCATGACATCTGAGAGCCTCACAATCATGAATGGATTTATCTGCATAACACCCGAGTTACAGAAGGAAAGCATTATCCCTCTATTATAGATAGGGAGCTGCAGCACAGGGTAGGTTAAGTGACTAGTCTAAGGTCACATAGGGAGTCTGTGCCTAGAATTGGGAACTCAACCCAGATGTCCTAAGTCCCAGACGAGTACTTTAATTAGTAGAGTATCCTTCCTATGCCTGCATGCTGTCCTACTCGCTCATGCTAATAATGCAGGAAGTAGGGGAGGCAATTTTCACAAACTTTTATCATTAAAGCGCCCCAGGCCAGGACCTTTGTATCAAAAAGCACGAGCTGCTAGACCTTGAAATGAATACCCAAGCCCATTAGTTTGGCGGCAGTAACAGATTCATAAACCTTGTCATGTGTTGCAGCTGCTAGATGGGGACAAAGAGCCATCCCGAGCTAAAGGGGCGTTACATCATTCTGAAATGTTGAATGACAGAACCTCTGTGTTTACATTTACGCTTAAATTCGGAATTACCCCATTTTTGCTTTGATCCCCCCTCCCATGTGAAAAGGGATGCGTTTGGCATATTCTTCTCTCCTGCTGTGGCCTGGGAAACTCCAGCTCCTTCCAGTAGGTGTCATTGGTGTTTTAGCTATGAGGCAATAGACGGAAGTATTGGTGGCTAGAAAAATGAATGGGTGGGAGTCAAAACAATGCTGGTTAACTGTCCAGACCTCAAACAGATTCATGCTTCCCTGGGGACTCCTTTGGTTTTAGTAGGTGGATAACATCAACTTTCAGAAGTAAATTCAGTGAGAGGATTTCAAGGCAGTTCTCCTTACTAGAGCGTAAGGAAAGGGTCAGTCTTTTTCTTCGAGGGGCGAGAGACACATGATTTCTGATGCTTAGCTCCAAGTGACTCAGAACAAGGTCTCCTGGGTTCTGTTTCTGCCCCTGCCACTGCTTTGCTCTGCCAACTTAGGCAAGACAATCGCTCTGTGCCTCAGTTTGCCCATTTGTAAGATAGGTCTAGCAGTTACCCACCTCTTGAGAAACTGAAGTAAATGATATTCACAAAGCATTGGAGAACCTGAGTGGACATGAAAACAAACAAGGAGTCATGTGGCACTTTTAAAGACTAACACATTTATTTTTCACATGAGCTTTCGTAAGTGAAGTTCCACTTCATCAGATGCTTCCTATTCACCTATTGTGACCAATGAGAGGGGAAAAAACTCCATCACAAAATGAATAAATTAAGGCACTAGAACTTTTCAAAATTCCGCTTTACTAAAACTAAGCCTTCTCCACTTAACTAAAACAACTTTCTTTCCTCTACCCCCCACCTTTTCAGTCTTGAATTTTGTATTGAACACCCATTACACCTTTGGTGTGACAAATGATTGAAATGTGTAATTTGAAAGCTAAGCTCCCCATCACACTCGTCTCTATTGTTTATTTGCCAGCTCCAAATGGGTCGACTGCCAAGTAAAGTAATCAGAAGGTAATAGCCTGATATCAGCTGAATCCCCAGAGCTGCCAGCAAGCTGGAAACTACATTCTTGGTGCCGCCTGCAGTATTCATGCCCTGAAAATAATTGTGTAAAACAGTATAGCTTGGATCAAACTTAGGCTGACACTTTGCATTGTAAGATTTGCGTATGCCTTGCTGTGATGTGGTTATTAGTAACTTGCTTGGGAGCAAGACAGCCCAGAGTGTCTCACAGAGGGATGTTGTGATTCATTTGCCCATGTAGATAAGACAGCGTCTTCCTAAACCGGAGAACATATCTTTATCATCGTCTCCTCCCTTCCTCTGCTCCTTCCTTCTCTCTTGCTTTCCCCCCCTTGTTGCGATCCTTGCAAAGTGTTGATTTTATTGAGTGTGGCAAGTGGCAGTTCATTAAAAAGTGGGAGCAGATGGGGAAGGGATTGTAGAAGAAGATTAATGATGCACACCGACAACTAAAGAGGCCCCAGTTTTGGAGTAAACACAATCACTCCGGCTTCCTGGGAGCGGGTAATCCTCCTCTGTCAGCTCTGTTCTAGTTAGTTGGCAATGGAAGTGCTCCAGAGAGCTAACAAGAGGGGAGGCTGTCTTGAGTAATGCAGTGACATTGCTGTGCCTTCACAAAGGATGCTGACAAGCAAAAATGATGTTTCTGTGGTCCCTGGGGACCCTGGTTCTGCTGGTAGTGCCAAGTGGAGGGAAAAGAGGAGTAGTATAGTCTACTGGTCAGAGCAGGGACTTGGGAGTCAGGACTCCGGGTTCTATCTTTGGCTCTAGGAGGGAGACAGTGCTAGTACGTGGGCAGGGGACTGGGAGCCAGGAGGACTCCAAGGTTTTATGTCCTGTTTTGATGCTGACTTGCTTTGTAACTGTGCTACCTGGACACTACTTCTCTGCATCTCCATTTCCCCATCTGGATGGAATAGCTCTGGTGGTCTGTTCTGTAAAGTGCAGGAATATCAGAGATCTGATTCCTATCCCTGGCTTGGCCCCAGGCTTCTTCTGTCACTTGGGGCAAGTCACTGCTTTTCTGTGCCTCCGCTTCCTCTTTTGTAAAATCAGTATTTATGAGACTCAGTGTATTAATGCTTGCAAAGAGCTTTGAGATCCTTGGGTTAAAGGTGCTAATGAAAATACAGAATGTTGTTTCAGCAGTTCTTGGTGGACAATGACAGTACGTATGGAGCTGACTTGAGTTATAAACCCAATTACCTGCTTAGGTTGCTATCCAGAGTGCTGAATGTAGGTGTGAAAGGTGGGGTCAGAGAAGAGCTAAGAGAGAACTGTTACTAATAGGGAAACAAACAAGGAGTCCTGTGGCACTTTTAAAGACTATCAGATTTATTTATCGCATGAGCTTTCATGGGAGAAAATCCCACAAAGCATCTGATGAAATGGGATTTTCTCCCACGAAAGCTCATGCGATAAATAAATCTGTTAGTCTTTAAAAGTGCCACAGGACTCCTTGTTTGTTTCTCGGCAATAGACTAACACAGTTACACCTTTGGAACTTGTTACAAAGAGGGTCTGTTAAGAGGTGTTAGCTGTGAATTTCAACTGCCCTCATAATGGGTGCAAATGTATCTCTGTTCCCATGTACCCAGTGGTCAGGTCACACTTAACACATTGCATCAAATGCTGGAGCTGAGTTTTAGAGAGACCTGGCTAATATTATACCCAGTATGCAGTCCTGCTGGCAGTCTCATGATTCAGGTATCAGCTGATTCCCACAGGGGTCAGGACAGAAAGTACCTTTCCTTCTCAGAGGCATTGCACAGGCAGACAGATTTTCCCCCTTCCTCTGAAACATCATATTGGCTTCTGCTATAGACAGGATCCTATACCTCGGGTTTCAACAGTGATTGGATCCAGTGAACCACATGATTCCTGTTTATAAAATTATTGTCACCAGAAATCCTGAGGCTGAGGTTACGGGAAAAGTGGCTTTGCTCATGGAATGAATCTGATGTGATTTCTCAGCTCCTCACACTCCTGCTCATGCAGGTGTTCAGCAATCATGTTACAGCAGTGCATACTTGCTCCCACCATGATTGGTGACTCCTGGTGTTAGGTGCTGTGCACACACTCAGCAAGAGAGAGAGAGAGTCCTTGCTCCAAAGAGTTTCTGATCTAGAGAGATAAAGGGTGGAAGCAGAAACAGAGAAGGAAAGTGACATGCGCAGCCTCCCAAGCTGCTCTGATTTCTGCTGGAAGACACGGGTGCAGGGGGACAGAAGACATAGCAGGGGTTACCATTTAACTGCCAATGGCATGTTCGATCAGGGGTGTAACTGAGTGCTTCACTTAGGATTGCTGATGCCCATGCTGATGGACTGATGAAGTTCCTCCAGGAGAGAGGCTTTACTCCATCATGTCTCAGTGGGGAATCATTTCCCATTCCAGCCAATCCACAGGCGTGTTTTCACCTTGCTGGCTTGAGTCTCCTTTTCCACTTTCTATCAGAGCAATGTCTCTATTTGACATTTTAAAACTGTGATTGCTATGAGAAAAAGGACTGTATTATAAAAAAAAAAAAGTCTTGGTGTGACTTGCAGATCAAATTGACTCCATTAACTAGGCAAGGTGAGATATTTCTTTCCCCTGACTGCTGGCTCCACTCAGCCCAGCCTGGTGCCTGAGAATCAAACTGGACTCTTTCAGCTTCGTACATTACGATGGGCAGTAAAGGTTCTCACAGCTGGAATTTAGCTGGCAATTTTGTAGATGAGGCACTGGGAAAATAGAATCCAGATCTCTCCCTGCCACAGGCCCCATTGGTTCAGCTTTTCTGTGAGCAATAAAAGAGTGTACATTTCATTCTCTCAGCCTTAGAAGGCTCTCGGGTAGCAGGGACAAAGAGGGCAAGGCAATGGGCCGTTTTTAGCATCTCTTCTGATCTACTAATAAACCTCTTATAATTAGTTTGGTTGAATGCACAATTGGGCACACTTGGTCATCGTTAACTCTGCAGAAAGAGACCAAGGGGTCATGGGAAAGTCTTTCTCACTGAAGCACTGCTGCAGCATTTCTGGGGAAATAAAGGTAATCGTGTAATGAGAACCTCCTCTATACAGACAGCCGTTGCCAGATGAGCACATGAGCAGCTACACTAACTTCCATAGCTAAGTAGGGAAAGATGGGGCTAGAGGCTACGAGAGCAAGTCATTTGGTTGAAGTGCCATGCTGGGACTTCTGTGCTCAACTCCAAGCTGCGCCACTCAGTCCCTGGGTGACAGTGAGGTTCCTGGGGTGCTCAGGACTGTGAGTCATATGGTTCCCCTGCCTCCAGTGACAGGGAAATGTGCTTGGGCTTAACTGGGGAGCAGCTCCCTGATCCCAGCAGGCTACTAGCCATCCAGCACTCTTCTTTGGCTACGCCAGCCCTTCCTTTACCTTCCTGGTAACCCAAGCCCTTTTGAATTGTTCTCCTGTGATAGCCATCTCCTGACACTGGCTACTCTCAAAAATCCAGATCCTCTGCCCCCAAAGATGTTTTACTTTATACTACCACTCCCATAAAACACACTATACTGGTGAGCACTTATAATAAAAGAGAAGGTGGTTTATTTAAAAAACCATACCGAGTTAACAACAACAAAAAAAGAGAGTGGTGGAAACAGCTGGTTACAACAGTGAACACAATCATAACACCCAACCTGAACACTAATAATATTTATCTTTCCTATACAATAACGCAGGTCTCTCTCTGCCCGAGAGTATAGCTGGGGTTGTCCTCAGGGAATGGATGCAGATGGTCTTTTCCTACCCTCTCTTCTACTGAAAACAGTCTTTTGTATCTGTTCCTAGCCAGGGTGAAGCTCTGCCTGATGAAAAGGTCTTTTTTCCATTGTTTGCTGGTGTCTCTGATGGTTTCCCACTGATGGGTCAAGAAGGGAGAAAGGCTGATCAGTTGAGCCTTGCATGACCTCAGTGACCACTCCCTCTTCCTCAGGTGGGCCATCCTGAGGCCCATTACTGCTTGGTGATGAATTTCTACTCCATATCTGTAAAGCAGATTTTCGATACAATTACACTGTTCCTTAAATATTACCCATAACTGCTGCTCACAAGGATGATTAGTTTTGACAATTTAGGAGCTTTCTATAGACCCCTCATATGATATCTGTGATGGATAAATAGCCTGCAAGATGTGTTTTGGTGTAATGAGTGTGTCAGGCCTGAGGTGAGAGCTGTGTACAAAGCAAGTCATGTTCAAGTGCTCTCCCTCTGTTAAGTTAGCTTAACGTGAGTAACAAATTCCATCATCCTAACCTGTTTGTGGCTGTGCTTTAGCTTAAATTTGGGCCAGATTTCACTGATGCCAACTCTTGTGCTTTTACTGTAAGTTTCATGCTAACTGATACTTTTCTTAAAGCTTCCAGGAACTGTATTTTGGTGGGAAACTCAAGCTTTGTTTTAAAAATAAAAGGCCTGTAGCCCACTTGGGTGTGAGAAAAGCTGGAAGATGGGATCCTCATGCGACCTAAAGGCTCAGAAACCTAAGGCCAAGGAAAAATCCAATATTTATTTTTTAATAGAAAGAAAGATGTGATTGGGGGTTGGAAGAACTCAGCCATCCAGCATACACTCAGCCTGCTGATCTCCTTGGTCCATCTGCTAAGGTTTCTGCACGTTATGCCAGCCCCAGACACTCACGTTCCACTCCCCCTTCTCTGCTGCATACATCAATATGTGAGTAAGGCACTTCAGGATCTGTTTGACCTTTCATGCTCTGGGAGAAATGCTGGCCCCCTCAGCAAGGTCAGTTGCCCATTTATTAATGTAATTCTTAATTTAATATTAGCTCTCATCATCTGCAGTTCTCAAAGGAAACCACAGGGTTCTGGCCCCACTGAGAGAGCAGAGACATTTAAAGGCTGCATCTTTGGAAGTGGCACCTGATTTGGGGTGTCCCTGCCTGGAGACACCTCAGGTGTGATTTTGGGGGAATTTCAGATGCAAGTGTATGACAAAAGGGAGGAGGTGGCAGTGAAGGTTAGCAGCAGCTCGAGCTCACCATCTGCCAAGCCATGAGGGCAGTGTCTTGCATGTAAGTGCTGAGGAGACATCTGCAGGATGGCAAGGTGGGAGCTTACCCTACGTAGATGGAACAGCATGGAAGAAAATACAGAGGGAGGAGCAGGCAGGCAGGGAAACAAGGATGCAAGAGTGAGCAGTAAGTTTCTGGAATTCCCATCTCTCTTCAGTGCTTATTTGTTCCTATCACTGCCTCACAGCCTTTATCTTCAGGGAGGGCAGAGCTGTTATCCCCACAGTACAGATGGGGAGCAAGATTGCCACTGGGAGTATCTGAAAACTGAAGCCAGTAGTTGCACAGTAATGCCCCAGCTCTGGAGCACTCTTCCTTCTGGGCCAGGCCACCTGCCTAACCAAATGGCAGAGTTTTGTTTGAAAGCCATGCCAACTGGCCCCCCTTGCTCATTTCCCCTGAGGTGGGGATGCTGAGATGCACGGAGGTGCAGACAGACGGCCTCGGGTGTTGCTTATTTTTGAAAACAGAGATGTCAGGCCTGACACGGAGGATCCCGACTACTTATTAAGTGTGCTAAATTTCTGTCAACAGCCTCTGTTCCCCGCTATGACAAAATTCACCTTTCCCTGCCTGCGCCTTAGTCTCTTCTCATTTCTTTTGACAGCACTGACCTATCTGTGTGGTTTTGCTTTCTTGCCAATAGAAAGGCCATACACCAGTAAGCATATGTGCCGCTTGATTTAAGTACAGGGTGCAGATCTTTCAGTGGGACGGCTGCTTTCTGCCAGCATCCCCTTGGAACAAGCCTTTCATTATTGACGGGACTGTAATTTTGCTGCACTTTACAGAAAAGTGCCAGACACCTTGTTTAAACTCTGTCAGGCAAGGCAGAAGGACATGGGCTCATTTGCACAGAGTGTTAAGCCATGGTGGCAAGGTTGTCTGGAAGCCGGATCCTTTGCTGTCACCCCATGGAGAATCTAACCCTCTGCGATGGTGGCAGGACACTTGGCTGCTGCTTCTCCTCCTACAGCAGGACTGCAAGGGGATGGAACATCAGCCCAGAGGACAGAGACCCAAGCTCTGTTTGCTGGTGGCATCATTTGAGCAAGGCCTGTCTGGCCATCTGACAGCTAGGCAAGATGTCCCTGTGCCCCCTCCACCTCTCAGCTGCCAAGACCAAAAGCATGGGACCTCTTGTGCAGTGAAGGCCTAGAATGAGGGGAACACCACCTTTATTCAGGCAGGAAAAGTAAAATGTTGTGGGTCTGTGATGCACTCGCCCTTCAAACAGCACAGGGTCTGTCAATGCAGGGGCAGAGAAAATGGCAGGCTAGTCCTCACTTGTGCAAGAACTCAGAATCCTTAATTCTGCTCCCAGCTCTGGAGGACCTCAGCTCTCTGGACTCTCCTTCCCTTGGTGAAGTCCTTGTGATCACAACAGCCAGGGTTTTCCTTCTGCAGCTGGAAGAGAGGGGCTTTTTGTAACTCAGATAGTCAGGGCTCTTTTCTAAGGACCGCCCCCCTCCCTGCCCTTTGCAAAGCATTTCAGCTACAGCCTAATGCATCTAATTGAATGACGGCGAGATCAGGAAAAGAATTTAGCAAAAAGGGGAAAGAATCATGGCATTTGGCTCTATACACGTTTGTCCTTTCAAATGCACACAGATAATTGGATTGCTGTATTATGGGGAAGGCCAAGATGTCACGTAGGAGAGGAAGGCGGAGGTGAGAGATACGAGACCATCCTCTGTGGGATCAGCCCCCTTGGACGCCAGTGGGGGAAGAGGATATTAAACACCTGCAAGAAACTGGAAGGCTCATGATGAGCCCCGAAGAGGAGTTCCTTAGCTTAATCCCCATGACCCCCATGGAAACAGGCATAAGGGAGCCAGGGGACCAAATGGCATCACACGCCCCCCTGCAGGACAAAGGTCTGATGCTACTGCAGACATGTAGCAACCTGGCAACCAGGGGAGGGCTTGCGGAGGGAGGAGAGGTGTGTACTATGCTGCAAGGAGATTAGGGGAAGGAAATGGGATGATCAGGGCTACAGGCCTCCATACAGCCCAGCAGCTGGCAATGGCACTAAGCTAGGGGTCAGCCACCCAAAAGATAAGAAGAACCATTTAAAAAACTTCCTTCAATAACCAAGTATTTTGAGAGCCACAATGGGTGTAGCCTCCTTCCAGACAGGCCCCCGGTGGGGAGTGGGGGGAGCTTGGCTGGGAGGGAGGGGAACCCGGAACCAGGAGCAGTCTCCCTGCAGGGACCTTCTGTGGAGGGCCCAGAGCTGCAGGGGGGGGGGCAGCCAAAGACCCGCACATGGCTTGGGAGCTGCAGGTGGCAGACCCCTGCGAGTAAGCGGAGTAACTACTGAGCACCTCTGGATCAGCTGGAGATCCGGAGCCCCCTTTGGCAGCATGGGCCGTGGTGTCACAGGCTCAGCAGATATACTCATGGGAATGTGTTAAAGTAACTTGGTCTGCGCTCCTGGAACTGCACATCATGTCCCTAGGCTCACATGTTACTTCTAGTGGCTTGCGCTGCAACACACACCTGTCTTTGGTGGTTCCAGCAGCACAGCCCATGGGGCAAGAGGGACCAGAGAGAAATCATGGCTGGTGCGTGGCCCTCCTATGGGAGAAGGACTGAAGAGTTCCCAGGTGTCGGATAGCTGCACCTCTGCTCCCTTCCCAGTGTCTGTGTGTGCACTGCTCACGTGGCGCACCTCCACTGCTCCACAGATTTCCTACTCTTAGTGCCTGGGCTAGAGATCTTGCGTATCCACTGAGCTTACCCAGCAGTTCTACCTGAGTTTGGCACCTGTGGCTGTTCCCTTCAGGAGGCTGTGATCTGTGAATACAGTGACTGGGGTCCAGGCTGCCTTACCACAGTGCATTGTTTTATTTTGCAGTAGGAAGAAAACCGTAATGAAACAAACATTTTTAAAAACCACAAAGAGCCCTTCGGCACATCTGTCTTCCCAAAAGCCCTCCCTTCCCTGATAGTAACCTAGACGGGTCCAGCTTCTTCAGACACCCTGGGTCCTGTCTGTGTGGTTTTCTCAAACAGCTTGTCCCTCTTTTTATTCCATTTCCACTCACAGTGACTTTGTTCTTGTGGCTTCCACTCCTTTCCCTGCCCTGGTGAAAGTTGGTCACTTTCCCTGCCTTGGCCAAAATCATTTTTTTGTGGGGCGGGGGAATGGAGGGTAATTGAAAATTTTTCTTGAGGAAAAATTACAATAAGACATTAACATACTACATTGTACAACACCTACTATTTATTTTTTCAGGATCAGATTCATATTCAAAGAAGCTTGCCACACATCCTGGCTTGCTGGCAGTGGACCCCTTCTCTGAGTACACCAATAAAGGACACAAATTCTAAACACCTATGCTCTTTTGGTGCATCTCTTGTGGACGTGCTTCCTGTAACAACTTTTGCATTGCAAGGACAGTCCATATTTTATTACAGCACATTCTCTAGGAGGAGAAGTCACATTTTACCTATAATGTGCAAAGCCAATTTAGGTTGGCTGGAGACAGAGGCAAAATCATCAAAGCTCTTAGCTCTGGCATTGCCCTGTTCATGGAGAGGTGGTGACCGTGAGCCATTCTTTTGCTTCCAGCCGCTCAGCTGAGCTAAACCAGCATATTCAGACAGTGTACATCCCAATAACCAGACCGATACACATTTACTGCCTGCACCCTACGTTACAATTTCCTGATGAATGTGTGCTTGCTCTTGTGTGAAATTCATGGGTGGGGGAGAGTTGAAAAGGATAGAAACTTGCACTGACTGGCCCAGGGCGTGCTGTCCCGGGCGGCGTCTGGTGTTTGTCTGGATGACAGAAATGGCATTTTGTTTCTGTCCAGCATTTGCAGCCTGGGTGACAATTAAACCTTCGTGGTTTGCTCCTGCCCGGCTTGGATTTTTGGCTGACCTGAGCAGGGTCCTCTGTTCATGGCTTGTGCTGGCCTGAACGCGTTCCCTGCTGAGGCTGCTGTGCTCGCCCCGTGGGCAGCCTGTCATCATGTCTGCCATGTGCTTGTAACTGTTGCCTCACAGACCCCACTGAATGCAGGTGGAGGAGCCATTCAAGCCCGGCCATCCTTGAACAGGGTCTGGCTGCACAGGATGTTATTACTCCATGCCTGACTTGCTGGAAGGCTGTGAATGGTCTAGCTAGCGCTGCACCTGCTTACAGCCTGGCTGGCCTGCCTCTGTGGATGAGTGCTAGTGGATGTGTGTCTGCTCCATGGGTGTTTAATTTGCAGCTCTCTGGAGCCTCCTTTGTGCTGTTTGCCAGCCCCAGCTTTGTGCTCTCAGTATGCTCATTGGGGTCTCTTTAGAGACCTCTCTCATTGCACACCCTCTCCAGATAGGGGGCCTGTGGCAGACGGGCACAGCTCTATGGTAAGCACATGTCAGAACTTGCTCCTTTTGAATGGGCTAAGACCACCTGCCTCCCTGCATTAACATAGCTGTGCTGTCCAGTGCCAGACACCAGCTCAGACAGCAGCAACAACTAAGAGCACCCCCTCCTGATCCCCAGCTAAACAACCATAGCCCTCTGTAAATATCTGAGGGGATGATAATGGGGAGGGACTGGCAAGAGAAGGCAGTGCTGCCAGAGAGTGTAAGTAATTTAATAAGGGGATGTTTGAAATTATATCAGCCCAAATAATATAATAAACCCTAATTTACTCACATTTATCTCCCGGAGTTTTTTCTGAAAGCCGTAATCTTGCATCTTCTACAGTGATGGATTAGCACGATGGAAACTCCGCCGGGGAATAAAAACCCACATCGTGTAGTTTTTGACATGTTATTATTCAGTTTTATCTCAGGCTGCTCATTCCTGGCCCATTACTCATGTTCACAGGGATTTCTCTCTCTTTTATTTATTTATTTTTATCATGACTAGAAGCAAAGATGCTAACAAATGGCTCCTCCTTTCGCCGCCTTGGATTGAAGAATGGCTTTCCCCACCCTCCTTGGTTTAAAAAATATGCGAACAATGGGCACATCTAAGAAGTAACTGCTTGTTGTGGTTGTGGTTCCTCTTTTAGGTCTAGGTGAAGTCTCTGAAATCATAGGGAACTTTAGACATACTCCCTTGTCTATCGTTCAGTTCTGTTCTGGATTCTCAGCTCAGGATGGGGACTGGGTAGCACTGGAGGCCTCACACTGCATAGAGATGTTGTTGGACCCAACAAATGCTTGGGCTATACAGAGAAATTGTGCCATGGAAAATGAAACAGGATGAACTGGCTTATCGGTGGTAGTTGGACAGGAAGTGCGTTGTGATATCACCCACTCAGGACTGACATCACTGAATGGATAAGGAGCAATAAAACACAATACATCAGCACAGAGGTTGTGGGGGTACTATTTCTTCTTGCATAGACCCTTTTGTCCAAAGAGCCCATGTCACCTTCCCCAACGTCCAGAGCAAGTAACAATTCAGTTAAATATAGCCTGCCTCCCTACATTCCTCTGCTGTTTGACGGCTGATAGATTCCTTCTTTGCTTCCTGGCCTGGAGTACTCTGTAGCATCGCCGTGCTCTGTAAAACAATGTCAAAGGAACTGCATTTCTCCAGTGGGAGATGCCGCCCTCCTCGTTATTGGCAGGGCTATTTTGTAGAAGTTTGGGGCTTCAGTAGGGTTCTAATCAATGGAATAGATTATTGCAGCTGCTATAGAAGTGTGTGTGGGCGGGCTCTTATTTACAAAGCACATAATACAAGTAAAATAAATGCTACAAATGGTAATGAGGAAGGGGCCTCCCGGGAAAGAATAAAGCCACCCATCATGAAGCAAAGAGCAGAGGGGGATGCAGGTTAAATGGGAGGATTTGTTAACACATGCATCTTGAAAACAGACAGGAATGGATATAGAAAATATCCAGTGCTGGGTATTGGAGGAGCTTACTAAAGGAGGATGTTCCACATAGATGTTTATGGGACCTCATGTACTATCGAGATGGGCTTTCTCTCACTGGGGGGGTTACTGTAAATATGGTCATGAAATGCCAGGATCTTGGCAGGCAGCTGGGGAGCTGCGCAGCAGCAGCATTTCACTAAACTGTCAGAGAGCTGCAGGAGGTGGGACCTCTCAAAAGTGCCCTGTCAATTATAGGATGTGTTTGCAGGTAACCTTACAGAATCACACTTCAGCTGGTAAATTTAATTATTATAAAAGCTCGTCTTTATTACTTATGAGAAATTATGCATTGCAGTACCCTGGATGCAAGGCCCCGGAGTTTTTCCCTGAGAGGGAAGGTTTGTTGGCTGTAGGGCTTAAAATCACAAAGAGGTTTTTAAATAAAAATAATTGCAGATTACATCAATAATGCCTGGAATGGTGGGTCTCTTGTTTATTATAACTGCTTTGTTTACTCCCAGCCTTCCAAGAAATGTTAAAAATGCAGAAACCAGCCAGGCTTCAGCATTCACATGGTAGAGGGAGCATATCATTCTGCTGCTGAGCTGGAGACTCTGTAACTTGTGTTCTACCTATGCAGCCCTGCAGCATGTGAATTAAGTACCTCAGGATTTAAGATGGAGCCCACCAGCATTAGGGAGTGTCAGTGGAGTTGAATGGCCCAACAGGACAGGTAGCATTGGTAGTTCGCCAGGCTTGCTCTGAGCTCTCTGTTGTATTGCTGGTGGACAGATGTCTTGTGTAAAAGCAGGGATTCTTCAACTCCTTACGCTGAACCAATTAAATGTTTCCTTACGCGAAATGTTTGATAAGAGCTAAGTCCCCAACTCTGACATAAATTAAAAGAAACTCCCCTTCTGATCAGTCTGAGAACATGCTGAATTAAAAAGTCTGTGAAATTAGGAGGGGATATTTCAAGGACCAGCTCACTGAGGCTCTTTCAATGGAAACTGCCCTCTGGGAAAAATCCTACCAGCTTTTGTTAGAGGCTTTTGTGGCGGAGTTTTAAAGGACCAATCATTAGAAGGTGGCATTTCCCATTAAAATTATTCCTATCAGGCAGTGACATTTCCTGGTTCCTTATGGTCAGTGGACCTTATCCTGCCTCCAGTTCAAATATTCCCCATATTAACATTCTTTCCTCATCTGTTGTTAAAACACTAAACAGAAAATTGCTCTCTCTGCATGTACATGATATACAGTAGATATCTGTATTTATTGACATTTATAATAAACTATGCCTATTACATATACATAATTCATGCAGGGCAGACTGTAAAATGTAGAGTACCCAGCAGGGAGGGATTGGCAGAGTGTGAAGTCCTGGAGGGAATAACAACAGCAACAACAAAACCCTGCATTTACAAGGCACTATTTTCAGCACTGAAGGGACCTGAGTACCCAGCGAAAACCCTTGCTTCCAGGCCTTCTTACACCAGAGATACAGTAAGTATACTGACTCAAAATTAGGTATATTAGGAAAAATATTGCCTTTTGGGGTGAAATGGTGTCCAATGACCAAAGCGAAGGGCATTATTCTATTGGCTAATGGAGACCAATGTATACATATCCGTCATATGTAAATGTTGATTGAATATGTCAATAACAGATGTTGTATTGTGACTTTGCAGAGGTCTGATATCTCCCTGACCCCTTGAGCCTCCTCTTGCTTCCTTCTTCTGAACCCAGCTTGACTCACTGAGTTGTCATTGAGTTGCCCTGGGTCAGGTAGGTGGGCGCCTAAAATGTGTGATGAGTTAGGAAGGGGAGGCTTTGAACCTCTGGTGGATGACAGGATCTAGATTCTGTTGGTTTGTGCTTGACCTTCCTGTGTGTAACAAATATACAACTGTCCTCACCAGACATACTTAATATGCATAAGAAGTAAATGTGAGGGACATTTAGATGTTCTCGGCAAAATTTCCAGTCACCCAGAATTAGCATAAATGTTTATAGTATGGTTGGTTTAGGACAATTTACATAACATTTGGTTTCTTCATCATTGTTAAGTATAGGGTCTGTTGTGCCAGGGCAGGGACTGGTGAGTTTTCACGTTGCACCCAATACCTCATTGACTCCAGTAGCCACTGGCGCCTTGGGGCTTGTGTTAAGCACCTAAACTAGTCACCCACACTATTTGGCATAATTGAACTTAACTCTCATTAAGTACTTTTCACCCTTGATCTCAAAGCCCTTTACAAAAGGAGGTAGTATCATCCGCATTTTACAGCTGGAGAAACTGCGGCCTTGTACACACTACAGCCTTATCACACAGTAAGGAGCTTTACCACGCGATAAGGCTGTGAGCGTACGCACTACAATGTTGCCTGTTGCACGGCAACAGCCCTCTTGCCGCACAACAGGTAAACCACCCAGACGAGCATGGTAATGCTTACCACGGATCGTCTGTCCCACAACAGAGTGTGTGTACAATCACTGTGGGTTAGACAGCCTCCAGAAATGTCCCAGAGTGCCAGTCGAGGCCACTCTGGGACACTGGAGCTGTCATACTTGTCAATTTCACTACTCTAGCAGAGCAGTGAAATTGACAAGTAGGAGCGGAGCTCCAGCTGCCCGTGAGTGCCGGCACTCACTGCAGCGAGAGCCTCGCTGCCATGGGGAGTCCCTCAAGTCACTGTCGGGAAACCGAGTGGCTTGAGGGACTCCCTGTGGCAGCGGGGCTCTAGCTGCCCAGAGCCTTGGTGTCTGGAGCCCCGCTGCAGGGATTCTCTCAAGGCGCTTGCTTTCCCGGCTCTCTGCTGGGAAACCAAGCAGCTTGAGGGACCCCCCTTAGCAGTGGGGCTCTAGCTGCCAGCCATCCTGGTGGCTAGAGCCCCACTGCCACTGGGGTCCCCACTGCTGGGGCTCCCCTGCTGCTGAGAAGCCAGCGATCTCGGCGGCTGGAGAGCCCTGCTGCCAGCCTAAAGGCTGGCTGAGCAGTGCATGGTTGGGTGGGCAGTGCACTGCTCCTTCTAACGAAAATGCAAAGGAGGGTGTGAACGCTCCTTTGCATTAGAAGGATTAATGTGTGGACGGGGGAAAGCGTTACAGTTATAATGCTTTGCTTGTCCCGCAACAATTTATTGCGGGACAAGTCTGTCGTGTGTACATAGCCTGAGACACAGAGATGGGAAGTGATTTACCCAAAGTCAGATAGCTGGTCAGTGGAAGACCCTAAAATAGAATTGAGATCTCCTGAGTCCCAGGATGGTGTTTTGACCAAAAGGCCACACCGTTTTGCCAGGTTATTACCATGTGATTGGAATCCACTTTTGGTTCCTTCCTCACTTTGGGGTGGGTTTCCCTCTGGAAAAGGAAAAGCTAAAGGTACAAAAAATTCGTTGCTGAAGTTTTTCATCTGTAAGGTGGTTTTCAAAAATAAAAAACTGTTTGCAAAAATTTGTCAGCGTTGAAAATTTAAATAGCTTGCAAAAGAATGTCACTCTATTTTATACCACTGGTTAGATACAGATCATTTTTCAAATTACTGAATGTTTTTATTTTCCCCAAAATGTATTTTCTGTATAAGGCAAACAGGGAAAATTTATGAAAAGTAGAAAATGAAACAGTGGGAAATGAAAACAGCTTCAAAATGTTATTTTTTTCTCCTTGGCTGGGTCTACACTGGTACATTAAGTCGACTTAAGCTTGCTTAAGTCGACTTAATTTACCCTGCGTCTACACTACACTTTGCTTAAGTCGACTTAAGCAGCTTGCTTAAGTCGACTTAAGGAAAATAAAGTCGACTTGATTAAAATTAAGTCGACTTTATTAAACCTCCTTTCTAGTAGACCTAAAGCTTAAGTCGACTCCCTAGAGTCGACTTAAGCCAGTGTGGACGTGGGGTAGCCCTAAGTCGACTTAGAGCTACCCCAGGGCTACACCAATGCCCTCCCTGCCGGTGGGGGGTCACAGGGGGAGCCTGGCATGCCCCTCCACAGAACAGGGCAGAGCCCTGCCCACCCTGCCCCTATGCCCTGCCAGGGTCCCTGTCCCCCTTTGCCCCATTGTACCATGTACAATGGGGCAAAGGTTGAACCCCCTGGCACTGGGCAAGGGGTGCCCCCTCTGCTCCCGTGGACCTGCCCTAGGTCCCCCTAGCCCCACAAAGTCGACCTAGAGCATCCAGTGTGGACGCTCTAGGTTGACTTTGTAAGTTCCCCCCTAAGTCGACTTTAATTTTCAGTGTAGACACACTAAGTCGACTTAGTTAAAGTCGACTTAAATACACAAGTGTAGACATAGCCCTTGGGAGCAGGGCCTGTCTTTTTATTTTGCGTTGGCACAGCATCTAGCAGAATGGGCTCTGGCCCATAACTGGAATCCTAAGTCACTATCACAATTTTGTTGTTATTAATAATGAGAAAAGTTTCCTATTTTTGACTGGCTCAGTAAAAAAGTTTAAATATCGCTGTCCAATAGGTGAATGCTCCCAAAAGGGCCAAAAGCACCATCAGACTATTGAGTCATCACAACACATCTTTACAGTATTGTATAATCTGCATTGCAAGCACAGTGGTAGGATTCCACGGGCTCATGCCTTACTCCAGCCATGTCTACGCATCCACTGACGGAGTCAAGCTGCTGAGTCTAAACTTTACACTGTGACTGCAATTAGCGAAACAACAAGCTCCATGTTTGACTATCCATGTCTAAATTTGCTCAGCTCAAGCTGGAATCTGCAGTAAGTAAACGATTTTCTGTTTATATTCAGCACTAATGAAGAGCCAGTGAACGTTGCCCATTAATAACTTAGAAGATGATTGTGTTTACAGAATGCCTGTATACAGCAGGTCGTACTTACCAGGGAGCTCCTGACTTGCTATTGATTTCCCAAAAAAGGACAGGCTCTTTTTTGTTGTGTCGGCATTCCTTTTCTCCCAATAGGGAGGAAGTATACCTAGTGTCTGAAGTCAAGAGATGCCAGCACTCTGACTAAAGAGCCACCTCCCTGCACTACTGACTCTGATTGCTGCCAGTCAATGGAACCCCTGATAAAACCATGGGCAGGTGCCATAGCCAGGGGGTCAGGTGCTTGCCAATGCCTGGGGGCCAAGCTCCCCCAAGCGCCCCGCACCACCCCACACCTTGCAGCCCCCTGGCCTGGCACTCCCCTGCAGCCAGTGCCTGGGGGCTTGGCCCACCACTTTCCCCCATTGCTGTGCCACTGCCATGGGCGAGACTGCCTGGCATTACCATTCCCAGCACATGGCACTAGGGACCAAGCTCTTAGTTTAAGGCCTGGCTTGCCAAGGAACAGAGAGATGCTCTTTCCAGAGGCAGAGGAGTGACAGTTACTCCAGGCAGCAATGAAACAAATAGAACAGCTGGGCCCCTGCCCCCACCTCAGACACAAAACAAACAAAATACCCTAATACATTAAGAACATTTTGCATTTCTGCAATGCCTTCAATCCAAGTCCCTCCAAGTGGCTTACCATTGCCCTTTAATGGAGCCTCAGCCCTCTCCCTGGGGGTAGCTGATGTCCCTGTGCCTCCAAGGCTGGGTGTGCTGAGTAGCCTCTGGAGTTAGGGGAGCAGGAGGTGCTGTTTAAAGTGGTTTCCATTCTATACAGGTTTACAATTTGGTTCAATGGCTCTCAGCACCCGCCCTATAACAATTGTTCCAGTCCCACTGTGAGTAGCTGCCCTCCTCTCTACCCCCCACCCTCCAGATCCTAGTGGGGTTCAGTGGCCAAACCAAAAACAGAACATGATAGTTCTTGCTTTTCTCTTCAGACTCACCCTTCCTTGCCCACGGAAGAACCATCACTATTCTGCCAGCCAGCAATCATTGGTTCCAGGCACTAGGGATGCTGTGGATACATTCAAATGGTTAGAGTGGCTAAGACACTGGAATGACTGTAAAAGGACTTGCAGATTGCTGACCTCTTGCCTGGAACATTTCCATGTTCCCTGCCTACCTAGGAACAGACTTCTGTTGGCTAATGAACTAAGCCAACGTACCTTGGACCCTGGTGCATTAGCTTTTCAAAGTTTCAAATGTGAGCTAGCGGAGAGTTCTTTCAATGAGCTGCCACTTGTTTGCTTGGTTTGATTTTCCAAGCAGAGCTTGGGGAAGAAAGCATGTGACCTTTTCTCCTGACCTCCCTGAGCTCTGTGGACTTGTTCTCTGCTTTAGGATTCATGTCCACTATCTGGTTATGTTCTGTACAGTAATTAAGATTCCTTGGGCCTTGTAGTGGGGAGGGGCAGAGAGAAATGCTTTCTCTTGCAAAGCAGAATATTTTAATATGTATATCGCTTTAGTTGTGTTTGCTAGCTTTGAACAATGTTGCAGCTCTTGTCAGCCTTCTACAGCTGCTTCTCATGGAGGTTTCTTTGTATGCCATGGAGCCTAGTATGAGCTGCCATAGAAATGAAGGAAGTATTTCATTTTTTATGATGAGCGGGGGAGAGAGAGACAGCTTTTGGACCTAAAGCTCTCAGTCCATGGCTATGCTATCAACAATACATCCCAGCCTGGACTGCCCTGCTTCTGCCCTATCAGGGGTTTTTGCTTTGCCTTTCAAATGAAATGTAAATCTGATGTCCTGATCACTCATGAGCATTAAGAGCCAAATAGAATTTTTCTCTAGAGTCAGAATAATATTCCTGGAGCTGTATACAAGTGCCAGTGTCCCTAGATGGTGTGCATGTGCTTAGTTACAATATAAAAAGATCTCTGCCTAATGGTATATAAGAATAATGCATTTGTTGTATTGTTCTGTAGGATCAGTAAAGTTATTATGTGCTGCACGTGACTTCTTGAGTAGAGCTCTTGCAACAGGTAATCCAACCAAGTTTGGGATGGGTAGGGGTGTATATCTACTGGTTAGAGCCAAGGACACTTAATTCTAACCCATTCTTTGACCTTGGAAACAGTACTTTCTAAGCACTTTCCTGAACCTTGTCTATCCTTCTGTGAAATGGGCCTCAGTCTGCTTCATCTCTCAGCTGTGTGAGGTTTTATTTACTACTTCTGGCATGTGCTTTGGTGAGGGGCAACCTATAAGCCTAATCTAGTGCTTTATTCTATTCTACCTAAATTCCCTTCCCCAGTTTTAATGAGATCCAGGGCGGTTCTTGATGTATTGTCCTAAACTGAAGTGCAGTGATAACATGTGCTACATATACAGGGCAAAATAGGACACATCCACTTTTTTGGAGTGCTCTATGTGCAAAGATGGAAGAAAGGCACGGGAGATAAAATGCCATTGGACTGATCGCCAGACTTAGCTAGTGTGACCTGCATGCCACAGAATAACACCCACTACTGTTTGAGCCACCTTGGAGATTTTAGAAGGATATGCAATCTTGATTTAAAATCTTCAAGTATGGAGAATTCACCAGAGCGTCCGGTCAGTTGTCCAGGGGTTAATTACTCTCCTGTTTAAAATGTGCACCTTAGTTCTAGTTTTAGGTTGCTTCATTTAAGGTTCCAGCCATTGGATTGCTTTCTGTCTCTTTCTACTCTGTTAAAGAGCTGTCTTCGACCAGAAATCTCAGCCCTGTGTATCTGTTTGCAGCCTGTGCTCATGTCACCTCTTTACCTCCTCTTGGATAAAATGAACAAATTGAGATTGCCAATTCTCTCTCACTGTAGGGCAGGTTTTCTAAAATTGTGGTGTTCTTCTGAACCTTTTCCAATTTTTTAAGACCTTGCTTGAAGAGCAGACACCAGAACTGGACAGAGGATCCAGGATTGGGCTCACAAATGCTACCGAAACAGACAACACCACCTCCTGCCTTTACTTGATATTTCCCCGTTTCTCCATCCAAGGATCACATTAACCTATTCAGTTACAGCATTACCCTGGCAGTCCATGTTCAGTGGGTTAGACAATGAGAGGGACTTGGCAGTCATAGGCTATGTCTACACTGGCAAGTTAGTTCGAATTAAGGAGGCTTAATTCGAACTAACTAAAGCCATGGCTACACTAGGCTTTAGTTAGTTCGAATTAAGGGCTTCCTTAATTCGAACTAATAAGTTCGAATAGGGCTTTAGAAGTAAGGCTTTAATTCAAACTAACTAGTTCAAAGTAGCTAATTTCTTAGTTCGAACTAACCGGCCATTGAAATGAATGGGGATCGCTAATTCGAACTAAGCAAGTGCCATGAATGGCACTTGCTTAATTTGAACTAACTTTTTCTAGTTCGAATTAAGTTAATTCGAACTAACTAAAATTAGTTCGAATTAGTTAGTTCAAACTAACTAATTCGAACTAATTTTAGCAAGTGTAGACATAGCCATAGTGACTAAGCCCTGCTCAAGGCTCACAACCTGCTCTAGATCTTCATCAACACCCTGCCCACGCAGAGGAGAGTGCACATTGCATCCAGAAAAGCCAAGTATTCATGGCTTAACTGCTCTGTGCAACTATCTTCTTCATTCACAACCGCATCATGTTACAAACACTACCAGTGTTTCTGCAGTGTCTTCTCATGCATCCTTCAAAACTGCTGTAATGAGCACATCATGGGTAAGATCTATCACAGTCAACTTCTGTAGGGCACAGAAATCAACACTGGCTCAGACCAGAGGTCCAGTGTATTCAGTACTTTGTCCAGTACCAGCTGCTTTAAAAGAAGGTGCAAGAAACCCTGCAGAGATTGGGCAACCTTTTTCCTAAGCTTTTAGTTAGAGGTTGGCTTGTATGCTGAACACACAGCCTGGTCGCCTTTTTAGATTAAAGGTCCCTGGGGTTGTCATGGGCAGGCAATTTTGTTCTTTGGTTAAGGTGGGTGGGTGAGAGAGAGGGTGTTGGTTGTGCATAGCAAGGCGATATCTGAGCATCTGCATCTCGCCTCGTTTCTCCCAGCACCCCCCTCCCCTCCAGGGAAGTATAAAGAAATAATATTTATTTACAAATACAAACGTTATTGAGCCAAATGAGAGAGATTATTATGGGCTTGTGGAATTGTCAGCAAATGCTGTTTAATTAGAGCTCAGACATAATACTCATCATTAGCTGTAGCTGGTTCTCTGATCTAAGGCTCTATACCCCCAGGCGTCTTTGGCTACAATGAACTCCGCAAAGCAGACACTTTCCCCAGCTCCCTCATCAAATACCTGCGCCAGACTCTCAAGGTTAGCACGATGGGGGTCAGTTGTGTTTAAACGTTGATTACAGAGTCGGCAGGAGCTGCTAAGATTTCTAATTAAGATTAAAGAATGCACATGGCTTATAAATGGTTCCTCGGAATGTATAATTTGATTAGCCTGTTTTCTCATGGCACTTTAATTTCTGGATTAGTTAAGATGGCCTCTTATTGCAGGGCTCCTCTCACATCCTCCTGTACAGCACCGTCATCCATGCACAGGAAAGGCCCAAAGGCCTCTCAGCTCTCGAGAGGCAGGAGGTCCAAGCCATAGACAGTCGGCAGTTAGCCCCAACTCTACCACTGACTGACTGTGTGACATTGGGTGGGTGATGTTCCCGCTCTGTGCCTCAGTTTTCTCATGTTTAAAGAGGTGCTTACAATGCGTTCCCGCTGCCTTTGAGTTCATTGGGAGCGGCAGGTGAAAAGTACTAGAAGATGATGATTTATTATTTGTAGTGTGGTAGCACCCAAGAGCTCTAGCCAGGGACCAGGATCCTATTGTGCCAGGTGCTGCACAAATGGAACAAAAAGATGGTCTCTGCCCCAAAGAGCATACCAGCATTGTTGTTAGGACAGTCTGCCCTGCAGCCAGTTCACACAAATAGCTGTTTGCCTACCAGGGCATGTCTACACTGCCACAAAAACAAACAAACAAGACCCATAGGATGGTTGTGGCTGACCCAGACCAGCTGACTCAGGCTGTGGGCTTTAAAACTACAGAGCCTGGATTCAAAGAGCTTACCCCTCTGCGGGCTCTCAGAGCCTAAGCATTATTACAGCCTTACAGCCCATCAGCTGATGTGGGCTCTGTGACGTGGTATCCATAAAGTGGTACTTACCTGTGCTCCATTGCCAGCTGTCACCATGAGGCAGAGTCCAAAAATAAAAAGCACCTGTCTAGGCAGGCATATTAAAGCTCAGAAAGTGAGCTCTGTGTGTGTTCCAGTTTGAACACAGAGCTCATGGTGGATCACACAATTTTAAGTTCTAAAACAAAAGCTTTTGCTCACCCAGTAGCTCTAAAAAACTGTGAATACAGGCCTGTTAAGAAACAAAGAACCTGCCAGTCAGTGCAGGAATTGTTTACCCCTGGGAATAACATCAGTTCATGGTGTGTGCCTTGTGCTAATGTCCTAACAACAGTTAGTACTGTCCGTCTTCAAAGAACTCTCTGCATGCTACCAGGGAAAGCACTAGTTCCATTTTACAGAGAGAGTGACTGAGACTCAGAGAGATTATGGTCAAGAGTCTCAGGGCTGGAATTACACTCTTGGAGCTCCTGCATCTCCCCACTGCACCACGCTGTCTTGGGTAAGCCAGTTAGGCCTAAAACAGGGCAGAGAAAATTGTGTGTGTGATTCTATGCGGGGGGTTCTTCAGGGATCTGTAGCAGTCGCCCAGACTGCAGGCTGCAGCAGGACTGTTCTGCATAGCAGGAGGCACCTGAGGGCTGAGTTGGGTGGTGAAGGGGGCCACGCCCTCCCTACTACGTGGAGAGAGGCAGCAGCAAAGGTAGCTCTCAGCTGGTAATTTGGGTGGAGTCTGGAACTGATTCGCCCACTCCCTTCTTTCATTAAGTACTCTATCGGTGAGTCAAATGAGCAGGTTTGGCTGCCCACTCTCCTTCCTTGACTTGCGTAGCCATAGTAGGCAGAGCAAACAATGCTACCGAGTGAGCGCCCTCCCAAGGGAGAATCTTGTTCTAATTTGATCAAGGAAGGAGGCAGAGGTATGGAGGAGCTATGCTCACAGGATGTATAAATGAGTGAGAGCTGTGCCAGCCCTGGTCTGAGTTTCTGAGTTGCAGTTGCAGGCAGCGAGCTGAAAAGGAGCGCAGGCTTCCCACACAGATGTGTGAGATCTTGCCCAAGAAAGGTGTGCATGTTTCCTATGTATGGGAGGTAATTCCCTGCCAGCACCCACTGGCGCATGTCCTGCTTGCTGCAAACTGACCACGCTGCTGCTTTGTTGCAGAGGCAGGTTGGATCCGTGAGGGTCAATCCACAGGCCTCCCAGCTCAGTTTTCACAGGACCATCAGTACTTGAGACGTTCTGCAGGCAGAAGGCCAGGCTGGCTCCCCAACACATCACAGCGCCTGCTGCCCTCAGGCGCCACTGCTGCCGCGCCACGAAGGTGGCTGGAAAAACATCCACTGCAGTGCCAGGGCGATTTGGAAAGACAAAGAAGGAAGGGTCAGAAAATACTGACTACGGGGCTTGTGACCCACCCCCTGTGCACTATGGGAGCTGCCCATCTTTCCAGTCCAGTTCTCCTGCTTCCACTGCCCAGGCCTCTGACACTGCCTGTGCTATACATCCTGTGCTTTCCACGGGGAGCAGGAAATGGCCACGAGCATTTCATGTTGGCATTTATGGGGAGGCAAGGAACACACAAGTGCGGCGTGGTTGTGAAATTGCTAGCGCAGGCATCCACTGGCTAGTCCTACGTGTTTAGGCAGCTGAGCCTCAGGCGTGTTCTCCAGCCATATTACTATTAGTGTTATTTACTAACTGTATTGTGGGACTGCCTAGAAGCCCCGCCATGGCCCAGGATTCCTCTGTGCAAGGCATTGGACAGACCCAATGAAGAGACGGTCCCTTCTGAATACAAGGCAAGAAGCTGGCGGAGAGGAACCTCTTCCCACTGCTAACCCTCAGCTCATCTCAGCCAGGCGTTGCTTGAGGCAGCTCTTCAGGGCAGGCATCTCAAGTCGCCTGTACATCTCCAGGATGTGGACTGGCTTGCCGGTCCTTGTCCGAACCTTCACGTTGGGTTGTTTTTAGGTGTGTGTAGACCTGGCAGGGTCATTCCATTTGCTAGAGTCCACCAGGGCTAGGGAGGGTAGAGGGTATGATTTATAGGGCTGCCACGCATTCCCGTCCCACCTGAGGAGAGCACGTCACATTGATTGATCTGCCTCATTTTCCTCAGGATTCACAGGCTAGGGCAGGCAGCGTGAGGGGGGAAGAGTCTACATTCCTGCTGGGCTCTGAAGGGGGGAATCCATTCACTCAGACAGTGGCAGGGCACAGAGAAGGGGACTGGAGCAGCAGCGAGATGGGAAAGGCTGGGCTGGCTTTTCAGTCCTTGACCCTTGTTGCTCAGCATTTGCTACGGTATCACCTGCCTAGACCTGGGATAAAAACCTCCATAGGGATCCAGATGGGAACATCCGTGGCTGCTGCTGCAGCACTGAAGATGGGCCATGGTCCTTTCAAAGAGCTTCCTTGGGCCGTAGGAGTGCAGGGAAAATCACTACCTTTGCTTCCAGGCCCTGTTAACACTGTCAAGCTCTAAAGGCTCCTGAAGCTGTTCTCCTCTTTCCCCTGTAACAACACCCTGCCACTGGACAGACTTCGACACTGCATTGACTTTTCATTCCTCGTTTCGATTGGTCAGGGTTCCTTCCCCTGCTTTTTGGCCTGGAATGGTTACTTTCACTGCCTGGCTCTCAGGCTGTCTCCCCAATACATTGAGGCAGGAACCAAACTGCTAACTCTTTAAGGAATATTTAAATATAAGGTGAGCCACATCCTCATTGGTATAAATCAAAATCTACCGAGCTACCAGCTGAGGGTCTGGCTCTATGACTTCAATCAACAAGGACAGAAGCTTCAGTATTCATTCCTACTTCCATTAGTGCAAGCTCCTGCAAATCCCACCCACACCAGCCTGCCCCCATTTTGTCTTCACAGAGGCACCAGTGACCTGAGAGCATCCCTTAGCTCCATCTAGGAAATGCTCTTACGATAGGTGATTTGCTTCTGTTTTGCTGGAGTTCAGAGGTAACTGCAGCAGTGGTGGGAAGGTGTTTGAATTCAGGTGTTACTGGAGTGGGAAGCCTTATCTATAATGTGAGTAGACAGACTGATTCGTCAGAACCGTGACACACTTAAGGTTCCCAAGTATGCTGGGAACTTTTACCTGTACTGCTCCTTGGTCAGAGCTTAGGAGGCTGTGCAGCTGTGTCCGGAGCAGTGCTTTATGGCTCTGTGCCTTAGCCCAGTGGCCGGGGGCCTGGATTGTGCCATGACAAGAGTGCAGAGAATGAGATGGCACTTGGGAAACAGATGTTGGCTGCACCGAACTTTGCTTAGAGTTGATAGATTTTTACGACTGCAGCTCAGAGTCTGCTGTGAGGGGTGCTGCACAGGCAGCTCTCGAGTAGGTTTGTCTCGGTTCAAGGCAGACAAGACTCACTGATACTCAGCTGCCTTCCACGATGTGCCCACTTTCCATCCTTCTCCCACCTTGTATTTGTTCTGTCTTCCATGATGTCCCTTAGGGAGGTACTGTCTCACTTGCCTGGCGAGCCAAGGTGATGATTCTCCTAGACTCATAGTCTCTAAGGTCAGAAGGGACCAATATGATCATCTAGTCTGACCTCCTGCACAATGCAGGCCACAAAACCTCACCCACCCACTCCTGCAATAAACCTCTAATCTAGGACTGAGTTATTAAAGCACTCAAATCATGGTTTAAAGCAGGGGTCAACAACCCCCGGCACGCAAAGGTTGCCGACCCCTGGTTTAAAGACTTTAAGGTACAGAGAATCCACCAGCAAGTAAGCCGTGCCCCATGCTACAGAGGAAGGTGAACCCCTCCTCCATCCCCCAAGAGCCTTCGCCAGTCTGCCTGGGGGGGGAAGGACGAGGTGGGGGGGGGAATTCCTTCCCGATTCAAAATATGGCAATCAGCTAAACCCTGAGCATCTGCGCAAGACTCACCAGCCAGACATCCAGAAAAAGAGTGCTCTATAATAACCCAGAACCCACCCCATGTAACGTCCCATCTCAGGTCACTGACATGTCCACCACCAATAATCAAAAATAAGTCAATTGCCAAACTAGGCCATCCTGTCATACCACCCCCTCCATAAATTTATCAAGCTGAGTTTCAAAGCCAGCTAAGTCTTCTTGGAAGACTATTCCAGAACTTTACTCCTCTGATGATTAGAGCCTGCATCTAATTTCAAGCCTAAATTTCCTGATGGACAGTTTGTATCCATTTGCTCTTATGTCCACATTGGCGTTTGGCTGTACTCAAACAATTTCTCTCCCTCCCTGGTATTTATCCCTCTGAGGTATTTATAGAGAGCAATCATATCTCCCCTCATCTTTCTTTTGGTTGGGCTAAACGAACCAAGCTCTTTGTCTTCTCTCATAAGGCAAGTGTCCTCTCCTTCAGATCCTTCCTTAAGAGAAGTTACTGCCACAGAAAATTCAATCCTGATCTCCCCTTTCAATCCCTGATCTCGCTCCACAATTCGTGTTATATGTGTCTGCAGCGTTCTCAGTCTGAAGTGCTATGTCTACACTTGTAAATTTAGGTCGACTTTAGCTAAGTCGACTTAGCATGTCCACACCTAAATTTTAAGTCGACTTAGGGGGGACCCTACAAAGTCGACATAGAGCGTCCACATTGGATGCCTAGGTCAACTTGTAGGGGCTAGGGGGATCTTGGACAGGTCCACGGTGGCAGGGGGGGCACTCCTTGCCAAGTGCCAGGGGGCTCAGCCTTTGCCCCATTGTACCTTGGTACAGTGGAGCAATGGGGGACAGGGACCCTGGAATGGCATAGGGGCAGGGTGGGCAGGGCTCTGCCCTGCCCTTTGGGGGGGCATGCCAGGCTCTCCCTGTGCCACCCCCCTGGCAGGGAGGGCAGTGGGGGAGTTCTGGAGAGCCCTAAGTTGACTTAGAGTCAACTTAGGGGTACTCCACATCTACACTGGCTTAAGTCGACTTTCTAAAGTTGACTTAAGCCTAAAGTCGACTTTAAACGAGGTTTAATAAAGTCGACTTAATTTTCCTTAAGTCAACTTAAGCAGCTTGCTTAAGTCGACTTAAGGAAAATGTAGTGTAGACACAGAGTAAATTAAGTCTGACTTAATTTACAAGTGTAGACGCACCCAATGAGCCTGTGTGCTCCATGGGGCAGGACTCATGTTTGCTTAGTGCCAGGTAGGCTGGATCAAGGCCCCATGGGCCCAAGGCTGCCCACTCTTAGGGGTGCAGTTCCCCGCAAGCCCCACCTAAGGGTGGGTGGGGTGGCCTAGCCTGGCCGGTGTTGGGGGGTGGGGTCTGAGGCTGAGGGGGGTCCTGGGCCAGTGACTTGGCAGTACTGTAGGGAGGGGGTGGGGAGGGTCTGCGGCCTGCGGCCCAGACAGCTGCGAGGGCGGGGCCCTCAGGCCGGAGTCTGCGGCACTCCTGGGCTGGCTTGTCTGTGGGCAGGCTGATGGTGGGCAGTGGCAATGTGCTGCTGGACCAGGGCTGGATTTTGGCAGGGCCCGGAGCTGCAGCTCCTAAAGCCCATGCCTTAATTTGTTCCTGGTGTTAGGGGCCATGATGTTCCTAAATCCATAATAAGCAACAGCAATAATATTCCTTGGGGCAGGATGGATCAGCCAGTAGTGAGGGCCTGAAAAGACCCAAGATCAGTTTCTCTCTGAATGACCTTCAGCAAGTCCCCTTCAATAACCACATTGCTCTACCTTACAGGATGCCATGAGGGTTAAATGCTTTAAAGTTTGTGAGGTGCTCTGATGTGCTGGTGATGGTGGCTCATTAAGTCTGCAAATAGGTAGAAACACAGGTTCTCTGTCTCTCTGATGGGGAGCAGCTGGTCTGTTCAGAGAGAATGTGGAGAATCTCTAGTAAAGGTGTGTGAGCAAATTCACATGCCTCAGCCCCGTCTGGATCTGCTGGGTGTAGATCAGAGGTGCCAATACTCAGAGAGGATGGAAGTGGCAAACATCTCACAGGACATCATACCCCTTCTGGGACTCCCATCTTCCACGCTGAGGACACAAGGGAAGCTTTGGGAAGGAAGGTGGCTGCAGGAGGGTGTGACTTTTGGGGAGGCGGAAGGGGTCCCTTCCTTGGACTCACCCCGGCAAAGGAAAATGGAGAAGTTGGGCCAGTGCCTTCCCCGAACCACCACCACCACCAGCATGTCAGAGCACCTCACAAACTTTAAAGCATTTACCTTCACTGCAGGTAGGTAGGTAGGTAGGGCAGGCAGGCGGGTGGGCTCGCACGTGCACACACAGAGTTGGTGTTGGCCATGACTGTCAGTGGCTAATGGCCACACATCTGAGCCCTCCCTTCAGCCAGCCGCACCTTGGAACAGATCTAACCCGGCAGTTGTAGATCAGTGCGGATGGAGACTCAATTGGTGGGTCCCACCCTTGCCAAACACGGAGAGGCACGTACCAGCTAAACCACCCAGTACTTGGATTATGCTGGAAGGACTATCAGCCCCAAAGAGACATTTGTGGCTGCTCCTTTCCTGCTTTCTGAACTGGTTCCTCACCATTCTGCATGCCACGTGCATAAACAGCATCCTGCTCCTGTCTGCAGCATCAGGGTACTGGTACCAAAGGCAAGCTGTTCCCAGCAATCAGCAAGCCCAGCCTCTCAGAGACCAAATTGAAACTATTGGCAGCAAAGAGCAACCCCTTTCACCTGAGCAGGGGACAGATGTGCATCAATATTTATTTGAAAACTCCCAGGAAACCTGGATGAAGTGTAATTACCTCAGCTCAATCAACTAAGATTATCATAACATCAAGTCACCCATCAGAATGGGGGTTTGATTTCTGGGATCAAAGCTGCATGTTGTAGCCGCTGATTAATCGGGTTCAAAGGAGGTGAAAGAAGAATGCAGCATGCTGCACCACTTTGATGTTCCAGCGTTGCTAAGTTAACTTTCTTCGTTAGAACTTTCCTGTCCACTTTCACACCCTGTCCCGTCTCTCAAAGCAGAGGCATTCCTAGCACATAGTACTGTGGATTCTAGAGCCGTCGTGTTTGTGACTTAAACTGAATCTCTCTAGCAAGGATCTTGGAGGGCGCAGGTAGTATCACACCTCTTCTCCCAACCTTGGCTACAGGAGGGGAATGAGGATGCTTTGTCCAAGAGGAAGGGGTCTTGGTCTAGCTCTTTCCACCAAACTCTGCCCCCAAGTGCTTTATCTCATGTGCACATTTGTGCTTGTTTATTGTTTACTTGGGTGGGATTGTGGAATTTAAAAGAAGGGACTTTTCAAGCTTTCAGAAATGAAAAGAAACTCTTACCAGTTCCCAGAGCCATTAGGAGGGAATGAAGGGCCCAGGCTTTCAAAGGGCAAAGTGAATACACACAAAAAGTCAACTATTTGAAATCAGCTTCCCTGCTTTCTCCTGAGACAGGTTATGCCCTGCCATAGCTATTGAAATCTTCAGCTAACTATATGTTTCCCCACCTCTCTCTCACTGCTGTGCAATTCGTGCAGAATCTTAGACACTGAAGTCTATGCCTACACCCACCCCTTGGGTTAGTCTGGGGGCTTGTAAAGAATCTATCACCCCATGGCATCCAGCACCAAAGCAGGAGATGAAAAATTGTTGGCTGACTGGTGAGGATCACAATCCCCTGCCCTCTGCACTATGGTATGTTACCTGTTTCCCAGCTGTGGTATATAAATAGTTAGAATTTGTAGAGCTGCTCAAAGAGTAAAAAAAATCACTTAGTAAATATTTTTGCTAGTAAAAAAGTGTCATGTTCTATTTGCTGTGAGTCATGGGATGGTAGCATTCATTACTCACAAGGATTTGGATGAACCTGAGCTGGTTATGCAAACAGTTTTGAGTCCAGGAAATTTAATATCAGCACCAATAACTGTTACAGTATAGGTTCTGTATGCTTTGTGCATCTGTGGTTTACTAACTGTATTTAACTCATTCAGTTAGGGAACAGAAACATTGCTATGGGATGATGTCTGAATGCATCTTGTGATCAGGGGGAAGAGCAGGATTGAGGACAAGGTTAGCATGCAGCGAAGACCAGGTTTCAGGTGACCCATCACAAAGAGGGAATAGTCAGTGTGCGCAACTGGCTGCAAATCATTCCTACAAACTGCTCTGCGCTTTGATTGGAATACAGACACAGTTGGTGGAAAATCAGAGCCAGTTCACAGATGACTCACTAACAAAGCTTAGCTTCCACGAAATAGCCTGGATCTGTACCTCCCATCATTGTCAATAAACTCTAATAACCTGCTCAGTGGGAGGAGTTTGTCTGAAGGACAGACTCTGCCTCTTACAGTCTGCCAGTTTCTTTTCAGCCTGGATCCCACCCGTAAGCTCAGGATGCTGGCAGGGATGAGTATGCAACATGCCAATGGATTTTTGTTGTTGTGCTTAAATTATCTTGAAGTGTGGGAGAGGGTTAAAGTGAGGCTTTTCTGCATTCCCAGCGCAAATCTGTAATTCCTTCCCTTTTCTTCCATGCTTGTCTTTACATTATCTTCCAAACCGCAGAAGGGGGTTAAAAGACATTGCTTCTTCATGGCTATTTTGCTGTTGTAATTTGAATTCTGGGGAAGGTTTCAAAGACTGGCTACCAAAAAACAGACAAAGCCCTATCCTATCCAGTGGTGCCAAACACGTGGTTTGAATCAGCAGATGACCTATGGGCAACAGAGAACTGGGGTATTCTCATACCCCTTGATGACAAAGCAAACCAAGTTCTCTCAGGGAGAGGATGCCAGTGAATGAATGTTCCCTCAGATCTCCTTGGTGGCAGAGAGCCAGCAAGGGTTATCGTGGCACTGTGAGCTCAACTTTCCAGACTCCCCAACCTGAATTTTTTTCTTCACATATTTATCTCTACACAAAATCACTCCCCATGCAATATCTTTTTCCCCTCTCCTCCCTTTAATTAAGAACCAAATATAGATCTTAATTAAAGCACTGATGAATTTAATTTAGAGAGGCATTACTGTCTTAACTTCCAGAGCTCGACGCCTTGTTTGTGTAATGTAGAATATAAGTTAAATGAGTACTTACTTGTACCCACCATAAATAATTCCCCTGAAAATCCCTTCAGATATGTCTCAGACATTAATCCATCTCCTCCTACAGAATATTCATGGGTACCAATCCTCTTTCTTCCTACCTCACAGATTTTAATAACAAACCTCCACACAGCTTGCAACTTTCCCTGTCTAAAATTAGCAAATAATGGGGAGGAAGGGGGGAAGCAGGGGCATATCAGAGATAGAAGTATCTGCAATTTCAATTTCACAGCAAGGTTATAATTGGAACCTTGGCGTTCCTGACACAGAGCTCTGGTTTCCAGTGCATTCAAACACTTTTGCTGTAGATGCACATATGTAAAACGGGATGTTACTTTGATTCTCCTAACACACGATTCAGAAGCAATGGAAATCAGGAGTGCTGTGGCCACACACCACCAGTCTAGATACTGAGACTGGATTGCCTGGCTATTCTTTCTCATCCCCTGGGCTGAGACTGGCAATTAAGGAGCCTTCCTGACAAAACCCCACAGAGGGATTCTCACATTATCTTGAGACATCTAATAGAGCTGTGTGCTGGGAATCAGGAAACCTGGGTTTTGCCACTGACCTCCTGGATGACAATGACCAAGGCATTTCCCCCTCAGTGGTTCTGCTTTGCCTTCAACCCTTTGCCTGACTTATCTGTTTAAGGCCAGGGCAGAGACTGTCTCACACTGTGTCTGTGCAGCACTGTGCTAGGTGCCCTGATCTTGTCACCATGTCAACAGAGGGCATGGGGGTGCAATCTTGGGGGAGATGAAGAGGGTCTAGAATGGCTACAGTAGGGATCAGAGCTGTTTGCATTAGAAGAGACCACCTGCAGGTTAGAAAAGAAACAACTGTGTGATTGGAGTGAAATTCAGCTGCACAGGCAGGATTGCTGGGCAGAACAGGTTGAGACTGGCTTTCCCCAAATCACACCCACACAAAGCTCTAGCACGATATCCCTTGCCATCCCATGTAGCTTTGCTGGCACAAAGCCACCTCTGGCTGGCTCAGCATCACTTGGCAGGGAGCTGTTACTGAGAAACGTCTGAGATGATTAATCACCCCTCCCACCCAGCAAAGCTGAGCAAAAGGAAAAACAAGAAGGAATTCAGTAAACTACCCCCGGCTGCCTGATGAAAGGGAGGGGAAAGGTGTATGTGACATTCAGCAACTCCATCTATGACTGCTAGGTTCAGGACAGAATATCGGCACTAGGCTGCATGGGCTGTGCTTATCCTGTCTGGAAGGCATCCAGCAGCCTCCATCCTCTTTACACCCATTACAGCTGAGCTCTAGCTCTTCTCTGACATGAAGGACAGAATGGGTGATGTGCTTTTGGCCCTGTCCTTAAGTATGGGTTCTCTGAATCAGCTGGCTGCACCACACCCCACTATAATTGATCCTGTTCTATCCACGGCCCTGCACACAACACCCAGCATGTTTGATTCTCAAAGGTGGATGGAGTGGGTGATATCATATGGCAGCTGTTGCCAGTTTCTGCTTCATGGCAGCAAATACAGGGCCTCAGTTTAGCCAGAGCCAGAGATGAAGCCCAGGGGATCTTTGCTGTGAGCAAAGCACCAGGAGAGTGACTGAATTTACTAAAATAGACCTATAGATTCATCAGAAGGTCTATGGCTTCCTCTCCTCCTGCTATTACTGCCTAGGCAGTACATCACCCAGGGCACAGTTCCCTCTCTATAAAAAGCCACTTTGTTCTGAGCTAACACTGTCAGGCCTCATTGTTTCCAATATCTCTGAGCAATTTCTAAGCTGCAGGATTGTTGAATTGTAGTAGAAATATGTATGAACTTGCAAGGTCAGGTGATGCACCAAAGGAGAGATATTGTCAGAGGAGAATCTTTGCAGGAGCGCAAGGGAAAGCAGCTCCTGGTGTTTGGTTTGCATGGCAAGAGATTGTTTCCAATGCACTGACCATGCAGGACTCCTGTGCTCCCTGTGTACTCTAAAGAGATGGCAAAGTGATTTGAGAGGGTAGAGGACACAGAGGAGCAGGCACCTGAACAGTGTAAACAAGGGGATCAACAACTTTTGCATCTATAAGGTGCTACGTACCATGGTCTGTCTACACACCAGTCAGGAAAAGATGCCTACATGGCACTGTGAAGGGGAAGCAGAACATATGGTTGGGACTATATCCCCTAGTTCTTGGCCACACTCTAGACATGCATTCCCCTTTGCCAGGGAGACAATCCCACCCAGTAATGTGTCTTCCTGCCCAGTCTTCAGCTGGCGGGACCTTTGGGAGTTTGATTCTTCCATGCTTGCTAGTTTGAGGATCCAACACAGTTCCTTAAAATATGCTTAGAGGTAGAAAAGTGGCTAAGAATGACAATGTTCAGGCTCCATTTTGATTCCTCTTAAGTCATTCCAGATCGTGTGTATTCAGCTTACCAGCCAAGGAATGATCCCCACCACTCTCCCCTCCTCAGTCAGTCTGGGATGTGAAAATCTTACTGTGTCCATTGCATTTGTTGAGAAGGGTTGTGCAAAGGGCAAGAGGTGGTTGGCTTTGTCAGAGATGCAGGAGCCATGCTAGAATCCAGCTCACTGTATTGTTGTGATATTGCTATTGGCTTGGTATTTTCTAACTGGAATAAAAATCTCTTTCCAATGAAGTGAAGTGCACAGGAGTGATTTGGAAACATGCCATGCGAACCCCCAGTAGGACAATGAAGGGTTTTTTTTTTCATGTTAGGTAACGCAAAGACACAATCCTGACAAGGCCATAGTGATCAGATTTCTTGTGTGAGAAGGGGTTTAGTTCATAAGTTCATTTATCTAATCAGGAAATGGAAGATTTATGATGCAAAGCGCTTATAAGAGGTTCAGTCTATTAGTTAGCTCACTCAGTAAATGAGACATTCCCATGCTGTGTTTGGAAGGAGGACACTGTCAGAAAATTGCTTTTGTTGCAATTGGGGGAAGCATTGTGTTCCTAAAGTTTGGAAGCAGGATTACTATGAAAACCTTAAAGCAGGCATGGATGCTGAATTTATGCAATGCATAGTGTGTGGGACAGTGATGGGTGGCAAAGGGGTGTTGTGCACCCAGTTCACACTGAAGTGAAGTACTCAGATGCTGTGGTGATGGTGGCCTCTTAAATACCTAAAATAAACCAGATAGACAAGTCAGATTCTGCATTGGATTAAGCAAGGCACAACAATCAAATATTTCTATAAAGCAGGGCCTGGAAATCAGTGTAGGGTGGAAAAAATAAAAAGCCAGCATTTTTCTGGTGCTCAGGCCTGAGCCACAGTTTTATTTTACTTGCTCAAATGATTTTTTTTAATCTCCATTTTTATTCCTAAACATATAGCAAAGTAATCAATTGATTTTCTGATACAGCCTGAGCCCCGTGAAGCTTTTATAGGAAGCAATCAAAAGTGCATAGAATTGACATTAAGGATCCCCCCGCCCACAAAACCCACAGCTAAAAATCCCACTGATCAGAGACTTAATGGGCAGCTTAAAGCATCTGTGAGAGAAATGATCAATCAGAGCTTGAGGGCTGTGTAACATTACACAGCCTAACGTGCAAAGCTATTAACCAGCTCCAGGCAGACTGCAGGGGACTGGAATACTTCTCTGCAGTAGTCATGCACCCACCCCATCTTCTGTGATCTCAGCTCAGATGGTTTTTCTAGTCTTATTCCCTTTTCCCCGTATGTGCTTCCCATGTCAATGCATGGAAGGGAATGGGTATAGGAAGAAATTAAACCTCTTCAGACTGTACTTATATGTGGAATAAACCTAAATGTTAGAGGGTCTATAATAAGTAGACTCCTGTATGTACATCCCAGTGGGATAAGAGGTGTTGGTGTGAGTAGGAGAAAGACCCTGCTTACTGTATTCTGGATGGGTAGAAGTTTGGGAAACCCTGGTGATAGAATAAGAGGTTAAATGAAAAGCAAATAGAAGACCGTCCTGACCTTCATTAAAACCAAAATAGAGGCCATTTTTCTCAGCAATACTGAAAAGTTGAGAAATGCCTTTTCCCCCAGGTATAAAGAGTATATATCTCTCCTGGGAGAGATGCGTACCATCTATAGTGCAAGAGTGGGTCATTTGCAATACCCACAACCAGCTGGCCACCCTTCATTTAGTTATGACTTAGAGGGAAAGGTCCCAATACCAGGATCAGGCATGGTATCTGAAAGAATCAGCCATGCTAGGAATCACGGTACTTTAGGATCAGTGTGCAAATAGTGGGATTGTTCCTGTTGGCGGCAGAGACTAACAAAAGGATGTACAAAATACAGAACTTTAATCTTCATCCTTGCACCTCGCTTAAGAAAGAACTCCTGGGATGAGTCTGAAAATCTGTTTTTAAACATGGATGCCATCAAACAATCTTTGAAACAAAAATTCCTCTCCTGTTTTACTGTTACCTCTGGTGAGGAAAGCAAAAGAACGTTGGAATGTTCTTTCCACCGGCAAAGTAGTTTGTTCAGTTTTGGGATGCAATCCTCTCCTTTTGGCTAATAAAACTAGTGTGGTTTGACTGCAGCAGATTTTGTTTACCAGCAGGTTTCAGTTTCTTGGTCTCACTCTCTGCCCTGGCTTTTGCTGCAGTGTTTGGATTTGCTGCACTGCTTTCATTCAGTCAATCTGTTTAGTGAGGTTAAAACAAATCATGGGAGGAAGATCCATTCTATTTATGTCCATTTCTTGAAAGTCTGTAACCCTTTCATTTTACTTAAATTTCAGGCTAAAACTAGAGGGACAGTTAAGCCCAGAAAGTGCAGGTGTCCAGCTAAAGTGACCAGATACTGGACAAAGGCAACTTTGGAGGACCCTGGACCTATTTCAAGCAAGATGAATTGTTCTTGTGTGTGTGTGTTTTTGCACTTCTTCCCCTGCCTGTCCCTTCTCTGCTCCTAACTTGGAGGCGGGAGCAAAAGATCCAGCTGAGAACTGCTTGGTACCACTTGAAGCAAACTAAAAAGGCAAGTTCCAAAGGGGTGGCCGTGTTAGTCTAGTTCAGCAAAACAAACAAGGAGTCCTGTGGCACTTTTAAAGACTAACACATTTATTTATCGCATGAACTTTCGTGGGAGAAAATCCTACTTCGTTAGACGCTTTGAAGGCAAAACATTGTGACGTTCCCTGCCTCCCTGTCCGACTGTTCAGCTGCCTTGAGTGTGTGCCTAGAGTGACCTGCTGTTTGGGAAACTCCCAGTTTAGAAGCAGCCCTGCATAGGAGGGGAGGCCTCCTTGTAGCCACTCTTCTCCAGGGAAACACTTGAGGTGCAGCTGGAGGGTTGTTGTTACACGGATTACTACTTACCCCACCTGGGGGAGGAGGCTGACTGGTGCATACTTTGCTGACCGCTGTGCTGCATGGAAGGTAGCCAGCTGTGGGGGGTTAGGGGGCTCGCTAGCTCTTTCGCATTGCCACCGAGGCAGGCCAAGTAACCCCAAGCCCTGGAAATGGGGACTTGTGTTTGTATTTTGTACTGCTGTCATTTCACAATAGACTCTGCCCTAAAGGAGGGAACAGCACCGCAGGCTTTCAGAACTCATCGCTGTTAGCTGCTGTCTGCGTGCCAGGCGAAGACCTTGAGAACTGAGTATCCTGGTGATACTCAGTAACCACCACTGCGCTCTGTGCGTGTTGTTCCATTGCACGGATGCTCCAAGTTACACCTGATTCTAACATAGCTCTAAGTACTGCTTTGGAATGGTGTTTCTTTGAGCCTCCCGGCTGCCCTTCCAATAACACCAAATATATAGCTGGCTAGTAAATAATTCACGTTAGCAGCATGTTCAAGCTGCAATTTGTCATCTGTTTCCCCCCTCCACTACCAAAACCATTGGAGGACGTTAGCAGAAAATAAATCATGGAAAGCTTTCCCTCCTGAGCCAATCTGAAAAGGGGCTTCAGAAATTTAAAATAAGTAGCCCCACAGCTTTGATGAACACCCTCAGGCGATGCTTTGCATGTTCCTTGAGCTGCTGGTGTCACCTTGTCCTGCTTTCAACATTTAATCCTCTGCTTTTTGTAGTGACAGCTGTTCCTGGGAGTTTTCAGGAAAAAGTACATGTGGCTGGGGGAGGAAGTGACATCAGAAGGCAACTTGTGGCTCACAAGCCTAAAGAGTCCAGCTGCTCTCCCTTTTTGTAGCTGGGATTCCACACAGCATCTCCATCCTAATTTGCATCTCTCTCTGTCTCTGGTTTGGTTTTTGGTCTTTGCTGTTTGGTTTAACACATGATGGAGATGCCAGCTTCCAGACAAAAGAGGAGAGTGTGCAGCCCCGTCTTCCATGGGAGCTCAGAGTCTATGGACCAAATTCCACTATCCATTCAGAACTGGTGGTTTAGAGTAAATCCTCATTCATCCCCAAATAATAAACAGAACTTGCAGTTGAGACAAGAGGGAGAACTGAGGGATGCAGTGTAATTCCCTGTGAGAGGAACTGAGAGAAATGGGCTGCTCTTAGGAAACGTGCCAGGGAATCTGTAATTAGTAACAAGGCTAAGGGTCTTGGCTTTACTCCTAAAGTCCAGCAGCTATTCCTTGGAGTAAGAAGGATGACCTTGTGTGTAAGGCACTGGATGGTTTATCTGGAGAGCAAAGTTCATTTCCTAGCTCTTTTACAGACTTCCTGTGCAACTATAGGCTTGAGTTCTCCATGTGTAAAGTAGGGATGACAACATCCAAACTCTCCCACACTTCCCATGCCTTGTGTATTTAGGTAGTAAATCCTTTGGAACAAGAGCTGTCCCTTCCTGTAGGGCTGTATAGAATCTAGTGCAATGGGGCTGCATCTTGGCTGGCCATCAGTGTATTACTGTAACACAAATAAAGCTGGTCAGGCTGTATTTTTTGTTCCTGTTGAAAAATGTGGATGCAAATGGAAAAAATAATCCTCAAGATTTGTCTTCAGAAGTTTTCAGATTTTTGATGAAAAAAAGATTTCAGCAATGGAAAACAAAACAAAATACCAAATAATTGGCTGCAAGCTGATTTAATTAATTTTGACAGATTTTTTTGGCTGTGAGATGCTAAAAGCCAAAAAGGCTTTTGGTTGAAATATCTCAGTTCCCATATTTTGATGAAAAGCAGAGAAATTTAGTCAAATAGACATCTGTTTTGATGAAACAGATTTTTTCAATTGAAAAATGGCTTTTTCAAATGAAAAGATACAGTCAGCTCCAAATGGAAATAATAATTTGCTGCTCCAACACACAGTCACTGATCATCAGGGATAACTGCAAACAGTCAAAGTCAGATATGAAATGAAATGACCAGATCTGAAATGCTTAAGGCTGGCATAGGGGAATAGGCTGCAAAGATTGCCCTCAAAGGGATGCCACATGGGAAATTGCTCAGGAAGTTGGACAAAGCCCGCCCTTCTCTCCCCCCCACCAATCACATGCATCACGTATATATGTAAATCATGCACGTTATCTCATTGCCTTCTCCATGCCATTCCCCCACTGACAGCCCAACGTGCTGAGCAGGATACTACCTGCACTGGGAGAGGATTTCTCTATTCCTTCCATGTCTTGAAAGATGAAAGCGAGGAAATAAACATGAGCATTCTGGCCTTTAGGCCTTTACCAAGCCAGAGTGACTGAATAATGGATGAGACTCAGAAATGATATCTTGGGAGAATGTCCTGGCGGTGAGAAGGAAGCCACCAACATTCTCCTATGGAAAGACATGTCCAGGGCACACGGGGGCAGTAGCGCCCTTGTACATTACAGGGGAGCTATCCAGGCAGCTCCCACATGTAGCGCAGTGATCCTGCACCTGTTGCACCCATGTATTATGCAGCACACCTTGGAATGCATAAGACTCCCTCCCTGCAGCACATCAAACTGTGCGAGCATATGTATTCTACACCCCAGCTGTAAATGCAGCATTCGTATTGTAGGAGAGGTGTGAGCCCAGGAACAGTCAGGCTGGGTCAGAGCTGAGGTCCATCCAGTCCAATGTCCTGTCTCTGACTGTGGTCGTCACCAGCTGCTTCGGAGGAAGGTGCGTAGAAGTCTTAAGCTTAAGACTTAAGGAAAATTTAAGTCAACTTAATAAGACCTGGTTTTAAGTCGACTTACAGGTTAAGTCAACTTTATTAAGTCGACTTAAGCCAGTGTAGACGTGGATTAGCCCTAAGTCGACTTAAAGGGCCCCCAGGGCTCCCCCACTGACCTCCCTCCCAGGGTGCCTGGCACAGCCAGAGCCTGGCGTGCCCACCCGCAGGGCAGGACACAGCCCTGCCCACCCCCCTCCTGTACCCTGCCCCTGTCCCTATCCTGCTCAGCCCCCATGTACCCAGGTACAATGGGGAAGATGCTGAGCTCCCTGGCACTTTTAAAGGGGTGCCTGGGGAAGGCCGGCACCTCTTAGGTGCCCCCCTTCCCATCATGCACCACTCCCAGGTCCACCTAGCTCCTGCAAGTCGACTTAGGCGTCCAGTGTGAATGCTCTAAGTTGATTTGGCAAGGTTGACTTTAATTTACAGTGTAGACATGCTATGTCGACTTAACAAGGTCGACTTTAAGTCGACTTAGCAAAGTCGACTTATTTGAATAAGTGTAGACATAGCCTTAAAGACTAACAAATGTATTTATCGCATGAGCTTTCATGGGAGAAAATCCCACTTCAAGCATCTGATGAAGTGGGATTTTCTCCCATGAAAGCTCATGTGATAAATAAATTTGTTAGTTTTTAAAAGTGCCACAGGACTCCTTGTTTGTTTTGCTAAACTAAACTAACATGGCTACCCCCTTGGAACTTGTCACTCATGATTCAGACTCTAGCCTGGAGGGCAGAGACCGCTGCTGCCCATTCCTACCTCCCATTTGCCTTGATTCTAGAGCTTAAAGCAGGGGGCTGGGCGTGGGAGCACCTAGTTTCTGCTCCTGATGCTGCAAGAAAATTGATGTGACTTAAAACAAATCATTCTCTTTCTGTGCCTCAGTTTCCTCAACTGGAAAATGCTGTTGTGCGGATTAACCTGTTGATGTTTGCAATGTCTTTTGAGAACAAAAGGTGCGGAGCATCAATGTTTCGTGATCTAGTTGTGCTTGGCTCTTGCAAGTATCAATGCCTTCGCACTGCACTGATATTATTCAGTGGCCTGAGCCATGAGCTGTAAAAGGTTTGCCAATTAGCAGAGAATCTGTATGCATTTGGGAGGTATGAAGGCCCTCAGAGGGGAGTACTGTGGTTGACTGAAAGCTATTTCTCAGCTCCATGCATTAGGATTCTCCTTCCCCCTTTGCACCATTGATGTCTGGGCTGTCCTCGTTGCATGCTGGGTCCTGCAGTCCTGACTTGGCTCTTGCCAGGTGGCTTGACATATCCTCCTCTCCAGTTTCCACCCCTTTAATTGACATGTGAGGTGTTCAGCTCCTGCCGGAGACCCATGTACAGCCCAGCCTCTCCTCCTTGCTGGTCCCTCTGCATGCCCCAGCCAATTGTCACTGGCAATGTCACTCATTGCCTGCTAAGGGCCTGGCTGCTGGTCCTCTTACCCCCAGTGCTTAGCAGAAAGGGAGCAGTTTTGGCCATGTGCTTCATGACAGTGGTCATTAACTCCTCTCTTGGCACGGACACATGGACCTTGTGTCCTGACGTGATTATTCAGATTGCTGTAGTGCCCACCACATGCCAGGTGTTTCCCAAGCATGGAGTGAGACTTCATTTCCCCTGGGAGGGGCTCACCGCCTAAGAAGACAATGGGAGATGCTCCTTTCAGGAGGGCCTTCTGGGCACAGAGGTGCCAGTTGTGCGCACACCCAGCCAAGAGAAGGGAGCTGGCACAGATCACCTCTTTAGCATTCTGGCACAAGGCATCTGCCTCTTGCTCCTGGTTGTTTCCTTTTGCTGTAGGCTTATTTAGCTGAGGAATTGTCCCATCTATGACATCTGACCCTCCTGAATTTATACTGCAGCTGTTCAAAGGCCATCCAGCCCCCTCATGTCCCTAGGGATCAGAATTTGTGCAGAGAGACAGTGGAAATAGGGCAGGGAGGACACCATGGCCTAGGATGTTTCTGGACGGGGGGAGGGGAAGCCCCCAGGCGCTGGGCTACAAGGGGGCACCGGGCGGGGAGGGGGGCAGCACCCAGAGGAGTACAAATGTGGTGGGGCACCAGCGGGCACTGGACACCCTTGCTACACCACTGGAACCTGAGTCTTCTGCCTTTGTAGTATCTTGGTTC
>ML685896.1:311229-361221 GCA_007922175.1 Pelusios castaneus
AAGTGGGATTTTCTCCCACGAAAGCTCATGCGATTAATAAATCTGTTTGTCTTTAAAAGTGCCACAAGACTCTGTTGTCTTTCTACAATAGACTAACAGGGCTACCCCTTTGGACTTTGGTTTAGACGCTTGTTGGGAAATCTCCTGAGCCCAGGATTTCTTGCAAGATGCTTGGTGTGAATCTAGCTGGTATGAACTAGAACTTACTCAGTGGGGTACAGTGTCTCCCTTCTCACTGCAGAAGTAAACAGTACTTTTTAGCATTTACTAAACATTTTTATCCCCCAGATGTTCAAGTTCTGCTCAGGTTTTGGAAAAAAGGTTCAAGTTAGCTCTTGTAGTAGACAATCTCTTTAGTATAAGCATAACCAATGGCACAAGAGTACATGTCTTTGTCCCATTTTAGTACCATCTGTTACAACTCTCAGCCAACAAATTTAGGGCTCGTTTTCACTGCAATAAATCAAGTGATAGCTTGAGTGTTGCTCTTAACTTGAGTCCTGTCCACATGCAAAAACCCTTAACTTGAGTGCAGAGGTGCTTTTAGTGCAATTTGATTGACCTGAGAGGGAATATAGAGTAAAACTCAAGTTAGTGAGGCTAGTCAGCTTCTAACATAACGACTTTGTGTGTCAACTCAGGTGAGCCCCACCTGAGTGCTGTTCTTCCCATGCCTGCCCTGCAAATCTCCAGAAAGGGTAGACAGGTTCTCCCGTAATACACTGGGAAAGAATTCATAGAGCAGCACAGCTCACTGCAGCAAAAAGATGTGCCCCCAGGAGTCGTGCCAGACACAGTTAGTGAAGCGTGAGTATATTTCCTGATGTGGTTGCTCTTATGTGAGCGAGGCTGCTTACTGTGTCGACAACTTGAGTCAAAAAGTCAGAATTTTTTAGTCCAAGTGGTGAAGGCTCAGGCTTTTAGCTTTGTAGGTCCTAGGCTCCATATGTGCTCATGGTCCAGGCAGACTGATTCGAATGATCCCCATTACAAGAACCTGGAATTAGTGAAAACTGTAATGGGCTTCTTAGCTGAATGTCCTTTCCTTCTGGACTCAGCCACGAACCTTGTTCCAACAGCTCTCTGTTTCTGCTGCAAGTCTAATGGCTCTTGTGATTACACTCATTCTTTGTCTACGTCTCATCATAGCTTCTTCCTCCTTCCCCCCCCCCCCCCAGACTTCATGGCTTTGCTGCAGCACTTTCTGCCTTGGGCAGTGAAAGCCCATTGGTTGGAATCCAGACTGTATTGACAGGGACAATGGCTGAGGCACTGAATAAATGGGTGCAGCTGATGCTCCTGGTTTTCCTTCAACCCTAATGACATGTGTCAGAACATTTCCCAAAGAATGCCACCATCTCTCATGTTTTATTAGCATAAGTGCCTTAAAAACAGATCAGAGATTCAACTAATTTAGTCATTAGTAAACGGAAATTAGCCATTTGAGATTTCTTCTAATAAAATTAGCTTGGTGACAAATGCTTTGTTGCCATGTTTATTAGATTACCATGCTTTCAGCATTTTAAAGTCAGCACCAGCCATCAACAACTCTTCAGGAACATTTCCACTGCTTCAATTGTCTCGTTACTTACTTATTTGAGGGCCTTCCCCCCTCCCCAGATAAATTAAGTGAAGAGGCTGCATGGTATTGGGCCACAGTAATTGTGTTAGATTTAGTGAAAAGTCAAAACAATGTGTCCTTTGTATTGGGGTGGGTGGAAGGTTCTGGATGAACTGCCCTGGAGACTGACCTCTGCTGTTTATGCACAAGAAGGGGAAGGTGCAGGGTGATGGCAATGCAAACTTCCCACGCACTCAGTCCCCTGCCAGTGCACCACAGCCCTGACCTCTCTAGGGTTTGGTCTGTGGTACATTCAGTCCTTGGTCTCTGTTGAGAGCGTCCATGAGAGGGTCAATTGCTGCTAATATGGTGAAAGAGTTTGCAATAGGGCTGCTGCTGTCCTACTGTTAGATCAGCTGCTTATTCCTCCTGGGCAACATCTCCTATGGAGGAGAGCAGGCAGACTGGATGGATTGTGGGCTTACCCAGTATGACAGAGCGATGCTGTGGGCTAAGGACTTCATGTTGCCAAGGAGGCTGGGCTTTATCAGATTAAGAATGTCCCCCCAAAAAGCCTTAGGAACTGAGAACAGATCCTCAGATGCCAGATGCTATAGAATGCACTCTTGTGTTCCTCTCCCATCTTCCCAGCTTTTTCCACAGGCTAGGAAGGAGGGGGCCCTGCTGCTCCCTTCCTGTTTCGAGGTGGGGAGTGGGCCATGGCTCCCCTAGGGCTGGTGTCATTTCTCACTCTCTGTGGGCAGCATGGCACATACCAGAGAGGAGTGCAGTCGGGCCCAGTACCACAGGCTGAATATCACTGTGTTAGAGTCAGAGATTTGCTCTCCCCTTAGGCTGTGAAGCAAATTCGATGCCAGCCTGGAAGTGCTGAAAGCCCAGGCATTGTGACACTAAAACCTTCCCTTAGCTAGCCTGGTGCACTAGCCATTTGCGTTCACATCTAATCCATTCATTCTCTGCTTTCAGCGCTCAGGTCCTTGTGGTCTGGCAGCACGAGGGACAATTATCTTTAGGCACTGGCATCCTGTGAGCGGACCTCAATACCACCAGGGTAACCCTTCCTGCCCTGCATGGGATGTGCTGGCTCACTGTGCTGTCTCTCTCATGACTGAGGTACATATCCTTGCACCCACAATCACCCAGCCAACAAGAGAAACAAATGCTTCAAAAGGAGTGTGAGGGAGGAAAGGAAACAATCCTGGGTTTGTGATGGGGTCATGCTGGGCTAGCAAGCTGGACACTAGTAGGAAGATACAAACTCATTAGACTTCCAGAGCTGTGGTCCGAGCAACAGACTCCTATCTCCAGCCCCAACTTTCTCTTGATTAAGACTTGCTGGCAAGTGACCAGAACAACTTGATTTACAATAAAGGTTTGGGATAAGATACTGCAAAGCTTAGGACTCGTTTTGGTAGCAAGGAGGAGTCTTAGAGGGGACATGATTAAACTAGTCAGAATTTCAAAGGGCTGAACAAGACGCTTTCTGTCCTTTCTGCATATCCTGTCTTACAGCTGGGATTCCAGGGGTACTCGATGAAATTGAAAAGTTGTCCATTTAGAACCAATGACTGGAAATGCATCTGTGCACTGCATGAGGTCAGCATTTTGCTACAGTGTGTGCACAGGGCCCCAAAATGTGATTCGCACGGCAAATAAAAAGGCGCCACACTGTCCTTGCAGTGCGTGAGACTAACAAACGACGGGGTAGTGAAGGACAGAGGTCACAACAGTAAGATTACATGGTTACTCAGGTATTGTAGATGCACATCTTGATGTTTTTCAGTTTCTCCATTTACCTTTAGGAAGGCTGTGGTGAGAAGGACGTTAGCAGTGGAAAATAAAGTTGGATCCATAAGAGCATTTGCATCAATACAGATACAAGGGTTCTATACTTTGATGCATGATGATAGTTTACATCACCACCTTTTAGCGTCAGGAAGGGACTCCTGCCACTAATGAGCAGTATTTCACAGTGTGCTTGCTGCATTCTGGGATCTTAGCATCTTTCTCTGGCCACATTTGGAGGCAGGACTTTGGGCTGGATGGGCCAATGCTCTGCTCTGGTGGGGCAAAGCGTCTGTTCCTGTTTGTGTAACGGGTTTGTTATGCCTGCCTGTATATTGACTGCAGTGAGGCAGCCTCATGTCTGCTCCATTTTTCTGCTCTATTCTGTCCTGGTACAAATCATCTGCTCAGATAACAGCCGACATGTTTATCCCAGGGGATATGACTCTGAATATTAGGATGTCAAAACCAGACGCATTTGCAATACGTTACTGTCAAATGGGAAATAAAAAGAGAGTCTCAGTTATTTAATTTGGTGCCAGTGCACAAGAGTCTGAGCAGGGGAGAGGGAGCGTCTGCCATTTCCCCGCCAGCTGGTGGTGGGACCTGGCACTTAATAATGACTTAGCTAAGCTAAGCAGACCTGGGGGGTTCCTCGTCTCACTGGAGGTGCTCTCTCATTCAGGTCCACTACCTGGAATGAAACATGAACACACTCCAGAAGAAATTTTAGTTTGGGGAAGGACTGAATTGGGTCTAATGCTAGGGTGGGGTGCATGCGCCTGTGTGTGGTAGTTGGGGGGGGGGATGAGAGTGAGAACAAACCCCATCCATCTTTCACTAACAGCGGAAGCCATTACAAAAGTTCTTGGTGGGGACAGCACAGCAGAATTTATTACATATCTTGATTCAATATGTGGGTCTTTGCAGGACTCCTTACACCCCACAGCAGTGCCTGGGAGTTTGTATTGCACATTCCCAGCAGCAGCCTCTGTCCCTAATGTTTTGTGAATTGGGGTTTCCAGATCAGTTCTTGGAGGATAACTAAATATCTTTTCCCTAAAAACCCCAAACACCCTCAACCACACAACTGGCACCCCTTACTAACATGCTCAGCGGAGACACTAAGCTGTATCTGCTGCATGGATATACCCCGTGAGTCAGGTTCCCAGGCTTTCAGGGCAGCACATTTCACATAAGTGTCAGAAAGGGGCATACATCTCTCAGGCTGTCCACTAAATGGGAGATGCCGGGAGTTTCCCAGGACCCTTTGTACCAAAGCTGCTAATCCAGGCTCTTCCTCTTCCTTGCTAAAAGTCAGCCTCATCTGTGTGCAGGTGGCACCAGAGCAACAGCGGGGATGGGTGTTTGTGCATGCCCACAAAATGGTGTATTCATTTTTTTTTAAAAAAAAAAAGCTTTTTGGAGACAAATATCCAAGCTCCTCAAGGGAGGCCCCAAGTTTAGTGAATACCAATTAAAAATAGCTCTAAAGCAAAGTTCTGAGACTGGAGATGGTGGGAGGTGACTGGGATGTAGAACAACTCTTTGTCCTTTGGCAATAACCTGTTGCAGGGAGGAAGGTGGAGATGCAGTGCAGTGCGGTGCTCATACCAGATCCAAGTCCCTTATCAATCAAGGGCAGGTTCCTGACACAGGTGTCTCAGCCCTTTGGAACCCTGGGCTGGAGGCATGCGAGAAAAGCCTGCGTTTGCTTCTGGACTGGGGGCATGCAGGTTTCCAAAGTTCCTTATCTGCAGGACAAAGGGCATCTTATATATATATATGTACTCTGCTGTATGATTGACGTTTAAATGCAGTTCCACACTTTGCTGAATGCTTAATCAATAAACAACAGCATCCCTTTCAGGATTCCTTTGAGCCACAGAAGTAGCTACTGAAAGTAATGTTTGTTCTCCCTGCAAGCTTGAAGGTAGGGATGAAATTTGTTCCCAGGCTCCTTCTCTGCAGGGGGGAAGCCAGGGATGAGAATGCTCTTCAGGAGATAGGAGGAACTGATCTTCTCCATACCTCCTAATCAAACACTAGGTGCTGGCAATCCAAGAAAGGGCAGTCCTGCTAAAGCCAGGAGGGCACAGGGTGAACAGATGAGCATAGAGGAGCAGGGATGGTCCAGTGTTGAAGGTGCTAGTCTGGGACATGAAAAAGTGGTGTTCAGTTGCCTGCTCTGTCCCAAACTTCCTGTGTGACCATGGGCAAATCTTGTAGTCTCCTTGGCTATGTCTACACTTACTAAAATTAGTTTGAATTACTTAACTCAAACTAACTAATTCAAACTCATTTTAGTTAGTTCGAATTAACTTAATTCGAATTAGAAAAAATTAGTTCGAACTAAGCAAGTGCCATTCATGGCACTTGATTAGTTTGAATTAGCAATTCACATTGATTTCAATGGGCTGGTTAGTTCGAACTAAGCAATTAGTTCGAACTAACACGGCCATATTGCTTAATTTGAACTAACTAGTTCGAATTAACCCTTACTTCGAATAGGCTATTCGAACTTATTAGTTTGAATTAAGGAAGCCCTTAATTTGAACTAATGAAAGCCTAGTGTAGCCATGGTTTAATTAGTTCGAATTAAGCTTCCTTAATTCAAACTAATTTGTCAGTGTAGACATAGCCTAAGTGCTTCAGTTCCCCCTTTGTAGGATGGGCAGAGTAGTTCTTCCCTATGTTCCCGAGAGTTGTGGGGAGGACAAATGAATTACAGACTGGAAGGTGCTCAGATACTCACAGTAAAGGGGGACATATAGATCCCTCTATCAACAGGCAGCTATATTTTCTTCTGGATCAGAGCCCATTGTTGGGCAGGGGTCTGTGGAAGTTGCCATCATTCAGATATGATGTAACATTGAAGCCCTGACTGCAGGCCAGTTATGGCTAGGAAAGAAACCAGAGGCCTTTGTGTAGTCCATGAGTTGGAAGTAGCTGCATCGTTGTGTGTTTATTTAAATCAAAACTGCTCTTTTTTTCTTTTTTTTTTTAAAATATCATGAGCTCTTTTGAGTGGGGATGGTCAATGTCCTGCTGTAAATGACTGCACAGTGTGCCAGGCAATGGTAAATTGAGACCAGAGCTGTTCAGGTTTGGCCCCTTGGAGAATAATCAGGGCATTAACAGGCCAGAATTCAGCATCCATTTAGAATTCAAATAAATGTTCAGAAGATTCCCCTTTGCAACATTCACCCAGCTCAGCTATGAACACTGGGTGGGTAGGTGATATGGATTTTCTTTTTAACAAAGCACTAAAATATTTCCCCCTCCCAAAACAAACAAATCCTTAAACAGTTTTTGCAAACATAAAAAATGCTTAGTAAAATTTTGAGCCTGCAGTGCTTCCCAACTTTTGTTTTAATTAGAGTATTTGCACATGCACACCCACACAAAATCCAACATCAACAACACAAGAACCCACACAGGAGTATGTAAAGATAACATCTGTAATAAATACAGCAAATACATGGTAAATGCACAGCGGGGACTGGGACAGCAGCAACTTGTTGCAGGAAATTAGGCCTTTTAAAAAAAAACATTTCTTCTTCTTTAACTAAAAAAGATTGGCTGTATTTTTGCAGATAATCAGTGCATAAAAATGATTTTCCGCAGTTACCCTTAGAAGATTTTGCTTAACTGTATAGTGAGACGCCAAGACATACAGATGGTAGATAGCAGCAGAATGGGATGTATAGATGAAGCTATAGGAGCTGGTCTCAAGTGTTTCAGCTGCCCCAAGATGGAAATTAGACCTGGAATTTCCTTCTTGGCCTGCATCATCTGTGACTTTCTTTTGGCATGAAGTAGTGGTGGAGAATGTATGTGAGGGGGGGACCAGCACCTTTTTGATGTAGTGATTCTGAAGCTGGAAATGAAAAGGTTGAGAAGTGAAAAGCTGCCCCCTCGCTTGTCTAAGGTTCATTTCCTACAGGAGCTGCAAATTATGTTCACAGCATCAGTGATGTTGCAAATAAACAGCAGGAGTCAGAGTTGATTTAGTGCTGATATTTTTATTGCATTCTTAGGCCTGTTTCCATAGTCAGGAATAACTGAGACTGGATGCCAATAATTTCTCTAAATCAGTAATGCTTCTGCAGTTAGGGAGAGAGGAGGTTATGCATGTATATCTGTATTTATTTTTCTGATGTGTGCTGCATTTTGTCTTAATTCTCCAGCACCCATTCAAAAGGCAATGTGTGAAATTGGAATAATGGAAAGTTGAACTTGTCCTCTGAAAATTTATTCAAATTTGTTTGCTTGTTTGTTTTGGTCAACATTTTCCCTTCCCCACCTCCTCTCCACTTATTTTCTGACTAGCTCTATCTATGAGTTGACAGATTGCTTTCAGAAACAAATGCTTCCCCTTGATGTTGCTAACACCCTTCAAACACACCAATAGCATCCCATCAGCCACGGACCTGACCATTATCACTGAACACACCACGGCCTGGGGACTAATGGGGACAGGCTGATGGAATTCCCTCGGGTGGACGCTGTTTGAATGGGGAACACTTCATGCAGAGCCATTGGCAGTATAGATATTTTGATCCCTGGCCATACCTTCACCCTACATCCTTCCTCATGAAAAAGGGTCTTCTAAGAGGAGCTGGTAGAGAAGGTGGCTACCCATGATTTCTGATTCAGGATGACCTTCCAAAGATGAGCTAGCCCTTATATGAGGAGCTGGTGCTGGATGAGGCTCTGTCAATCCTGCTTAGGCCTGAGTAGGGTGAGTGACATAGTGCCAATGGCAGGAACCAGCTCCTTTGTGTTGATGTTGAGATATTGCATTAGGTAATAGTTTTAGACATGTTTCATTGAAATATAACAAAATATTTGCATTGGGTTATTAGATAAATGGGATTTGACTGGAGGCAGCACTCATTTGGAAATCTGATATGAAAATTCATTTAAAATGAAAGAATGTGGAAGCTTAAGTTTATGGTAATGGACTGATTACAGATAGTCTCTAATAACTCCCAACAAATCTGTTTCCATCACAATATCCTTTCTCCTCCTTGGCAGTTCAAGTGTGTGCACACACCTGTGTATTACTAGCCGCCCTTATATGTAGGACTAAAAATTCATTAATTACTAATACGTTGGTATTACATTTGAAATCAACAATGGCTTGGATGTATAGCAGCTAAACAAATAACTTGTGATTAGACTGACTGGATCTGGGACAGGGAATTAGCTGAGGGAAAGTGACCTATATAAGGGGAAAGGCATTTCCCAGCACAATTACGGATTTGCTACATTAGTTGAGGCCAGTGGTCTTCAACCTGGGTGATACCGCGCAGTAGTGGGCATTTTGTGATTTTTTTGGTGGGTGCTACAAAAATGAAGGAAGAAGATAATGGCCATGCTCATCAAGCTGATATTTATAAAAATTTTGTATGAATAATGAATGAATAATGAATACATTTTGTTTGAATGAAATTTGTTTGATATCCTATTTAAAATATCTGAGTTTAAAATTTAAATAAATTGAAAATTATAATTAACAATTAACAGTACGACAATGTAACAATTAATTTAACGACAGTGGCAATTTATAAAAAGTAACAATTTATGTAGGTGGGCAGTAAACTTACTGCAAATGTGAAAATATTGAAAAACTGGGCGCTGATCCAAAAAAGGTTGAAGACCACTGGTTTAGGCCCTAGCATTTGAGATAGATAATGATATAAAACAGAGAGCCCCACCCCCTGCTGCCCTGAGGTATCTATGTGGATTTTGCTTTGCTGCTGTTCCATAGCAAATAGTCTCCTGCTGTATAACTTCAGCAATGCCCTGATGTTGAACTCTGCCTGTGTGTGCTCAAAACATGTCCCAGCTGTGCCTGAGACTTGGCCTGTGCTTGTCAGACATCAGCCATCCTGATCTGTGCTTCAGTCTGAGACGGGAATAGAGGATCAGATCAGCAGTTTATCTAACCCCCTATCCTGTCTCCAACACTGGTTGCTTTAGAAAAAAGAGCAAGAAATCTTCCAAGAGGCATGCATAAGATCTCCATTGGAAAAGTTTCTTCCTAATCACCATTAGTCAGTGCTAAATAAGGCCTGACTTGATACCTATTGAAGTCAATGGGAGACTTTCCATTGAAAGGAATGAGGTTTGGAATAGGCCATAGATTAGGTTAGGTCAAGGCTTTAATAATGCAAGCAAGAGGATGAAGGAGTGAAAGAGAAGGCCGTGTTGTTCCGAATAAATGCTTGGGTTTAATTTTCATCTCTTGATACGAAAGCAGATTGAAACAAAGTGATACAGAAACCGCCGATGAGAGGTGGGAAAATTAATAATGTCAGAGTAATAACAATAATGAGTGGCTGTGCATGTGCTAATTAGTTTGGAGCGCTCTCTCTGACAGCCCTGTGTGGGTAGGTTTAATAAGACAGCTCGTGAAGTCAGCAGCATGAGGTCTCTCAGGTGAGAGAGAGTGCCTGTGTCCACCTGAGGAGAGTTCTCTTCATTAATGACAGACGGCCGCTCTAAGAGCGGGAGGGATAATCAGAGAAACCAAGTGCTTGGAAACACAGCCTGTCATAAAACGTGGCTGTGAGGGTTCTGAAGTGGTGTGAAACCCATTCATACCACCACTGAGAATGAAAGTGGATGCACTCCAGCTTTGGAAATCTACTAGACCCCCCCAAAGCAAACTCTACCATGGAGCTTGGGGAGTCCAGATTTTTGTTACAGAACCACATATGGGCAAGGGCCATCTTTCCTCTGCTCTTTCCCCTGGAAAGAGGCAGTCAGGAGATTCATAAATGTACTAAGCACCCATAGACCCAGCTATACAAACATCTGTGCGTATGCTTAATGTAAAGTGCATGAGCAGTCCCATCGACTTTAGTGGGACACCTGCAGGACCAGTCCTAGACCAGATGGCACCCCAGGCACAGAGTGTCTTCGGTGCCCCCCTCCATTGGTTAACTTTTCAATACCTTATTTTTTAATTACATTTCAATGTCCAGGACATTCTAGGAAGTTAGTAAAAAATGAATCCACACACATTGTCATATTTCACTTCAGACACTGTATTTGTCCTTTTGTTGTTAACAACAAAAACAGCCTCCCTGAGCCCAGTGCACCCCAAACCCAGAACCCCGGTAATCACCTGGGTTTACTGTCTCTAAATCCAGCTCTGCATACGTCCTGTGTTTAAAGTTTTAAGCACATTCATTTTTGCAGGATTGGGGCCTTTAGCCTATTGGTTAATTTTGCTGTTAATTAGCTAAAAAAAATTCTACAATTCAAAAAGTTATAGAGAAGGACAGCAAAAGTAGTCAGGGGCACGGAACATCTTACATATGAGGAAAGATTGAAAAGATTGGGACTGTTCAGTTTAGAATGCTACCTTTTAAGAGCTTGCTAGGATCCTCAGTCAGAACCTCCTGCATATAATCCAACAGGTTCCCTGTTGCTAGAGCCCTGCACCGATACACATATGTGGATCTGCACCCAATCTGCATCTGCAAGAAATGGTCCGTGGATATATGTGTTGTATCCATGGATGTGGATATAATGCGGGTATCCGCAGATATCCATGTATTTGCAGGGCTCTAGCCCTGCACAGATAAAAATATGTGGATCTGTTTCCAATCTGCATGTGCAAGAAATGATCTGCGGATATCTGCATTGTATCCGCAGGTGTGGATATCTGCAGATATAAAGCGGATATCTGCAGATTTGCAGGACTCTACCTGTTGCATCCTAGGGCTGCCCTATTTAGAAGAAGAAGCCAAGAAGGTGGGGTATGGAGATAGAGGCTGCGCACCTGGCAAGGGGTGGTGATCTCTGATTCAACTCCCTGAGCTTTAGGCTGACCAGACCCACAGACTTTTTCTTTCTAGGCTTTTAAGTTTTGGGTGGTCCAAACTTGGATCCTGAGGAAAGCACCTTTAAACAGTTCTTCCAATGTTCTTTTCAGGCAGGCGTCATTAAAGGGAGACCCTCTTATGCTAGCTAGAATGCTTGGCTTCTTCTTGTCTGGGCTGCAAAGTGAACTCATTGCTGCCCTACTGAAGGGGAAACCAAGGTATGTCTCAGCAGAGTCACACTTGGTCAGAAGGGTGTGCTAAAGGGCAGACATGCCCTTTTACAGTAATTTACACTTTATTTTCTCATGGGTTAAAAATGAAGAAGGATGCCTTAGATTAGATCACTTGGCACAGCGAAAACCAGCCCTGAAATAAAATTCTTTTTCAGTAACTCATGGATGCTTGTCAATAGTCAGCGACGTAATCTTGATCCCCACTAACAAAAAGATCATCTTGAGAACTAAAAAGGACAATCACTACTTGCAATACAGAAAGTAGAGATTTTCTCAACAAAATTATGTGCCAAAATAGCAAAATAAAAACTTTCCAGCCTGCAATTTAGTATTGGGCTTCCTCACTCGAATGTCATTAGTATTCGGAGCCAGTACAGGATCCACTTACGCCTAAAGACAGCTTCGCTGACACACAATTGAAATATTTTTTATAAATGACCAGTGGAGTTTGAGTGACATGCCCTTCTTAAGCAAAATAAAATTAAAGATAAACCTTCTAAAAAAAATACCTGAGCTAAACATCCTTTCTACATTTCATTATGTAAATGCAGCTGTCCATTGCTACACAAATTAGCTCTCTTTATAAGTTGCTTGGTTGTTTCTCTGGGAACGGCTTTGTGTTTTTAGCCAGACAGCTGGAGGCAGTGGTGGGGGTTGGATGACAAGGGAGAGCCCAATCCACAAACACTTCTCCCAATTCTCTCTTTCTCTCTGGGTGAAAAAAGATAACCAAACTAAACAAAAGAGTCAAAATCAGGTTCCAGCTTTCTTTCCAAGCTGCGAAGGGAGCTATTGATGTCAAGGAAGATTAGCTAACAAAAGCAACCGTAGTTGAGCGTCTCAAGGTGACATAGTATGGCTCAGATACTGTGAGTTTGATGGAGAAGGAGGATGTTCCAGCGTTTAGGGTGCTAACTTGGGAGACGTGTACAAGTCTCCACCCTGCCACAGATTTCCTATGTCACCTTGGGCCTTTCTGTGCCTCAGCTTTTCATTTGTAAAGTGGGGATTGTTATCTAGTACTTATGTTTGATGTAGTATAAACCCCAGCAATCAGTAGTATGCGCATGGCATTAATATAATACATATTATACGTATAGGTGTTGAGAAATTATGTCAACTGGAAGCATTATGCTCCTCCCACAATTCTGTTCGCTTATGTCAAGCATCTCTCAACACTTTGCAAAGCTGAAGTCAGCTTTGACATTAGAAAATAGGAAACTTGTCAAAGCAAAGATGCCTGAATACGTTGTACCAAGTACAGCGAGGGAGCACTTTCTTGGCCTGGAATGTATTATTTTTTAAAATGAGATACGGGAAAGTAAAGAGAAGTGCCCAGGACAAAGCTGGCACAAACTAGAGGTTTCAACTCAATTGACATGTTATGACTTTTGTTACTTGTAAAATCATGTTATAAATACTACTAGCTGAAATGTGTATCTTTGACGCACACATTCTGTGTAAGGTGAAGCCAATTGAGAATTTGCTTTCCCAAAGGAGTGTATGTGTCCCAACTTTTCTTTGTTGTTTAGCCACAGTGGAACTTTTTGGTTCTCTTACTATGTTTTGTAATTTGGGGGTATACATATAAATTGAGCCTCTATTAGGGTGCCTTTAAAAAGTTTCCATGCAGCTTGCTGAGATTTCACGTTTGGCATGTTGTATCTTTTAACTTCTAACTTCCTCATTTTTGTGTAGTTCCCTTTTGTGAAATTAAATGCTACTATGGTGGGCTGCTTTGGTGTTTTTTCCTTCTCTGTCTGGTGTTGGGGTTCACCCCATCACAGGGACATTTTCAAATGGGAATCAGGCTCCCAGCTCTTAAGGGTCCTTATTGCTGGAGTGGGTGGGTGAGGTTTTGAGGCCTGCATTGTGCAGGAGGTCAGATTAGATGATCGTACAGGTCCCTTCTGATCTTAAAATCTATGAGTCTATGAGAGCCAGACTCTGAAATTCCCCCTATAAATCTTCCCCAATGTGCTTGAAGTTAAAGCACACGTGTAAATTTTTGCAGCATTGGGGCTGACGTGAGGGGGAGTAGGATGCTACAGAGCCCCATCCCTCACTGCTAATTCACTCACTCATTCGCTAAGCAACAGGTTTCATGTTTCTGCAATGAGTCCCAACTGTGGAAGGGGTTTATAAAGCAGTTGAAAAAAATGTACTGGGGAAAATTCAAATCTTGGCAGGTAAATTTTTCGTGATTTGAATTCCTGTTCTTGAGTAGCACACTGAATAGAGTTTCTGCAGAAGACCACTCTAAAGAGAAACATGCATTCATATTTGGTGGTGGGAAAATTCCCAGAGAAGCAGTGAATTAGCCAGGCTCTCTCTCATGGCTGCAGATGTCTCTCTTACAGTTGAGGACATGGGTGAACGAGGTTACCATCCCAAGCCACTCACTGTATTAGCAGCAGGGTAGGACAATAGTTAAATACACCCCACTCTGTGCCATCACATGCCATCTGATTTGGAGACGTGTGAAGTTTGCAGAACAAGTTGAGATCCTCTCTGTCCCTGCTAGTTTGTAAATTTGCTAAAGAGTGGAATGGTCAGCTAGAGTCTGCTCCTGCTTTGAAGGCCTGGGCTTGACCCTTCATTAGTTTCAAAGTCCCCCTGACCTCTTTACTTATCAATCCAAGAGACTGTGTCTTTCCAGGAATATACAGCAGAGCTTGGATGTGCTATTCCAGCTTCCTGCTCAGGCAGAGAATTCTCTTGGACTCCTTTTCTTTGTTGTTTTGGTGACATTAACAGTGAAGGCAGTTTTCTCATGATCCCCTCAAGCATCCATGCCCAGAGAGACAATGGTTGGGGGCCAAAATCAGCCCTCACAAAGAGTTGCCAGGAACAAGTTACCATGACTCACAGCTCAGATACCCAGGGGAGCTGAGAGTTATGGTATGCAGGCAGCTCTGGCTCTGCTGCCTTTCTCAAGAATTTTTAACTGGGAGCAATAGATTGAAACCAAATGAGTGGAAATGAAACACAGTTGAGTTAATGCCCTGGTATACATCTAGTAATATATAACATCCCACTAGACTTACTGTTGTGATAAGACAAGGGGTATTAGCTACTGATAAGTACACCAAATCATAGCGTGCAACATAGCTGACTGTGGGGAGCAGATGAACCTAGGACTTAATGATTGTGTAAGGTCTCAGATATGGTGCTGAGATGTGTAAATAACCGATGGGGGTGAGTGAGTGCTGTCACCTATGGGTTAGCATGCTAGGGGGTCTAGTCCTTCACTAAAGCTTGGGACTAGTTCTGGAGATGGGTTATGAACTGAAATGTTGGGCTGGACCCTGGGCCACACAGATGTTTGTGGGAGTCAAAATCTGGGCACTGATGCAGGTGTGAACATCGTTGCTTTATGCAAAGAAGCTCAGACTGAAACCCTGAATTGAAACCTGCAAACTCTGAAGAGGTTTATAAGCAAACCCAGACTCAGCAGCACGCTCTCATCTTTCCCGATCACCACTGCTGACACTGCAGGCTAGCAGAAGGGAAGGCGTCATGGTCAGAAGGGCTGTGCTTCAAGTGCGATGTTAAATCCGAGGCTCCTTCCTGTGGCTCAGGTATGCGGCTAAGCAGACATCCTTTCTGGGATCAGGATCAGCCACTGTCCTCTCTCCCATTGAAGCAGCTACCATTGCCCTGGCCTGCGGGTGAATCCCAGGCATCTGCTGCCTTTGCATAAGGGCCCATGGAAGTCAGCAGTGCAAGTTCTGTAGCTTTGGATGGCAGCTGTGTCGGGGCTCTAGTCTCATAGACTCATAGACTTTAAGGTCAGAAGGGACCAGTACGATCATCTAGTCTGACCTCCTGAAAAATGCAGGCCTCAAGACCTCCCCCACCCACTCCTGCAATAGGTCACCAACCTATGACTGAGTTATTTACCTCCTTAAATCATGATCCCATTATCCCAAATCATTAGTCCCAGTGATCTGACAGCTGGCTGCTTTGTGGGCTCTCTCAGAAGCCTGTTGTAGGAAAGGTGCAAATGAAAAGCAAATTCTAGGTCCCACACCTAGTGCCTTTATTTAACACAACCAGATTGCTGGAGGATGCTTTGTAACATACTGCATTATTTTATAACCAGGAACCCTAGGAGATCGCTCATCCTGCTGCCAGGGGGTTTAATAATGGGACCATGAGGAAGCAATTTGCCATCCACTGAAGCTCAGCATTTTTCTGAATTTCAAAAAAGGTTCTGATGAACTGTTTAGAAAACAATAGGCCATGACAAATTCTGTGCCACACCTACACTTCCTCTGCCTGGCTGGGATCAGAAGAGGAAATGGCCACAAGGCTGGGTGAGAGGCTGTTCGTAGTAGGAAGGGTGGGGAATCTCTGTTCTTGGATGTTTCCCAACAGAATTTTACAGTCAGGGATGCTTCTCCATTGGCAGATTATTCCATAAATGTCCTCAGTAAGGTTTGTTGCTTCTTCCTCTGAAGCATCTGTTGTTGACCAGAAGTCTCATGGTCAAGTAGACAGGGCACTGGTGTGGGGCTAAGGACACATGAGTTTTATTGCTGAGTCTGCCTGTGATGTTGTGTGAACTCGGGCAACACACTTTTCCTCTGTTTCTCTTGCCATCTTTGTCCATCTGTTCTGCTTGAATTTAAAGCTCTTAGAGGAGGGACAGTCTCTTACTGTGTGTTGGTACAGTGTCTAGCACAGTGGGATTCTGATCCCAGTAGAAGTTTTTAATTACTACTGTACAGGCAGGCATCTAGTCTTATTCAAAATGCCAGCTTCTACTCAGAATGTAGGTTCTTTTCCTACTGGAGGATTTTGAGGTTCTTTGATCACATACAATGGCCAACTGCTACATCAGGAATAGCCAGGTGGACTTAGTATCATAGCCCTGGAATCATGCCCCTGTTCCAGAATAAATGGGCTGTGAGCATTTCTGCTGTGATTTGCTGTCTAATTGCTGCTGTCCTTGTTAACATGTTCTCCCCTTCTTTGCACTAATGAGCAACTCCTACTTGATGTACAAGATGTAAGTATACAAGTTATTAATCTTGCACTAAAGCAATTACATCAGCACAAAATTCCTCGCTGACGGTGCGCTTGTTCTCCTCCGGCCCCTTATCAGGTTAGCAATTTCAGATCTACATTAAGTGTTCAGAAATCAATTTTCAGCTTATTTTGTGCTGCAAAATTTGCCATGCCTGAATCTCTGATACTAATTGAACAAGAGCAATTGATGTTTTAGCAGTAATTAAAGATGGTAATTATTACCAAATCTCCCCATGGCCCCATGTGTTTGCTTTGGACCTGTCAAAACTACACGCAGGCGGAATCAATCTTAATAAAGTTGGTACTTCAAAGCTTCTTCCCTGTAATGGTTTCCCACAAGGTCAGGGATGGAGCAATAGGGAAAGAAGAGGAGAAATTGTGAAACATTCTAGAGTGCAGGGTCACTAATGGATGTTTCCTCATTTATAAAAAAAATTGTATTTATCCAACATGAAAACTTCTCATTGCTATTTAATTTGAGACTCCTACCTACATGGTAACATTAAAAATGACAGGGACAAATGTCCTGTGAGCTCTATTTACTTACATAGAAGCCACATGGATTTTTCTTAGTAAATTGAAGGCAACTACACAGGAATTAAACATCCCTACAGACTACTTGTTAATTACACTGGAACATTTGCTCCAAAAATGGACAAACCTGTAATGACTTTGGCAGGATTTTTTCCCTTCACTAGGCTGTTGATATTTGCTTTGTAAAAATGTGTTTGGGTTTAAAGGCCAGAAATATCTGAATCCCGGGCCCTACAATAATACTCAGGGTATGAATTAAGCTCTGCCATCCCTGTGTGTTCTGGGCTATCCTCTGTTGTTAAGTCCCATGTTTTCCCTTGCTAAGTACGGTTCTATGGTGGGGATCTTTTGGTCATCCCCTTTCACCCAGGTGCCCCATGGCTGGCCTGCCATGGCAGATGCTCTGGCTTCATTCTTCACATGCGTCCCAGACATTTCAATCTTCTTTTCTGTGTAACTTTGGAGGTAAGGAGTTGAACTCTCTGACACATCTCAGCACTCGTTACAAATTCATTCTGTTTAACACCTAATATTTTCCCTGAGCATTTGCTTTTAGAAGCATTCAGATGTCTGCCTGAATCTTTGGTTGATTTCCAGCTCTCACATATTTAATCAGTCGTCAGTTGGTCAGCACTTAACCATGCAATTACCTCACTACTGCAAGTTGGCTATTGGTGTCATTAAATAGCTCCCAGCAGTGTCATTAAAGGGGCCAAGTACTGTGGTCTTGAATTGAGCAAACATCCCTTTGAAGTCAAACTACCGGGGAGCCCTTACGGTGTGATGCTCCCGTGTCATCATCATTCTTGCTGTGCTTATCCCCAGGAGAATGCTAGTCAGTCTCACAGGCTCCGAGGAAAGAGGGAGAGCTGCTTTAATACCACTTGAGATGTAGTAATGGGAGGAAATTGAGCAAAGGAACATTTAGACTGAATATGATCAGGGAAAAAAAGGCCTTGATGGTGAGATCTGTCATGCCAAGCAATCACCTCCCAAGGGAAGCGAGGGAGCCCAATCACCTGAGACGTTTAAAACTAGACTGGATAAAGCACACTCTAATGTACCACTGGGAGCAATCCTGTGCTGGCAGGGAGATGGACTGGATCACTTAATAGGCTTTTTCCATCTCTGAGCTCTGTGATACAGTGAAGGGAAAGTGGCCATTATTATTTTTATTTATGTTACAATAGCTCCTACAGGTCCCAGATGCAATCAGGGGTCCATTGTTGTGTCAGGCGCTGTCAGAGACAGTCCATACCCCATAGAGCTTACAAACTAAATAGGCCAGACAGACAACATATGTTTCTTCAGCAACTCTTTGTCTGCCTTGTCTGTTTAGGCAGTTTGTTTGGAGCACAGGCTGTCTCACTCTGTGAATGTACGCCACGAGGGGGCTAGGACCCAAGGCACTTCTGTAATATGAATAATGAAAGTTAAAAGGGTTTTCATGAGTCTGTTGTGTACCGAAACCAGAGAGATTGGCACTGAATTGACCAAGTACCCCTCCAGAAAAATGTTACTGCTTGTGTTAAATGCTGTCATGTTGCCTTTCAGCAAAAGCTGTCTCACGAGGTCTCCCTTGGCCAGTGTGACTTTATCAGTTTTCCATATAGTCTCATCCTCCATCAAAGAGTCAAGTGCCTCCTTTCCTAATGGCTATTTCATAACTCTGTCTGAATTTCTGTTTGTTGTGCTCACCACTGGAGTAGCCAAGTGCCATACTCTGGCAGAACCATAGCTAATAAAGACTTCATAGGCTTTTGAAAAGTTGTATTAAGAAAATGACTTTTTATAGTGAAGCTTAATAAAACTAGTACTTCTGATTTTCCCACATCCTGATCCGAGGGGTCTGTTGGGAGCTAGCCTGGGGAAGGGGGCACGGTCAGAGCTGTTGCCTCTGTTGTTTGAGGGTTGCTTCGGGACCAGCGGCACCAACTATCTCTTATCTGGCCCCCATTACCACTTCATCTGAGCGCTCATAATCTTTGATGTATTTATCCTCGCAATGCCCCTGAGAGATAGGACAGTGCTGTAATCGCATTTTGCAGGTTGGGAACTGAGACATTGACCTGGCTGAGGTTATATAAGGAGGCTGTGGTGCAACAGGGAGTTAAACTTAGGTCTCCATGGCTATGGCCCTACCCACTGGACCAGCCTTCCTCTCAAATCCTGGGGTCTTAGTCTGGACAGAGCAGAGGATCTGGCGCTGTGCCTCCATCAGACATTTAATTTATAGTGCTGCTCCACTGCGCTCTGGAACCTCTGAATTCTGTGCTGATTGATGAATTGCTGACATATAAATTAAAATATATTTTACTGGCATTTTTGCCCTTTGATGCCAAATCTCATTCCCCATTGTAGTTCTAGTGACAGCCTGAGTTGCTAACGGGAAGACAGTTTACAAAACCATTTAAATAGCACTTGCCATTAGCTTGAAGAATGAACAAAACAGACGTAAAATGCCAAAAAGGAAACCCGCAGCTTTGGGATGCAAGAGAGGCTATGGGTTTCAAAGCAGCTTGCTGTCTGGTGGACTAGAATAGCAGCAGAGGCTATTAACTGTTCTCCTCTTGCAATCTGGCTTCAAATGTGGATTAGGTCACAGGTGAAATGAGTTTTATGGTCTCTGTCTACTCTTTAATGTGCTTCCCTTTATTCCTTAAGACGATTTAAATGCAGCTTGGTTGGGCACCTCTTCTCAGAATTCAATGCAGCCCTTTCCACCTTCCTCTTTTAGGAGCTGGACCCAAATTTACTTGTGGCCAATACCAACTTGCTGTTTCTCTCTCTATATGTTAATGTGAAATCTGTGCCTTGTAACTGCTGAGCCAAGAAAAGGAGATGATAGAAAACCTGTATATAAAGTGGAGTAACACAGGTCGGGTGCACAATGGATTTATGTGAGTGGCCGGGTGGGAGTGTTATGACTGGACAGCCTTAGCAGAGCTACGTGGAACTCCACGCTGTAATTATAGGGAGTGCAACAGGCCAGAAGAAAAGTGCATTGATTGGGCTGTGTTGGTGGCCCTGGCAATAAATCCTGTTGGAAGAGCTGTTGAGGTGGGGCACTCTGATCAGACTATGGCTATACACTTGGACCTGGCGAGTTGATTCCCAGCTCAAGGAGACATACTTGTGCTAACTCTCATTCAGCTAGCATGCTAACAATAGAAGTGTATGAGCAGCATGGGCCAGCTGCCGTGAGCACAAACCTGTCTGGACCCTGCGGGTACTGAATGTTCTTGGGCTGCTAGCTTGAGTTGCCACTGCTATTACAGCTACACCGCTATTTCGAGCGTGTTAGTTTGGCCCCAGCTAGTGCAGGTAAATCTGTGTGAGTTGGGAGACACACCCGAGCTCCAAGCGTAGGCACAATCTTGGCAGGTTGTGGTAATGAGCTATAAGATCCATGTACAAAGCTGGCTTACAAGAGAAGCAGATGTGATCTGGCTCCGGGTGCTGCTATGTTTGACCATGGACCTGTTCAGAGCCTCTTAATATTTCTGTTAGTCTTTAAAAGTGCCACAGGACTCTGTTGTCTTAATATTTCTGGTATCTCGTCTGTTCTTTACAGGGGTGTCAAACTCATTTACTGTGGTGGGCCAGATTTGACTTAAATCTACTTTCACCTGGGCCGTACATATCATAAATCAAAATACTACGACACTCTCGCGGCATCATGGAGTGCTGGGTATGTGAAACTATGCTCCACGACACCTCTCTGTTAGGGAGAGAGTGTGGTCTTGCGGAGCGCAGTCTCACATACCCAGCACTCTGCACTGTTGTGAGAACTGACACTCTCGTGGCATTGCAGAACGCTGGGTATGCGAGCCCACACTCTCTCTTCCCTGTTAGGGAGAGTGTGGTCCCACCTATGCAGATGTGGGCCAGATGGAAGAGTTTGCAGGCTGCATTTGGCCCACGGGCTGCATGTTTGATATACCCTGCTCTTTGATGTGACTGACTCTGCCAGTCTTTGTGACATGGCTGGGGGAGATGAGCACGCAGCAGAACACCTTGCCAACTGGTAGAAGATGGCAGGAATCCTACGCAGCCTGTGCGCATGGGGTGTTTGCATTGAAAGATAACCTCAACCCTCTGTGCGAGCCCAGCCAGAGGGCTAGCTGCAGAGAGGCCTCTGCTGCTGCAGGAGCAAGGGCACAGCCAGAGGGAATGCATCCCATGAGCATTTGTGAGTCAAACCCAATGGGCTGTAAGAAGTTATGTCTACAAAGACTCAACAGGCTGTAGGCTGGGGTGGGCATCACCTGGACCTTGCCCCAGGACTCGGTTCTGTTCTGCTCTTTCACCAATTCCTCCTTCCCGCTGTGTGATGCCTCTGCCTTCGTGCAGTCTCTCCTGACTTACAGGCAAGTGAGAGCAGGATGAGGCTACCTGACTCTCTGTCTGGGTCCCTGGGAAAATGGATGATGGGATGCTATGGGCTAGAACAACTTGTAGCTTTAACCTGTGTGAGTGAGAGAATCCTCATTCTTTGTACCATTTAGAAGAGCAATTAAGAGGTGAAAATGGGTGGCCCGGGGGGGGGGGGGGGGAACACATACACAGACAAAACAAAAAACTCAACTGAAATCCATCTTCCCTGAGAAAGAAGAGTGAGACCATCTCGTCAGGGGAAAATGGAAATGTAATCAGATCAGTTTGTATAGTGCCAATAGAAAATCAGGTTTAATAAAGCCAAAAGGAAATGCAAGGCAGCCTCTTGAGATGGAAATTGTGTTCAATAGACACCTCTTTAGGAAAAGGCAGATCTAGGGACGTCTTTAAGGGATGCACAGAGCAGCGGGTTTTTCTTTTCGTGAGCAATAATTCAACCAGCAATGTGATCAGGGTTCAGTGACAGGGATAGCGTGGCAGTCAGTCTCCAAGCTGCTTCATCTCTCTGTGAAGAGACATAACTGCGCTGGAAACATGTCTCTCCAGGGGTGGATCAACAGGTTTTTAGACTAACCTCCTCTGAAATGCACCCCTTTCCCAGAATGCACTGACCAGCTCTATGCAAGCAGCCTGCCTACCTTGGAAACAGCTTTCTCTCCAGCCTCCCTCGCTTTCAGCCCATGTGATTCTTAATTATAGTTCTGGGCAGGCATTTTGGCTTTATTGCGTTCATTTATTATAAAAAGACCAGTGTCTGTTTTGTGAAACAGCTATCTGCTCAAATCATGGTTTATAAGCAATACGGGTCTGTCTTCTGACGACAACCACATTTATCTTCTCCCCCCCGTTCTTTGCAAACCTTTGCTGGGTGTGTGTGTTTCTATATCTGTGTATATAATATATTTTTTTCAGAAGTGACATTTTGCAAAAGGCTTTATTTTTCCTCTCTGCCTTAAAAAAGTGTATCAAAGCAACAAAACAAAAAAAACCCTCCAAAGGCAGCTCAATAATAAAATCTATCATGAGGGTAAAGGTGATAACTTTGTGTTTGTTCTAATGGTGCGTTTACTGCTGAACTCCTCAAGTGGTAGACATGGTGCAGTGTTTGTCAGCTGCTATTTTTTATTTGCAGTTAGCTGTTAAAGTTGCATCATGCCTTTTTGAAATGCAGTTGTAAATTACATCCCAGAGACTTGTGTGGGATCGATGGGTTCATTGTGCACCAGCAAGGCAATGCGGGGGTTGTAGAGGGCGGGGGAGAGGGAGTTAATGGATAACGGAGCTCATAGCTTTGATTATTGCATGAAGTGAGTTTGTCTGACTCACTCTGCTACCTAGTGGATGACTGTCCCTATTGCAAAGCGAAGCACAGTAAAGCATGACTGGCAATCTCTAAATGAGGGCTAGAACAAAAAGGATGCTGCAGAGCAAGACAGCCATGTGCAATAATTGAAAGAACTGCTTAGGTGGCTCAGGAGTGGAATGGCAGCAGCAGCTGCTGGTTAGGACTGGTGCAGTGCTCTGGAAAGGAGGCAAGGAGGTGCAGTGGTCAGTGATGTAGGCCATTGACAAAGTGGCTGGTGGCAGGTCTGGAAGAGGGATTCTGTAGGTCCAGATGAAGGTGCACTGACTGAGTTGTGTGGAAGAGGCTTTCAAATCCTGTGCATCGCATTAGGAACTCTCTCAATCTCTCATCGTCCCATGTGGCAAAGTCCCCCACTGTTTACCTCAAAATCTTCATGGCAAGTGAAGTGAAATGAGGGAGAATTCAATCCACAAAACCCTTGTCAAAACCTAGAAGCTGCATAAACCCTTACGTGAGTGAGATCATAGGAATGACATGCTTGTCCTGGCTACTGTAACATGGCACGAGGTTTTCCTTGCTATTCTTAGCCGGCTGGCAGCAAACGGTGGTTGTTGATTCCACAGGAGCCAAAAGAAGCCAGTGAAGATGCACAGATAGTGACAGTCCCCTGCCTCATTTCTGCGCTTTGTCAGAATAATTCCATTGGCACTCAGCCAGCCCTTGCCAGGGAAGCAGAGTGAAGGCAGGATGACAGAGCATTGGGCTCTTGCAACAGATGAATACAGTTGGGCTTGCCCAAAGTGCAATGCTTGCTGTTATTGAAACAATACAGAACAGCCTAGGTTCACTGAAATACTGTACTTGCTAATTTGGTTCCCCACTGATGTCTCTCCTTCCCATGTACCTGGCCTGGATGTTCTGGACACAGGATAAGTAGGCATTAATAGTAACGGTGGCTTGATTGTAAAAATCATTGCAACCGGCGACCGAGAGCCATGGTAGACCTCCCCAATCAGGTGTTGTACTATGTCGTTGGTCTGACTCCACTTTATGTATCTTGTCTGGGTGTGATTGACAGGCTCCTGGCACCCACATCATATCTCTTTATACTGTATTAGCTACAGATCAAACCATTATTGGGCTTGCTTATTGATATTGCAGCGTAGTGTCTGGAGGCTCAGCTGTGGTAGGTACTCTATAAGCACTAAGTAAGAGCCAGATCTTGACTTGAAGAGCTCATAGTCCAAATCAGTGGTTCTCAACCTTTTGCAGGTCGTGACATACTTGGTGGCATATTGCGATCTTCCAGGACACACCACTACCGGCTCTCCGTGACACACTACTATGTAGCAACTCAGTAATGTGTCCCGACACAGTGGTTGAGAACCTCTGGTCTAAATATATAAGACAGTTAGAAGACAAAAGAGAAACCTAAGGCCTATCCAAAGTCTCATAGCAGGTTAGCAGTAGGACCAGTGTATAGAACCTGGGAACCACAGTCCCAGACCAACTGCCCTAAGTCACTGGACCCCATTACTGCTCAGTGTCATTGTGGATCTGTTTCCCAATCAGTAACTCTTCACCAGAGCAGGGGAAACCAGAGTGGAATATTTAAACATCTCTTATACATTAAGTATTTTATTATTCAACATCCCACAGCAAAACACCAGTGGTTTGCCAGAGTGACCGATCCCAAAACTGCTGCTCTTCGCTTAGCGCTATTTGTAAATCTCATCCACCTCTCCTTAAGGACCTGCTCTCTGTAGGAGATACCAGGGCCCTTCACCCTGCAGTCCTCAGTGAGGCAATGGAATTTCAGTGGGAGTTTTACCTGTTTACGGACTTGGGCCAGGATGCTTTTGTTTTCAATAAAGAGTTGGATCCTGTACTGCAAGATGGAGGCCTGGGCACATGCCTTAAACTAGCTCCCTAGGGCTCATGTCCCTTTTGCATGGCAGAGAATGCATTGGTGAGCTATCCACACAGAGCTGTTTTCCGACCTCTGTGGGGGCCATTGTCATGGACACGTTTCTTTTGGGGGGGGGGGGGAGAAGGTTTCCAGTGGGAATGCTCTTCAACCACAAACCTCTCTTCGCTGAATTACGTAGCAGAGGGTGAAAATGTGACTTTGTCCTTAAAATCATCTGTAGTCCCTCCCCCCCCCAAGAAAATAATTCAAATTCAAAATCGTTAACACTAGAATTGTCTTCCAAAGAAAGCAGAAGAGAAGAGAAGCAGCTGCACTGAACTCTGAAACTCACAGCTCCCCCTGGCTTTGTGCTGCTTTTAAACGGAGAGAGATGTCATGAACATTGTAAAAAACAGCCAGTATTTTATGGCCTTTTGAACCAAAGGAAAGAGTCAAAGATATTTATAGGAAAGATAGGGCTTGAAAGACCTATGAGGCAAAGGCATGACTTATAATTGGGCCAGCGTAATTTCATAATTCATCTCCCTGAACCACAATAAAATTGAACGAGTTTAGATTCCCAAGCGTAATGATCATCACTTACATTCTGCTCGGGCTGAGCTCTCGTCTCATTTGAATTTAATTTAATTTTATTATTATTATTTTTTTCTGTGATTGCAGCAGGCGAGAAAACAAATGCTGTTGTCTGATGTGGCTGTGGCGGGAGTGAAGGGGGCAAGAATTAGAGACAGCAATTACTACCCAGCGACAAGAAAGGCTGAAGGAAAGCAGGTTTTCCCTCTCCTTAGCACAATTGCCAGGCAGGGAAATCCATCATTCTGAGTCTAATCAGTTAATGCTGATAAACTGCCAGCAATAACTGACAATTGAACTCGGCTTTTCAGGCTCTGAGTTCATTCATTTTGGAAGTGCTATAACTAACCTTTTTTTTAAAAAAAATAAAAGAAAGGAAAAAAGGTCCCCAAATGAAAACTGCTCTTTATTCTTTCAGTGGGTGTGATGACATGATTAGCAGCTGTCAATGACAGAGGTTTGGTCTCGGCTGGGAAACCTGCTTGTTGCTTTGGACAAGGCGCTTGTATGTATTCTCTTGAAGCTTGCATCTTTGGTGTCTTCCTGCTTGCCACCTCTGGCCAGACTGTGTCTTTATGGGCCATCTCAGCAGAAAGGGCAAAGAGCGAATGGAGCACTCACTCCTCTCTCTCTCCTGGAGGGCTTGTTCCCTCCTGGACAGGGTTGCAGCATGCTTCTGGGACAGGGTGGAGCTAGCTTACATCAAATCCAGGTGACCCCTGTTTGGAGGACCGCAAGGAGACTTGTACCCTGGGGCTGCCAGCGCCACCTTTCACCAGCATCAAATTCACACATAAGCCAAAGCAGCTGAAAAAGCAGTAGCAGAAGTGCAGAGGAGCAAGGCATGTGTTCTTGATGTCTCCTCAAAGCTGTGCTCCTGACCTGCACAAGGAGAAAAGAAGGACCTGTTGTGACTGCTGAGGGCTTGTCCCAAGTTCTCACCCTCTCAGTATTGGCAGGGAAGCAGAGCTGGCATTGGGGATTCAGGAATCCCAGCTCGTTTTGTCAATGAACCCAAACTGCACTCAAGGAATATGCTTGGCATTGCTGTGCTGATGGGTTGTGAACATGGAGAGGGTTGCCTCCAAGCTGCTTCAGGGTGGTTAGTGACACTAGAGACAGCTCTGGGAGCATGAGAGAGAGGAGACAGGGTTGGTGCAAATGGGGCTGCAGCTGGAATCTGTCACTGGGTCACTACTGATCTGAATGGGAATTGAAGGTATGCGGCACTCAGCCCTCGTAAGACTGGTCCCTGCAGATCTGTGCTCTGATGTGAGGTTGTGGAGTGTCACTCAGGTCAGCAGTGAGAGCTGTGTGAAGAATCTAGCAATTGCGAGCAGTCCCGACCAGCCCAAAGCATATTGCATTTCAGGACCAGTGGAAAGTGGACATTTTCGGTGAACTGAAAAGTAGGGAAAAAAATCTGTTTCAGGTCAAATGAATTTGAACGCTTTAAAAATAAAATAAAACGATAGGAAATTTTGAAAGGAAAAGCCGTTTCAAATAGAAAAAATTAAATGCATGGTTTAGAAAATGTCAAAACAAATATTTTTGGTTTTTACTTAATTTTTTTTTAGTTTTTTTTCCAACTGAACCAATTTGCCAAGATTAATCCTAAGTCACAAAATGTTTAAGTAAAAACCCAAATCTTCATTTTTGCTGAGAAAAGTTTAGAACATAAGAAATGCCTCAGTAGGTCAAACAAACCAATTATCAGTTTAGCCTAGTATCTTGTCTTCTATCAGTGACTAATGCCAGATGCTTCAGAGGGAACAAATACAGCAGGATAATTATTAAATGTTCCATCTTCTGCTGTCCGGCTCCAGTTTTTGGCAGTTAGAGGCTTGGGACACCCAAGCACTGAGATGCACTATCTTGGCTAGTAGCTATTGAAGGACTTATCCTTTGTAAACTTAGTTCTTTTTTGAGCCCAGTTTGAGTTTTGGTCTTCACAACATCTGTGGGCAATGATTTCCACAGGCTGACTGTGTATTGTGTGAAGAAATGCTTCTTTTAAATGTGCTGCCTATAAATTTAATTGGGTCACCCCTGGTTCTTTGTGTTATGTGAAGGAATAACTAACACTTTCCTGCTCACTTTCTCCCCACCCTTCATGATTTTATAGAACTATATCGCATATCCCTTTTGTCATTTCTTTTCCAAGCTTAAAAGTCCCAGCTCTATTTGTAACTCCTTGTTACTACGATAGATGCATTCTGCATTCCCAGAATACAGACACTTTATACTGATTAGGACAATTATTGGTTTTCTGTGAATTACTAATACCAGGCCAGAATATACTGGCTAAGCCTGCAAACTGCCTTGGACTTACTTTCATAGAATCTTAGGGCTGGAAGGGACCTCATGAGGTCATCTAGTCCAACCCCCTGCTAAAAGCAGGGCCCCTCCCACTAAATCACCCCAGCCAGGGTTTTGTCTAACCAGGCCTTAAATGTTTCCGAAGAGGGAGATTCCACCACCTCCCTAGGTAGCCCATTCCAATGCTTCACCACCCTCCTAGTGAGAAAGTTTCTCCTAATATCCAACCTCGACCTCCCCACCTGCAACTTGAAACCATTGCTCCTTGTTCTGTCCTCTATCACTACTGAGAACAGCCTAGCTCCCTCCTCTTTGGAGCAACCCTTCAAGTAGTTGAAGGTTGCTATCAAATCTCCCCTCAGTCTTCTGTTCTGCAGACTAAATAAGCCTAGTTCCTTCAGTCTCTCCTCATAAGTCATGTGCCCCAGCCCCCTAATCATTTTTGTTGCCCTCCGCTGGACTCTTTCTAATTTGTCCACATCCTTTCTGTAGTGGGGAGCCCAAAACTGGACACAGTATTCCAGATGCGGCATCACCAGTGCTGAATAGAGGGGAATTATCACATCCCTCGATCTGCTGGCAACACTCCTACTGATGCAGCCCAATATGCCATTGGCCTTTTTAGCAACAAGAGCACACTGTTGGCTCATATCCAGCTTCCCGTTTTCTACTCCAGACTCCACTATTAATTTGCTTTTTGGCTTTAGACAAGGCAATTAGGGCCACATTTTCAGAAGTGGTCTTTAGTTACAGGTTATAGTCTCAAGTTTTCAGTCCCCAATTTGAGACACTTAAGCCTGGAAGTTTCATATTTGCCTAAGAGATTTAGGCAGACAGCTATGGTTAATCTCAACTGAATTTTTTTGTCATAGGTTCACCAATATTAAAGCCATAAGAGACCACTGTAATCAGCACACCTGAACTGAGGTATTCAGGCCAACGAACTTCCCTGAATTAATATAATTGGACTACAGCAGATATTTTAGAAATACATCCAAACTTGATTTAACATTTGCCACTGAGAGAGAATCTACCACCACCCTGGGTAAGATTTTTCAATGGTTAAGTACCTTCACTGTTAAAATTTGCACCTTATTTCTAGTCTGAATTTATCAACTTGAAGCCACTGGATCTTGTTATACCTTTGTCTGATAGATTGGAGAGGGCTCTATTATCAAGTTTCTATTCCCCATATGTGTACTTACAGATTGTCATCAAATCATCTCTAACCCTTCCCCTAAACAGATTGAGCTTTTCCCTGTAAAGCATGAATTGTGCAGCTAAATCTCTTGGATAACTCTGAAAATTTCAGCCAAGCTCTATAAACTACAGGATGCTTTGAGAAGTCGATCCTTTATGTCTTTTTGCTTCAGTCTCCTAAGACCTATCTTTGAAACATGCTTTGGGAACTGCAGCTAGGTACTGCTATAGAGCTGGTTGGAAACTTTCTGTTGATTTTTTGGGGGGTGGAAGTGAGATAGAAAATGGCTATTTCAACCAAATGTTTTTGTTGAAACATTTCAAGTTTTCACTGAAAATTCTAAAAACCAAATTATATTGCAACTGCTAAAAAACAAACCAAACCAAACCAAAACAATAACTGACTAACAAACCAAAAATCAAAGGAATTTAAAAGAAAATGCTGAACAATAAAGGAAAAAAAATAGTTTTCCTTGCAATTTATCCCCAGGGGGGAAAAAATCATGACCAATACCAAGTGTTTGTCTGTCTGCAACAGGGTCACTTACAAACAAGAAAGAGACCACAAATATAGAATATATTGGAAACGTCCTGCCCGCTGTGGGAGAAGAGGCACAAACCCACAGGGATTTAGCATGTACTCAGCACCTTGCACATTTTGGGTGCGCCTAAAATACAAATCATGGATAAATAATCCCAGTAGCAGCTGGTACTGGGATCTTTGAGAAACCAATGGTCAAGAATTTTCCCTATCAGATAATCATTACTGACTACAGCTGCATGTTTTGTGCTGCTCTTAGAGAACGTTTTTTATTCCTTGCTACAAGTTAGTCAATAACGTTAGGAGATTCATTCACTTGCTAACTGGTCAGCAGTCGCACAACCATGAAAAATCTCACCACCTTCCACTCCAATTGCACAGTGCACTTCTTTAGCATAAATACAGAACAGTGCGGACATTAAGAAACCAAAACCCAACCCAACCCAACCAAAACAAAACAAACCATCCACTGTGCACACAGTTTCCTTTCTGGATGCGAGAAAGAATGAACTGCAAGTGGCATACGTTAATCGTGTAGCTTAGAGAATGACTCAATTACTGCAATGATGAGAGCAGCATAAGAACCTGAATAAAAGAGGGAAGACTAGGATAGGTCCGATAAACAATATGTTGGGAGAGGATGGTGTGAACAAGAGTTGGATGAACCTCAAATTATGAAAAATATTTCAGCCTCATTAACCTTTCCTTGCGCCACTCCTCCTTGGTTCTGTCTCATCCACAATCTTGGGTCATAACAGGGTTACCCAGCTATGCAGCCCATGGCATCCTAAAATATAGTTTGTGGGTGAATGGCAAGGGCAAAGGTGACTGACTGCTGGTGCGCACCAGCTAACAGGTGGTTACGATTGAGCTCTCAGGGAAGATACAACGATGAGCGCATATTCTGTGTTTACTGATTTCCGATTAAAAACCAACCTGCCTGAAAAACCCTTTATGTAAGACACAATTATTGGGCATCCCCGGTTTACGTCCATGTCTCCAATGAGACATGGAAGAATCAATCTCTTGGGAAGACAAAGTAAGTTGATCCGACAATGAGCAAATTACGATTCCCTCTTCCAGAGAGTGACGCTAATGTTAATTTACAGCCTCTCTGTACAATAATATTTTCAGTGTGAAGGGTGGGGAGGGGAACCTCTCTCTTTCTCTCTGTCCCCTCCCCCATTGCAATTAGTTGTCAAAATTTTCTGGATGGAAGGGGGCGCACTTGGACTCTGATGAGATGATACAGCGAGGATTCCATTTCATCTCGAATTTGACATTAAACTTTAATAGTCTCAAGGACAAGAAGCCAAGAGATATCAGATGTAATGAGATAAAGCAAAGTTTCTCTGACAGCAAATTTGATCACAAATGGGCTCTGAGATTGCTTCTTGGATATAAATGAAACATAATTCATCTTCCAGTGCCTTGAATGGGCTTTGAGGCCATGTCTAAGAACAGTGTCGCCACTGCCTAGTGCTGACAAGTGCCTGCGTAGCAAGAGGAGAAAGGGCTCGATGAGACCTCTGCTCTCCTTTGCGGTTCTAGATGGGAAAATCAAAGGGAAGCAGTGAACTGCCAGAAAGCTAAATGAGCAGCCTAAATGAAAGCTGGTGGCTGAGACAGGCGTGAAATATTCCTGCCATGCACCTTGAGGTTTGGAGCAGGAAAGACTTGTAGGTTTCTCCCCACCTTAGCAGACCATGATAAAAACCTGCCTGGGCTGCTCCTGAACAGAGGAGACGCTGGGCTCTCCAACCCAAGAGAAGAATGACAATAATGACCCTTTGCACACAGTGCCACCTTTTCTCTGAGGATTTCCAAAGGCTCCCCAAACGCACTAAATGGACTTCGCGTTAACACCCCACCAGGGAATTGAGTAAGTGGGGGGAGACTGGGGCAGAGAGATACTTTGCCAAAAGTTGCTCTGTGACTGAGCGGCAAAGCTGGGAGTGGGGACGCAGGAATCCTGACTGCAAGTGCCTTTTCCTAACTCCTGGGCCTCATTTGGCCAAAAGTAGAGTGTGGTGAGACAGCCACAAGAACTAGTGCTGCTGGCTTTTATCAGGATGTTTGCTTTTCCTAATGCTGGCCACCATTCCCACAGAGCCCAGTGTGAGCACATCATTGCAGGCCAGAACTTGTAACTCTGGCAGTGACCCTCATTGTGACCTTGGGCAAGACCACTTATTCTGCCACAGTTACTCCATCAGTAAAGTGGGGATAATGCTCCTTCCTTGCTTTGCAGGTATGTCGGGAATGCAGCCGGGCAGATTGTGACAGTGCGTGCCACTCAGTGGAGAGGGAACACATGCTTCATTAATGGTGTTTGCAGCCTTCTTTGTCCATAGCTAGGATTATTAATTAATTACTTATTTTTTATTTTTGCTATTCTCATGATATCGGTGGACAGCGAAAGTCTTTTTTTATACTGCTGCAAATACGTTTTCACATGAAGTTTGGTGCCAGGACTACTCAAGCAATCCTCTTTGTATAGCTTTGAGCACTGACAAAGTTTCACTTGTCCAATCAGCAGCAGAAATGACAGCATGTACCTAAAGGACCCATATAATACAAATTCCATAAATAAGACCTGGCACAGTCAAAGACGCAAGAGGAGCAAACAGTTTACAAGAAGCCATAGGCTGAAGTAAGTTCTCACAAAAGGTCCATTAAACGGTTTTGAAAAACAAACTCACTAAAATCCATCTGTTTGTGGCAAGCTGAACAGAATAAAGGGCTAAATTCTTCAGCTAAATCATTTGTGACAAAGAGGCAGCCCAGCTCTGGTTGTGAGGATTAATTGGTTAATATTTGCAGAGATGAAAAGAGCTGAAAGATTGCCAAATGTTGTTATCAATTAGAGTCTTTTGAGAAGTAATATTTTCAGGGAGGGTTTGTACATTGTGGCCACATTTTAGCAGAGAACTTAAGCATGCTCTTAAAGTCCATTTCATTCAATGAGATTTAAGCATAGGCTTAAAGTTAAGCACCCTGTTACATGTGCAGCTGCAGAAACCACCTTTTGTTTTCAAGAAAAAAGTATGAACTGAGACTGCAGAGAGTTCTGCTTTGCCCGCTCTGTACCTCTTAAGAAACTGAATCCTCCCCGTCACCTCCTTGGTACCTTGTTGCTACTGATGGTGTATGGAATTGAGCAGAATACATACAACATGCAATTTCCAGACAATAGCTGTAGGATTGTGACTGGGGCAGTTCAGAGAAAATCTGACTTTGAACAGTTCTGACTTAGAAATGCAGGGCCCAAGACAGACAAGGTGCCACTTTTCTGAGCATAAACATCACCTTTGTTAGACAGCAGCTATGAAAATGGGATTCAGCCAGCTGGAGATGTTACAGGAGAATCCTGGAATGTACATCATCCACCAGTATGGACTCGGGAAACAGTGGGGCAAGCCCTTTGCTAAGCACAGAGACAGGGATTTAGGATTCCTGCTCTGCCACTGTCTCTCTGCGACCATTAGACAAATCTCTTTACCATCCTGAGTGTCAGTTTTTCAGTCTCTAAAAGGGTTCTGAGAATCAAGCTTATATGAGCGGGTTGTAAAAACATCTTTAACAAGTACCCTTCAGCTGAGGTTCTCCACCCACGTATCCAGCTGTCACCAAATGTGTCCATCGTTCTGGTAGCTGAACAAATTAGGCCACACGAGAACCCCTGCCATCCTCTTCAAGGCAGGGAAATTTAGGTTCATGAAATTAAGGTCTCAAAGCAGAATCAGGCATAGAACCCAGGTCTTTTGATTCTCAACCCAGCCTGTTCCTACACCATGCTTTGTAACGAGGCCAGGTATCATGGCAATAGCCATGATATAAATAGCAAAGTATAAATTGTTTTCAGATCTTCAAATGCAAGTAGCCAGGGAAGTGCAAAGTGTTCACCGCTAAGGAGCCTTCTACCACATATGAGCAGTTGGTTCAATTGCAGTTTGCATTTCAGAACCGCTCCACTCCTCTACCCAGTGGTCTCCCGCTAACCCTTTAAGAGGCGCCATTCTTCTGCTTATCTACAAGAAACCTCAGAGGGGAGGACCTTGGGTCTGACAGCACTGACACTCTAATTATAATGGATTCATTTTGCACCATTTCCTGATCTTGTTATTATCTTTGTCATCAGAATTAATTTAGTGCCGTGTGTTCCTCCTCCCCCTCCCCTTGCTCTCTTCCCCTTTCTCATTACAAGTGTCTCAGAAAGGATCTGACAGAATTCTAATGGCTAGCGTATTATGTGAAGTACAATGATGTGCAGTAATAGCATGACCTTTTCACACAGCTCTCTGGAACAAAATCACAGAGGAGCCCTTGGTGCCAAACAACTGTCTCTGGACAGGACTGCTCCCCGACTTGCAGGTCCTGAGACACCCTTGTGGAGATTGATCTAAATTCTGCTGGGTAGCCCTAGGCTAACTGGCAACCATAGCAACATTCTAGCTAGCGCAGCACCAAGGGACTGGGAAGCATCAATAGGAGCCTGGCCACAGCATTTTATCTTTTAGGTATATTGTGCTGTTCGTGTGCATGGTGTTTTTCAGAACAAATAAAGGTAGATTCTCTTCCCAGATGAGATTATGGTTTCATTATACCGAATATCCCTCTCCAGCAGATCCTTCAGGGCATGGCAAATATCCTCATATCCCTGGTCAATTCAGGACAATTCACTTTTATTCACAATGCCTCTGGCCAATTGTACAACTTTTTTGAGGGGGGAAATGTCCCTCCTGACCCTTGGGAGAATCAGATTATGCTCTGAAGCATGAGATCTGATATTCTTAGCTTGGTTGTAAAATCTGTTCTAGGTTTTTTTTTAAAGGGTCTCTATCTGCTTTGTTTTTCACAGGCTCCTGGTCAGGAAACCGGAAAGGATATTTTCAGGGTGTTAGGTCAAAAGTGTATCCCCAAGGCAGCACCAAGCCCCAGCTTCCCTGAGGAGCTGGGATTCTGAATCCTATGTGACGTAGTGTTTGGCTTTTGTAACGAAGAACATGAAACTGTGGCTTTCGTGGGCTGGAACCTGACAATAGCTGGGCAGGTGGAGAGCTGTGAACACTGTTACTGACCAGCTAAGAATTGTGCATCTACTATTTTATTGATTCGTTATCCTGTCTCCTGCCCATCCTGTTTCTTTGTCTCTTACCCCTATTACATCTTGTCTTTTAGACTGTAAGATCTTTGGGGCAGGGGCTGTGATTTATAGTTATTTGTACAGCACTTAGAACAATGGGGGGACCCAGCCAGTATGTGGCTTTGGGTGCTGTTAATGTAGTGATGACAGTGAAATATTAGAAGCCAATAGGGATTTGTTGTGGTAGTGGTGATGGGGTGGTTTAGCTTTTACGTGGACAGCACTAGAATTTGCAGGGGTCATCTCCATGCTACTGTTCTGGCCTAGTACCATGGGCTATGTCTACAGTACAAAAAGTTAGGTTGACTTTGTTAAGACGACCTAATAAGGTCGACTTTAAATCGACCTAAAGTCAACCTTATTAGGTTGACTTAACAAAGTACTTCCCCTGAACCGGGACTTAGTAACTGCCCTTAGGTCGACCTAATAAAGCGGACTTAAGCATCCATACTGTGCTTAGGTCGACCTAAGGAGTCAACTTAAGGGTTAGGTCGACCTAACCAGTGGTTCTTATTAAGCTGACCTAAGCGTTCATTAAATCAACTTAAGGAATTTCTTAAGTCGACTTAATGAAAGCCTGGCGTGGATAGGAACTAAGTTAGGTCGACTTAAGCCTCCTTAAGTTGACCTAACTTGCAAATGTAGACATAGCCATGGAGTCCTGGTCTGTGACTAGGGTTCCTGAGCTCTGCTGCAGTACAAGCCATAGTAATAATGGAGAATGCACCAGAAATTTGAGAGACATGAAAAATGGCAGGGATGGGAATCATTTTCTCTATTGTGTTGCTGGCTTCTGATCGTCACTTAACTGGAGTGAACCTGAATTCTTGCTTCTCTCATTGGAGAAGGAATCAGGGCTCTGAGCTGTTTAACAGGGGTATGTGTTCTTATTGTGATAAAGACCAATTCATTTTCTTCATGAAGGTGAGAAGTAGAAGCGAGGGGGATGCGGGGTCAGGAAAGAAGAAGAGGAGAATTTTCCATTGCAATTGCAGATACATTAATCGTCTGCTGGGAAATGAACAGAAGGTATTTACATGATAAAGAAGCCTGAGAATTAAGGATGGCAGTCTCTTTATTTTCTGTGGGGGTTTTTTTTGTTGTTTTTTGGGGTTTTTTTGTTTTTATTATCATTAAATTGCTTCTGGTGACTTGTAATATTTTTGTATAGCAACAATTACAAATTTTGGAGGATTAAGTCCTCCCCCTTCTCCACATGGAAACACCTGTTAATTTTATCCTTAAGGGCATGACTGACACTCCCCAGTGCCAAGAAAACTCATTCAACTCTCCTTAACCCGTCTTCTTGGGACCAAGAATCCAGTATCTGACCTTCATTGGTGCACTGGGTTGAGTTTAAATAGGCCTTGATTATACAAATGATACATACTTGCAAATACAGATAAACAAAATAAACAATTCTGGCTCATGACTGGTTTAAAGTAGTCATGTGACAAGCAGGGCTGTCCCATGGGGGGAGCGGGGCCCAGGGCCAAGTGGCCAAAGCAGGGCCCCCGGCCCCCATGCTGGAGGGGAGCATAACAGGCCAACCGGCCCGCTCTGCCACCAGGGAGCCGGCCCCGGAGGTCGAGGGCACCTGTTGGGAGGGTGCAGGGGGAGCCGGCCATTTGGGGCGGGCCGGCCCAGAGGCCGGGCCCTACATGCTCCGCCCCTGGGCCTGCCTGCTCCGCCCTGGGGGCGGGGAGGGCCGGCCCAGGGGCTGGGCATAGCTCTCCCGGCCATGGGAGGAGGGGCTGCAGTGCGCGCGGGCCCCGCACTGCAGCGGGACAGCGTGGGGCACACGTAACCGTGGGGCCCGGGGCAATCGCCCCATTTGCCCCCCCTAGGGATGGCCTTGGTGACAAGTCAGAACCTTGGTCACAGGTTAACAATACCAAGAGGTGGAACACTGTTAACCAATCAGATCCCCTATACCATTTTCTATGTGCTAGTAGGCCCATCAGCTATCAGCAGAAAACATGCTCTGCCTTTGAGCTCATTGAAAGATGGGATCCTATGAAGACATGTGACATATAAAGGTTGGGGAGAAGGGCACAGGAAAATATATATCATTCCACATGTACATATATTCACAAGCCTAGCTCAGATGAATATATAATGTAAATGTCAGCTGGCTCCCAAGACTGGACTCTTTGGAATGTTAGTTTCAAAACCAGTTGAATGTAACGAATTCTTGGCTGCAGTGAAATGATTGGAGCATTCAGGTTATGTGTAACTATACACATTTCTGTGCCTTCCAAAATTTGGGCCTCTTTTTTACATGAAAAGCATCAAGATCTTTCTTTCTTTCTTCCTTTCTTTCTTTCTTTCTTTCTTTAAAACACAGAAACATTTTGTCCAATCTCCTGACTGAAAACACCACATTTCCTTCCATTAGAAGCTCAGTTGTGATGTTCCAGGATAGGAATGCCACATGCACAGAGCCTGACCCTTCCTCTCAATCTTGGATTATGTTGTGCAAAAGCCCTTTGCTCCCATCTCACCCAGGCAGATTTGGTTTTGTTTTCAGCAGATTATTACAGAACTTCATTTAGAAAGCACCCAATATTTATGGTCATATGAGTTTAGTGTTTGGCTGGGAAAAGGCATTGCCATGGGACAAGCAATCCTCTCTTCAGTCACAGAACAAGGATAGCTCAGACACCTGCAGTGGGAAAGGTGCACCCTTCCTGTGCCAATGAGGTTCAGCTGTATCCTCAAGGGCCTATTACCATGAACGAGGCCAAAGTTCATTTCCCATGTTCCATTCAATCCTAAACATCCCTCTGCTGGAACCACTGTCTATGACAGGGATGCCTTTTCACTAAGAACTACACTTATACTCTCAAACTCATTTCATATGGACTACCAGAGTGAAAACTCTGAGTTGCTATTGACTGAGCAATCAGTAACTCAAGGTTTCATCTTCCCTTTTCCATGCCTCGACCCTCCCAGCTTTGCCCCCACTCTCTGGCTGTGCTGGGCCAGCTACCCTTTTACTTGTACCAGTGTAAAGCAGGAGTAACGCTCATGAAACAAGTGGAGGTACCCAGAGGTAAAGCTGGTGAAAAGGGTAGAATCTAGCACTGTGTCTCCAATATGTTGTTCCAAGTCTGCTGCTTCCTGGATTTGGAAGATAGCTTTGGTGTCTGATGCTATGAGGTGTGAGAGATTAGTCCTTCCCTGTTGTTGTATTATTGCTGAAGCGTGGTGGGTTAGTGCACATTGTTGACAGGGTCCTTCCCGCACAAAACTCCCTGTAAATATGAAAAATTGAAATGACTCACTCAAATAAATGAAGCAGTTGGATGTCTCATTTGTGGTTTGACATCCACACCCACATCTCAGTTGCTGCTTCTCACCTCTGCCTGGGAGATTCACTTATAAATGGCATTGTGCAAAACTACTGCAGTTTACCAGGAGCCAGTCTATTAGCAATTGGCTTCCGGGAGGGAAGGAATTGTTGCTGGGCGGAGAAAGAGGAAGGGGGCACTGGGAAAACTGCAATTTTCTTTTGATGTCAGTGTCCAGCCAGTAAATTGTTAGCTAATTCGTTGTGTCGCTGTCACTGAAGAAAATCCATTAAAGATTCCGGATGGACTTTGAATATTCCATGCACAGTTATAATGGATGGGCCAGTCTGCCAGATGCTATCTGGGCTATAAAGAATTAGTTGATTTTCCACCTCTGCTGTAGGGCAGTATGTATGGCCACAGGGCTTGCTGACTCTCAGACACTGATCATAGAGACCAGAGGCCGTTAGTTGCACAGACTGAGAAAGCAGACTAGATAACAGCAGCAACTTGTGAGAGTTGCTGCAGGTATGGCATTGTTCTGAGGCACTGGGTATAATCCCATTCACATTTGCCAGATTACCTAGATGTTCAAGAGGAATGGAGGGAAATGACCAATTAGAAGCAACACAAGAGAGACCAGTGTTCCTGTGTCTGGATTAACATCCCCATAGATGTCAGGTGAGGAATGTTCTGTGATGCTTTGGAGCAACTCCCTTGACTGTTACGTGCACTGGCAAATTGTTTATTAGGGAGCTTTAAAGCAAAATAATGCCCCCAAGACCAACTGCAATGAAGCTTTATGGTCTCGCAGATCCCCTTCTCCTGTCCTCCTTCTTCAGACAGAGCCATGACACACTGGAATATACCCAGTGTGCCACAGCAATGCTGAGCTCTCTCAAAGCTCTGATGTGGAAGCAGAGGGCGTGCTGGGAAGATTCCCCAGGCTTCTCACTGCTTTTGTTTGGTCCTGCAGCACTTCACTGGGTGTACCTATGTTGTGTTTGAGCTCCCTTAAAGGCTAATGAATTACCTCCGGGAAGTAAGCCCAAGACTTCATTTCCTATTTTACAGGGAGAGAAACTGAGACACAGAGAGGGGAGGTGACTGGGATTAGGTCACACCAGTAAGTCTGTGGCAGAACCAGGAACACAAGTCAAATCTCCTAAATCCCACTCCTAGATCTTAACAGTAAGACAATCTTTCTTTCTCTGCAAAGGGGCATGATGGGAAAGGCTGAGCTTGGTTCTTGCGAGGCTTCAGGAACATTTAGAGAACCAGGCTATGTGGCGGGGTTGGAGAGGAGAGAAGTGATGGCCGTGCCCCTCTGTGTCCTGTGGTGGAGCGCCTTTCTCTGGCAGGTATCTCTGATGAGGAAGTGATTTTGCTCTCACCGCCTCCCCTTCACTTGGTATTGTGGTTCCACCGCAGGATTAAAACAATCATGAGAAGTCAAACACTCTCAGCCGGTGTCTGTGAGAGGCTGAGAATCAGGGATAAGAGTTTATCCATCCTAAATAATAATGCACTGGAGTTGCCAGTTCCCTGCTGTCTCAATTTGCATGATGCTAAAAATCAATGACCCTGGCGACTCTTTGATGCTAACAGAAGAGAATCCAAAGGATTCAGTGCAGGACCATCCAGGGACATCCAGTATGTTAGGAGCTATTAACAGTGTTGTCATGGACTAAATATGCCTGGGATTTCGCACCAATCCAACAAAAGGGCCAGTTGCTGGGAGTGCAGAGATCAGGTTAATTAAATCTTTGTTTAAAAACTCCAAAGCTCCATTACCTAGCTCAGGAGGGAGTTAATTAAATAAGAGAGGTGGGAGCTGATGGGCTCTCCAGCATTTCTGCAGAGACTGAGCACATGCATAGAATGAGGTTCTTGTTTAGGATTTGCTCGTGGGGCACAGCGAAGGAAGCCGACCTTGACTAGTCACGTTATCGCTGGTGGTGGGGAAAACCAGAGATATTTGGAGGGACCCAGGTATTTGAGTGCATCTCTGTAGTTTCTCCAGTAAGATTTCTCATGAGGTTTCTGGTACTTCTAGCTTTAGCTCAGGCCAGAATACTTTAAAAAACGGTCTGTCCCTCCCTGTTTCCAGACTTTTATCCCAGCAGGAACTTCCAAGTTCAGAGGTAGCACACAGGGGTTAGGATGGGGGCGGAGGGAAGTTATCAGGGGAAGTTAACTCAGCTTACTAAGCCTCAGAAAAGGATCATCATAAGTGAGGAAGCATGGCCCAGTGGTCAGAGCACTAGTGTAGTACTTAGGAATCCTGGTTCACTTCCCTGACCTGCGACTGCCTTCCTCAGGCAAGTCATTTAGCCTCTCTGTGCCTTAGTTTCCCCTCTGTAACATGGAGATAATAGCTCTGTCCTTTCTCAAGAGGCTGTTGTGAGGATAAATTCATTAAAATATTGTGAAGCTCTCAGGTGATGGGGGCCCTATCAGTAGGACTGAAGGAGGAAGATGTTTTGGTATGTCTCAGGCTCATCTTCAGCTGACATTAGTCTGCAATGCAAAAATCATCACCTAACTACACAATCTCATCTCAGAAGGGGGGTTTCTGGGTCATGAATGGTGTACATTGACAATGCAGGAGGGAGGAAGCTCTCAGGACTGGAACAGCCTAGCACAGTGGGCTGCTCATCCATGATGAGGAGTCCTAGGCACTATGATAATATAAATAATAAGAAGAATCAAAGGTAGCTCAAGATATTCAAGACACTCTGTCCTGGGATAGAGCTGTAGATCAATAACCAGTCTTCATTTTCTTCTTGTTTATACTGAATTCAATGGAGTTACTCCAGATTTACACCAGCGTGAGTGGAAGGAGAATCAGGGCCATAGAATTAATTTCCTTGGCTATGCCTACACTAGAAAAGTTAAGTTGACTTTTTAAAGTCAATTTAAAGTTGACCTTATTAAGTCGACTTAACAAAAGTCGACTTAACTTTTCTAGTGTGGACATAGCCCCTTTTTGACCTTATTAAGTTGACTTAACACTTTAAATCGACTTAATAAAGTCAATTTAGGTGCTAATCCCCATCCACACTGGCTTAAGTCAACCTAATAAGGTCGACTTAAGCATTAAATCGACCTAAAATGAGGTGTTATTAAGTCAACTTAACTTTTCCTTAAGTCAATTTAAGGAAAGCCCAGTGTGGATGCAGAGTAGTTTAGGTCAACTTAAGCCTCCTTAAGTCGCCCTAACTTGTAAGTGTAGATGCACCCCTTGTGTGCTTGGACATATATCTGGGTATGATTTCTGTGCCTGTGTCTATGAACTGCCAAGTGCTTTTCCAGCTGAGGGAAGTTTTAATTAGCACCTTGCTCAATTAAAAAGGTTAGAGGAAGTGGATGGGGAAAATCAGTGGAACTTCTTTTCCCACATCAATATGACAAATTTCTCTTTAGGAGCCATATTTGTTATTTGGATATCAGACTGGCTGTAATTCATTTCCATTTTCATTATATGTGTCCCCGTCAGAAGCTGGAGGGTCAGTGGTAGAGACCCTGCTGTTTCCATTTGGCTGTTTGAGGCAATAGATTAGATTCCTATTTGGTTCATGGAAGATCCCTAGTGATATCAATTAGATATGTCAGAGAGACCCAGGGGAATATTTCTTCCTTTATTTATTTATTGGAGTTGAAAACATCTCATGCTATCACTGAGACACTCAACCTCTCTCTCTTTCTCTCTCTCTCTTTCTTTCTTTATGGCTTGTAATAAATCACAGCAGAGGTTATTTTCACACGAGGAGAGATACTGTTATCGGGTGTGTACCTAAGGTGCAGGATTAAGAGCTTCTGCTTTAAAGATCTGGACACTCACTTGGTCTGTCTCTCTCTGATTAGTGCTTGTGCATTTATTTAAAACAGTGTAGTCTCCTTCTGATAATTTGCTGGTAATGAGCAGGTTCTATCAAGGCATGGGAGAATGGGGCTGGCATGAAATAAGAAGCAGCTCATCTGAACATTTGCTTATGCCTAAACCCCTCACATTTTTAAGATCTTTAGAACTTCGGGTAACTTTTTTCTCCCCAATTTTCACTCTATGCTCCAGCTGCAATTTTGAGCAACTATAAACTGGAGTTTTGTGTGGTTGGCTGTTTTCTGAAGGATTCTGTCATGGCTGCTGCATCCAAGGGAGTCCAGACTGTAGTAGGGTGTCAGATATATGAATAATGAACATTTTGTGTATTCCTCTGTACAAAGCACCATACAGACAGGCACTAACTAATTAATCAATCCTCACAACATCTGGGGGAAGTAGATGGGTAAATATTTTAGCCTCACTTTGCATGTGGGGAAGTTGTGGCAGAAAAGTGAAGGCATGCTCATGGCCACACAAAAACTCAGTGGCAGAGCCAAAACTAGATCTCAGAGCTGCCTGATTTGCAAACCTCCAGATCTCACTTTCTTCTTAACAAGTGTCCAGCCCATGCTCATGCTTATGTCAGAGAACTATGACTCTTCTATTAATAATGACAAGTTACTGTCCAATAGGACCCAGACTGAAGGCTCTCTTCTCTCTGTTGGCCTAATCCTGAAAGGTTCAGCGCATCGATTATTCCTTCTGAAATTAATATTCAAAGATTCAAAGCAGGTGTAATGAAATACACAGGAGGATGGTCAATTGATATATATCCATCCACGTCACAATGAATGAAAGGTGATAGTATGAAAGCAGACCAGAGATGCCGGTCATCGGAGCTCCATCAGGCCAATACAGGCACTTCATTAAAATGGTCCAATCACCTGCTCCTGGGTGTGCAAGGAGTAATGGTACTGATCCTCTTGGTTTTCCTGTGTCATATAAGAATAACAGGATGAGGGTAACTTGGAAAGATACAGGGATTACTGGACATTTCTGGTTAAAAATAGGAAAATCGTTAGCCAGGATGAGAGGCAGCTGTTTGCCCCTGCAACCTTGAAAAAACAAGTCCTGCATCATAAAACTATCACCCATTTTGGCATGCCTGGCAGCCAGGAGAATCCCAGCTCTTGAGTGGTGAGGCAGGACTGAGTGGCATTAGCGGGGCAGAATGGGAATTCCAAATTGGAATGGCAGGGTACAGCTGGTTAGGGTGCTGGCTTGAATGATCTGAGTGAGAGTCAAGAGCTGGAGGTCTAGATGAAGGCACACCAGCAGAGCGGTGGGTGGAGCTAGGGCTAGAGAAATAGAGGCTGTGTGCAGGCGATAAGTGAGGCCTGTTGGTCACCTGTGTTTTATTGGTCCAGCCAGTTGGTAAGATTATTCTATCAGCTATGATTTTAGAGGTGCAATGATGTATGGCCGATTTCTGCTTTATTTTAACCATGTTTTGCTCATAATAAATTGGCTACTGATTGTCCTACGGAAAATCTGGCAGCCACAGGTCTGATATCTAAAAATATCCTTGGACTCGGATCATTAGGGATCTCCCTTGCTCTTATTGAAGTCGATTACAAAACTCCCATTGAGTTCAATGAGAGAGGGAGTAGGCTATAAACTGTGCTTTATGAACATTAGCTTTTTAATTCCTCCCATGAGAGAAATATTATAAACAAAGCTGGTTGCGAATTTTTTCCCTATGAAAAAATATTGAATTCTGAGATGGGGTGGGGTCACTGAAAACCACACATTTGGTGGAGGCAGGGAGTGTCCTCTGGCCAGTGAAAATCCAGATATTTTCCCTAAAAATTGGCATTTCCCAGGGAAATTTCTATTTCAGTAAAAAGCCATTTTATACAGAAGGAACGTTTATTAGCCCTGTTTTATGCAGATGTCCACCAACGCTCAGAACTCCAATGCCTGGGTAAGGGTCAAGGCAGGGTGGCCAACCTTGCATTATAGTTTCTACTGACATAAAGATTTGAAGCTGATTGTTTTTACTGACAGGGTAAATTTTTAACTGGCATCACTAAAAATACCATAAACAATATAATAGTGTCACAAAAGTGTGTACTCACTCACAATATTCTGTACACTGGAATTTGGAATTACGCAGTTTTGGTTGTAATTAATTGATCAGTAGGGTTCTTTGGACATGTGCAATAACAGAAATGATAAAGTCATGATCAGTGTAGTTTAATGTTACAAGAAGTTACTCTGAACAAAGACAATCAATGTCAAAATACAATATGTTTTATTTCTACCCAATGTTATGTACATTTTCATTTACTTACGGATTTATTGACAGCGTTGAAATGGTATCTTTTTTACTGACCGTCCATAAAGCTACAGACAGTTGGCAACCTTGGGTCAAGGTCAGAACCAGATGAAGAGTTGGAGGTCTTTTGTTCCCAGCTCTGTGCTTAGGCCACTAGCAATTGTCCTTCAAGGTGCTGAGTTCAGAAACCTCTTGAATAGCTTCTGTCTCGCTCTGAGTCTAGGAAGCTTGGTTCATCATTTATTGCAGCGAGTGCAAAAGACTAGGACAGGAGTCCCTCACAGCACTCGCCTCCTCTCCCTCATTTGATTTCATATTTAACCTGTGAATAACTCAATGAATATCTAAATCAGCAGTGAGAGAAATGCCCGGCTCACAAACACCCATTATTAATGCACAAACACCCCCTGAATCGTCAGTTTACTTTGACTCCAACTCTGGGAGTGAGTCCTGTTTGAATGTTAATGCCTCTAAGATGAAACCTAGCTGATTAAATTTTAGACTTGCAAATGGATTTGGTAAATAGACTTTAGGAAAGGCGGGACAGAGACTGCCTGCCTTGATAGCAGATACAGTAAAAAACAGCACTTTGTGATTAGGTGAGAGATTCACTCTTGGAACACAGGAATCTCAAGGGGCTGCTTTCTGGTGAGAAGTCTTTTAAGTAAATAAATTTATGGCAGTTTTTCTTTTCCCAAACAAAAAAGTCCCTCAGCAGCTTTACCCAGGCTGTCTGAGGCTTAGTGGGAAATAAATAAATAAAGTGAGAGGCTGAGACCAGATCTGAGCTTGACAGTTCTTGAGACACGTCCAGGCTGATTTGGGACCACAGAGGCTTGGATCAGGTCAGTGCAATCAGCCAACTGGACTTCTGTATGAAAGTTCATAGCCATTTTCTTGTATCTGGCCCATGCTTGCAATCATGGAGGAGAGAGGCACAGTCCCAGGGAGGAAGCAGATGATGACATTTAGTGTTCCCCTTGCAGCTTTGATTCCTAATGCCATGGATGGGAAGTGTGGGCTAGTGGATAACTTGCTAGGCAAGAGGCTTGGATTCAATTCCTGACCCAGCTTATGCTGTAGCCCAACCACTGTAATCCCGTAGCATGGAGGCAACCTACAGCAACAGAAGGAGCTTTCTGTCACTGCTGGCCCCCCACACTTTCAAGTGGCGGTAACGAGGTTGACAGAAACATCCTTTCATTGACCTCACTGGATCTACACGGGGGCTGAGGTCGGCATAGCTGCAGCACTTGGGATGTGGATTTTAAAAGTAGGCTGTGCCTCAGTTTCTTTGTGCCTCTCATCCCTGTTCATAAAATGAAGACAACAACCCTTCCATTGTTTGTCTTGTCCACTTGGAGTGTAAGCTTTCCAGGGCAGGGGCAGAGGCTGGGCCTGCCTCTTACAATGGTCTATGCTTATTGCTTCTCATGGCTGGGATCAGTTTCTGCTCCCTGACTAGTTAGGTCAACATAGCCCCCAGGATAGTGTGACAGAAGAAATCTTCCATCGACTAGCTGCCACCTCTTGAAGAGATGGATTAACTACATTGACAGAAAAACCCCTTCCCCTGATGTAGGAAGCAGCTACACTATGGCGCCACAGCACTGTAGCTGTGTGATTGTAGCATGGACATGTCATGGGTGTATATACAGAGCCTTGCAACATGGGGTCTCAAATCAATTTGGAGCCTTTTGTATACAAATAACAATAATTCATGAATGTTAATGAATTAGGCCCCCTAGTTCCCTGGGGAAATGTATATGTTTCATTATCCCCATTTCACAAATGTAGAAACTGAGGCACAGAGTCAGAAGGAGACAGGCCCAAGGTCACACAGATCATATCCTGTGTGTATCTGTGGGAAATAGGCAATAGAATTCCTTCTCCTCAGTCCCTTTCTCTAACCTCTAGTGATGGCTTCTTTCTAATCCAAGAGTCATTTTTATTCTCCTTTGGCTTTCAGGTTTATTTTATTTTTCACTGTGAAAAGAAAAGCAGTTTCTGAAATACTTTTAAAAATGCAGATGTCAGGGCACCGTACACCAACCTGTATGTATAATATATAGCAAGATTTTAATAACAGTGCTTGCATTAGTTCTTATCTGGAGCTGTATGAAATATTAAGAAGAAAGAGAGGGAAAAAATAAGTGTTGAAGACGGAGTCTGGATTTTGCACATATTGAACCATTTATCTTTTGCTCCCCTGCTGAGCTCAGCCATACGTGGCTGCATCAGCCCAAAACCCTGAGAGAAACACAGCACTGGAAGGAAATGTCCTACAGGAAAGGGCTGCTCAGCAGCATGGGAATGGAGGAGTATTTTCCCTTGACTCATCTCTGCACCTCATTCAGAGAAAAAGGTGCTGCTGGCAACAATGCAGGTGGCTCTGTAGGCTGCTCACCCTGCTGAATCAGCACTGAACTAATGCCCCACTCCTTCTTCCCAGGGTGCTGTAGAGTCCTCTGTTGCCGGGAGCAGGGAAGGTAACTCTTTAAAGTAGTGGTTCCCATCCTGTGGCCCGTGGGGCCTTTCAAAGTGGCCCATGGCTCCCTTCCTGCTGGCTGCAGAAGGGAGCTCCTGCCTAAGGACCCAGGTGAAGTGAATGTCTGTGGGGCCAAAAGACAGGTGCAGATTCCTTGCTGCAGCCAGGGAGATGTGAGTTCAGCACTCCCCTTCCCCTGTCTGTAGCAGGGAACAAAGTGCTCCACTTAGATCCATAGGGGCTGGAGTCCCTGCTGAAGCCAGAGGGAGGGAAACACTGATCTTTCATCCTCCTGGCTGCAGAAGGGAGCCACTCCTTGCCTAGAGACCTAGAGTCAGCATGGATTCACCAAGGGCAAATTGTGCCTGACCAACCTGATTGCCCTCTATGATGAGATGACTGGATTTGTGGATGTGGGAAGAGCTGTCGACGTGATATACCTCGACTTTAGCAAAGCTTTTGATACGGTTTCCCATAGCATTCTCGTCGGCAAGTTAAGGAAGTATGGGTTGGATGAGTGGACCGTAAGGTGTATAGAAAACTGGCTAGATCACCGGGCTCTGGGGATAGGAATCAATGGCTCAGTGTCTAGTTGTCGACCAGTAATGAGTGGAGTGCCCCAGGGATTGGTCCTGGGGCCAGTTCTGTTCAACATCTTCATTAATGATCTGTATAACGGGATAGATTGCACGCTCAGTAAGTTCACAGATGACAGCATGCTGGGGGGAATGGTAGACACTCTGGAGGGCAGGGACAGGATTCAGGGAGACCTAGACAAATTGGAACACTGGGCCAAAAGAAACCTCATGAGGTTCAACAAGGACAATTGCAAAGACCTGCACTGAGGACGGAAAAATCCCATGCACTGCTACAGGCTGGGGACCGATAGGCTAAGTAGCAGCTCTGTAGAAAAGGACCTGGGGGTTATGGTGGACGGGAAGCTGGATATGAGTCAACAGTGTGCTCTTGTTGCCAAAAAGGCCAATGGCATATTAGGCTGTATCAGTAGGAGTGTTGCCAGCAGATCAAGGGATGTGATAATTCCCCTCTATTCGACACTGCTGAGACCGCATCTGGAATATTGTGTCCAGTTTTGGGCTCCCCACTACAGAAAGGATGTGGAAAAATTAGAAAGAGTCCAGCCTTGAGGTAATTTGTGAGGCATGGTCCACATGGGCAACAGTTTTTTGGCACTGGAAGCATCAGCATGCCTAAGTACCTTAATTCAAAAGAAATGCATAGATGTTATCTTTTCGCTCACACTTTAATGAAAATGTTAATCTGAAATACTGTAGTTTTATTAATTTACTAAACAAATGTGAGACAATGACACTTGTTGCCTATCTAGCCTCTACCGCCATCTATGCCTCACGGTTTTTGTCACCTGTATTTTGCCATGTGGTCATGAATGTCTTTTATGCTATGAGTGGGGATAAACTTAACATTTTAAAATGCGCGGGTCAGGCTGAAGAGAAGGGGAAAGACATCACCTTCCTCACTATGGCTATGTCTACACTTGGTAATTTAAGTCTACTTATTGTGTCCACACTTAAAAATAAAGTCGACTTAAAGGGGAACTTAAAAAGTCGACCTAGAGCGTCCACACTGGACGCCTAGGTCGACTTCTAGGGGCTTAGGGGGACCTAGGGGTGGTCCACGGGGGCGGGGGAGGCACCCCTTGCCCAATGCCAGGGGGCTCAGCCTTTGCCCCATTGTACCTAGGTACAATGGGGCAAAGGGGGACAGGGATCCTGGCAGGGCATAGGGGCAGGGAGGGCATTGGTGTAGCCCTGGGGTAGCCCTAAGTCGACTTAGGGCTACCCCACGTCTACACTGGCTTAAATCGACTCTAGGGAGTCGACTTAAGCCTTAGGTCCACTAGGAAGGTGGTTTTATAAAGTTGACTTAATTTTAATTAAGATGACTTTATTTTCCTTAAGTCGACTTAAGCAAGCTGCTTAAGTCGACTGAAGGAAAGTGTAGTGTAGACTCAGGGTAAATTAAGTCGACTTAAGCAAGCTTAAGTCGACTTAATTTACCAGTGTAGACGCAGCCTATAGGCCTCCAGCATCCCCTTTGCCCCTTTCTGGGCCATTCTAACACAGCTGCCAAATTCATCCTTCTGGCCTCCTCTTCTGGTCACATTGCTCCCCTCCTTGAATCCCTCTACTGGCTCTCCCTGTCTGGCTGCTTCAGGTTTGAGATGCTTGTCCTCACCTTCCCCATTCTGCCCCTCCCTCTGCTTTTGTGTCATGCCACGCTGCCAGCCTCATCTGCTGGTGTGTCAGCTTCTCCCAAATACCCTTTCATGGCCCTCTTCCTCACTGGCTCATATGCAAGGGACAGCCTGCCTGAATGCATCTGCCAGGTCTGTCCCTCTCTATCCTCCTCCTCATGTGGCCCGCCTCAGTGGAACAGCTCTTAAGAAATCAGCCAGTCTGTGTTGGCTACATAGAGGAGTGCATGGGGAGAGTTTGCACCTACTTAGGTGTCTGTAATGAAAACAGATCTGTGTCTATGGGTATAAAACTATGGTGTAGTTATTGGACTAAATCCCTCCACCCTGCAAAACTTCTGCTGTTGCTCTCAGGCTGTTAGTTCCTTTGGGCAGGGATTTTACTGTCCCTATGTGTGTGTGTACAGTACCTAGCACAATGGGGCCCCAGCCTTGGCAGGAATGTCCGTGCACTATGGTTATAACTGAAATGCCACAAAGGCTATGTCTACACTTGGCCAAATAAATTGACTTTGCGAAGTCGACTTAGCATGTCTACACTCAAAAATTAAGTCAACTTAAAGGGGACCCTGCCAAATTGACTTAGAGCGTCCACACTGGATGCCTAAGTCGTCTTGTAGGGGCTAGGTGTACCTGGGACTGGTCCATGGTGGCAGGGGGGGGAACCCCTTGCCAAGTGCCAGGGGGCTCAGCATTTGCCCCATTGTACCTGGGTACAATGGGGGCTGAGCAGCACAGGGACACTAGCAGGGCATAGGAGCAGGGTGGGCAGGGCTCTGTCCTGCTCGGCGGAGCGGGGGGTACGCCAGGTTCTGTCTGTGCCAGCCACCCTGGCAGGGAGGGCAGTAGGGGAGCCCTGAAGCCCTTTAAATGGACTTAAAGTCGATTTAGGGCTAATCTGTATCTACACTGGCTAAGTCGACTTAATAAAGTCGACTTAGCCAGTAAAGTCGACTTAATACTAGGTTTTATAAAGTCGACTTTAATTTTCCTTAAGTCGACTTAAGCTGCTGCTTAAGTCGATTTAAGGAAAATGTAGTGTAGATGCAGAGTAAATTAAGTCGACTTAAGCAAGCTTAAATCAACTTAATTTGTAAGTGTGGACGCACCCAAAGATACTACTGAATCTTCAACCCTTGTGATTTCTGGGGGTTAGGCTGTGTTCTAGCTGATGGCACTAGAGAATATGGACCCACCACATCCAGTCAGGCTGGGGAGAAGAAGAGACACGGGGATCGGGCTGGGGAGGAGAAGAGACATGGGGATCGGGCTGGGGAGAAGAAGAGAGGCGGGGATCGGGCTGGGGAGGAGAAGAGAGGCAGGGATCGAGCTGGGCAGGAGAAGAGAGGCGGGGATTGAGCTGGAGAGGAGAAGAGAGGCGGGGATCGA